>VZTR01010132.1:121484-189980 GCA_013400775.1 Chaetops frenatus | reverse complement strand
CCCAACTCCAGGCCCAGGTTTGGTGCCTCCAGCCTCCCCTCTCCAGGCCCAGGTTTGGTGCCTCCAGCCTCCCTTCTCCAGACCCAGGTTTGGTGTGTCCAGCCTCCCCACTCCTCCAGCAGAGCGGTCCCAGGGAGCAGCAGTCCAAGGTTTTTGGTTTAGGCCAATCTCCCAGAAATTCTGTCATCATGCAGCGCATCACGCACACTCCCGGATCCGCATTACACAGAGCATGGCCCCGCTCCAGCGCCTCTTAAAGTCAGGGGAAAAACCCTCCCTCGCTACCATGGGAGCTGGCCCGGGCCCTGCACGGTCTGACAGATACCATGAAGTTGTTTTAAGCTGGGAATATCTCGTGGCCCCAAAGTTTCTCCTGGAAAGGGACAGGGCAGGGGGGGGAGGTCTGCGGAGCGGGTGCTCCTGAGGAAAGCTCCCGACCTTGCAACCGCCTTTCAATGAGCATTTAATGAGCCGTCGTTATCTGATCCACGTGCTCCAAATGCGAGGAAAGCGCTCGGGTTTCCAACTGCACACATCACCTGATGCTCGTAAAACGAGCTGATGTGTCTGGGAAGCCCCAGACCCAAAGAAATGTTATTTAAATGGAGGGGGAAAAAAGTCAATTATGCTTTAAAAACACCCCTGTGGGCAGACAGGGATGGTGGCTGCTCTCCACTGCTTTCCTCCGGTTTTCCAGCAAAGCAAATGCTCGCTGATAAAACTCACAATCTCCTTATAAAGGCAGGATCATTTTGCCTGTAAAAGGGAAGGTTTGGGGGAAGTTTTACACACGTCTCCCCTCTCTTTATGTCTTTATTTGCATTTTCATTTCCACAGTAGTGGAGCTAATCTGAATGGAGCAGGAGCGAGGGTCCAGGTTACAACCAAAGTATCAGGTAGCACCTTCACATCTGGAAGGGATTTTGACACAACTTCTCCCAGACTGTTACAGACAGTTTAAAAGCAAAATCTGATAAATAGCAAATGTTTAACAAGTCAATAGGAAGCTGCATTTGCAAGAACATGTGGCTCTAGCCGGCCTAGCACCGCCGCACTGCCAAGGCCCTCCAAGCGCATCCGCACACATCCCTGCAGCACACGGCCAGGGGCTGCCGGGCTCTGCCCCGGCCCAGCTCGGTTACAGGGGGGAGGATTAAACACAGATGTGTCTTTGTATGGCCAGACATCTCCAGCTTCAAAGCCTGAGAGGGTCCCGAGCCTTCCTGCTTTGGTGGTGAGGGACTGGCTTCTCCTTCCCGGCCTAAACCGAGCCCTGTTCGTTCTCCGTGAGCCCCCAGCTTTGTGTTTATGGTGGGAAGAGGACAAAGGCAGCTGCAGAGCCCAGGAAAGCATCACAGAACCCGTTGTCACAAGGCTCCTGGTGTGCTGGGCACTGCTGGCCCTGGCACAGGAGGTTTTGGGGCTGCACTGAGCCATGAGGCCCCACTCAGGTCACTGCATTGATGGTCACAAGCACACAAGGTCTCACCCCCATTTTGTACAGCCTGGGATACATGAGGGCCCCAATCCACAAGCCAGAGGTGGATTATACTCATTTATACCTATTTACACCTTTAAAACATCCCCTGGGAGCCACAGCCTCCTCAGGACAGAGGTCACTGGCCACCCAGGCAACGCTGTCCTGAGAAAAAGTGCCACAGGAGGCAAAGCATCCCGACTCAAAATCTCTTGCAGTGTTGCAACCCTGCCTGGTTTAGGGAGACTTCATTCCCAAAATGTGGGAAGAGGCATTAAAAGGGAGAGAATTATGCAAGGAAGGGGGAGCAGAGGGGGAGACAGAGGAATAAGAAGTGACCAGGAAAACCACCAGAAACCCTCCAGGATGCCTGCCTATATTTAAAGATAATGTGTCCAGCCCTCTTGCCAAATCCCACTCATTTGGAGCCGGGCTCATGTTTTGGATTAATTTTAAGGCAGTTCCTAAAGCATCTCACTCACACGAGGAAGAATTTTTGCCTCCTTAGCCAAGGTGACCTCTTAAAAAATCTCACTCGCTATTTTTCAACCTCTCACTCATTTAAAATTGTCATCGCCCGGGTGCTGTGGGGCACTCAGTGCAGACATTTTCTGTTCTGGCATCCACCAACCCCACAGAGCATCCTGGAGTGAGGTTGGGTTTGAGGATGGGGAGCCAGGGGAGGATTTCTGTGCCAATCAGAGCCTTTCCCTCCTCTGGGAGCATCACTCAACCAAGCACAGAGGGCAGAAATTGCCCCTCCTGCACACCCACATCCCCCCCAGGCACCCACCATGGGCTGCTTGAAAGTTTTCCCTTTAAACTCCTCCACAGAAAGTCAGGCATTCATTTTCTTGCACTAAAATATTGTGTGGACACATGAATGTGCTCTCCAAACTGGTGCCTTTCATCTGAGGAATGAAATGACAGATATTGCCCCCCAAACTGTGACTGTCCTGTTGCACGTGGGTTTTCTGCTCTGAGCCTCCTCAGGAGCCACCTCAAGATGTGCCCCAGCTGCTCAGTCTCTGCTGGGAGGATTCATCCCAGAGGGTGTCACCCCCATCTCTCAGCCACAACACAGAGCCAGTTTTGGAGCAGACACACGAGAGCAGTCACTCCCAAAACCTCCACCCAGCCCACCTTCTCACCCAGGCATCTGCAGCATCTTAATCATCCCGGAATCCAAAGCACGTCCAGGCAGGGATTTCAGATGCTTCCCATTTAGCTCCAACATTTGCAAAATGCTCAGCCACTGACTCACGGCAGGCCAGGACAGCCCCGGCCCTCACTGCACCATGGCAGCACTCAGTACCCCACCCCACAGGGGGTTTTGGCAAAAAAAAAATAAATAAAAAGGGGATTTTTGGAAAGCAGGCAGCCCTTGGTACCACACAGCTTTCCCAGCACACCCAGGGTGAGCAAGCAGGATGTGGGTCATGGAAGTTGCTACTTTTTGCTGGTGATCCCAGATGCCACACTGGGGTTTTAAGGGAGTGATTGGAGCAATGGAGGGGAAAAGCACCGTCTGAGAGGGATTGGGAAGGGGAAGCTGCAGGGACAGCTCCGTGTGGGGATGCAGAAGGTGCAGGAAGGGAATGCAGGGGCTGCAGGATGTCAGGAGCCACTCAGCTGCTGCTTGGGCTTTTGGGAGTAAAACAGGTAGGGCCAGACACTTTCTTTCCCTCATATCTCATGCCCTAAAGATCAAACAACAATAGCAGTGATCAGAAATTATCCCTTTGGCTGGAAAAATATAAATCACAGGATCTCGCTGTTCCCTGTGTCCAGAGGCACCAAAAGCAGTGTGAAGATGTCCCTCTCACAGCAGCTCTGCTACATGAGCATCCTTCGGGCCCTGGGGGAACTCAGACACACAGAGGCAGCCACAAAAATGAGACAGATATTTGGGGTTTCAGTTAAGCACAACCAGCAAGAAAAGTCGAGCTTGGCTTTGACTGGCTTTGGGAGATGAAGTTTTAGGGCAGCTCCATGGCTTTACTTAAAGCAGTTCAACCATAACCTCATCCCACCAGGGAAATGCAGAAATTCAAGGTGTCTCTTGTGCAATAGATGCTGCTCCCTACTCAGGCAGGTCTGGGATAGTGCTCAGAGCTTTGCTGCATCCCTGTCCAGGCTAAAGGAGAGACCACACACAAAACCTTCTCAGGATGCCAGCAGCTGTGCACAAAGCATTTGGTTTACATTAATTATGTCTGGACACAAAAAAAAAAAAAAAAAAAAGGGGGGGGAGAGAAGGAGAGCAATCGAGTGGAGAAGACAGGAGGGATGCAGGGAGGCTTCTGCATCGTCCTGATAAGATCTGCTCTGATCCCAGAACAGGTCACAGCACATGCTGGGTGTCTTAACACCTCCTGCCACCCAGAGCAGCCCTGTGAACACCTTGGGGAATGCAAAGCACCAACAGAGCCCTTGACACTCTCAAAGACCCCATGGGGCCCTGTCCCCGGAGCTTTGCTCCCTGTTCTGCTTCCCTTTTTCTCCTTCTCTGAGCAGAAAGACCAAGGAAGGTAAAGGAAAGGCTGCTGCTGGCAGGGAGAGATGCTGGCTGTTACCAGGATTGGAAGCAGCACACAAGAGGGAAAGAGGTGGATGGTAAGAGGAGTCATTAAAAACAGGAAAATCCCTTTTCTTCTGCAGCTGAAACCTCAGCTGAGGCTGAACAAAGCCCTTCCCCAACAGAGGGGACTCTGCAGGGAAGGGCCACCCCACCCCAGGGATGGACACCCTGTAGCAGCACAGACCTGTGGGCCCCTGTCCCCTCCCCATGGGCAAAGGAGCCTGGTGAGGTGCAGGCTGAGCCTGCCTTGCCTTGGGCTTGAGCAGCCAGCAAAGAGATTGGATTGATCAGATCTCCATGAAGTAAAACCCACCATGAAGAGCTCATGGTGCTGCTCACTGGGGGAGAGAGGAAGTGCTGTTCTCACCTTGAGCTGCACCAGCATCACCCCAAGTGGCCCAGGGCCAGGCTCAGCAGCACACAGAGGGACATCCAGCCCCGAGCCCCAGCAGCAAACACCTGCCTGCAGGGACTGGGCTGAGGGGCCACAAGAAGCTGCCTGTGACCTCCAGCAGCTGCACCCCTGCCATGCCCTGCACATCTTCCTGCCACACATCCCCATCCCACGCAGCCTCCCTGGGCTCTGTGTGCCCATGCCACCCCGGCAGTCCCTGAGCAAGGACCTTGCTGGGACAGGAGCTGCACAAATCCGAAATAATTCCCATCCCCCAGGAGCCAGCAGTCACCCAGCCAGGTCCTGCTCCAAAACAAGTGATGTCAGGTGGCAGCACTGCCAGGCACAGGCAGCTGGAAGAGCTGTGCTGCCATCCCAGAGGACCACAGTGGTCAAACCCCTCCCTGGCAGCAGCTGCCCCCTCCCAAAATCCGCTGCTCTGCGGGGCAGCCTCGCTGCTCGATGAACTTTGGCGCTGCAGCAGCAGCGTCTCGGGGGGCCCAGCCCGCGCACGCCAGAAGCTGGACTGACCCATGTCAGAGGTGATTAATTTATCAGGCTTTTGGCACCCGCCGCTCCCCGCCAGAAAAACAATATCCCGAATTCCAGGCCCTCCCGCCCAGCAGATGTGTCTGCGGCCGGGGCCGCCGTTCCAGCCCGGCCCGCGGGAGCCGCTGCCCCCGGGGATGCAGCGGCTGCTTCCCCATCCCACCGGGAATCCACGGGGAGCAAAACCCGGGGGGGGTGGGGGTGGGGTTTGTGTTGGGCTGCTACCCCTGTGGGTCACCCTGTGGAGGTGTCCGTGCTGCCAGGACACTGAGGAGGACCGGGATGGGTGCTCAGTGATGATGGGATGTCACCAAGGATGAGCAGCACCATCGAGCCACAGCCCTCAGCAGCCCTCGGAGCTGCCTGGCTTCAGAGCGTGTCTGGGTTTGAACCAAACGAGCACTGATTCCGGCCTAATTAAATTAGCATTAATCAGTTATCATCAGGAAAAACACGCCAGGCCTTGGAGGGATGGATTAATGAAGTTGTTGTCATTAGTGGAGAGGGTCAGAGGACGGGGATGGGGCACAGCATCGCTGTGGGTGCTTGTTGAGCCCTGAACTCTCCATCCCTGCCTCTATCTGGGGTTTAAAGCAGGAAATCAAGAGGGCAGTGATATCATTCAGAGGCTGCAGAGCACTTGGATATCGGGCAGCCAAGAAATGGGAGATTTTTCGTCCTCTACCCCCACTCCCCTGCCTGCCCCTGAGTTTCAGAGGAGGGATGGGAGCCCCTTTGGAGCACAGGAGCAGCCAGTCCCTCTGCCTCCGGGCACTGGCCATGGGGAGACCTGCTCCTGGCCCAGCTCTGAGCTCGCCCTGACGTCAGGACGAGGGGTAGAGACGGGAGGGACACTGGCGAACAGCCCATTATTTATCCCCAAAAGGTCACCGAGCACCTTGGAAGGGCCCAGAGCTGGATCCCCACGGCCTGGAGGGGGGGGCCAGCATCTCCTCCAAGGAGAGGTTTCACAATTCATCTCATTTGCTCGCTGTGGCATTTTCATCACGGTAGTTCGACTTATGCAATTACATAAAAAACATCTAATGAAATCTCGGTGACACAAAACATGAACGTTTATATTGGCCTCCCCGTGCCGCGGAGTTGATCTTGGCCGGGCCGTCCAGACAGACATTCTGCATTCTTCAGAGATTAAGCACTGAAACGCTCCGGAGAAACCCAGCTGCCCGCTCCCCCTGCAGCCGCGCCGCTAATTCCAACCACATGCTCGCCGGCCCGGAGAAGGGAACGCGTCCCTTACACATCCACGGGCACCGCCGGGACCCGGCCCGGCTCCCCGGGCACCCCCCGAGGGCACCCCGGCCCGGAGCACTCGTGGATGTCCCTAAATAAGCAGCGCGGAGAGGGTGAGAGCCGGGCAGAGAGCGGGTGTACAGAAGGTCCTGCAGTGGGATCGTTATGGAAATAAAAGGAGGAATGGGTAATCTGGAGTCGAGAGCCCCACCCTGCCTGTGCCACACCTGGCTGGGTTATCAGCCTGGGACATCAGGCTCCGGGAGAAATCGATGAGGCTCTGGGCATCCTGGTTTGGTTGTCACCTCCCCGCTTTAAAAATCCTGCCCTCCATTAAAATTAAGCTGATCTTTAAAATCGAGGGAAAAAAGGGGGAGGATAAGAGTGGAGGGCAGCGAGTTTGTGCTCAAACATGCACAGAGGGCTGGATGAGGAGTGACAGCCCTTGGGGTGGGGACAAGGGGAGCAGATACCCCATCCTGATATTGCCACATCGCCCCTCAGGTGTGAGCGAGCCCTGAGCTGCCCCAGGGCCACAGCCAGGTGCCACCAGGTGATGCTGCTCGTGGGTGGCCACAGCACTGACGAGCAGAGCCACCACAAATCCCTGCTCCCACCATGGCCATTCCTGTGTTTCAAGGCTCAGTGATTCCACTGCAAACCCCCCATCTCTGTGCCTGTTGCATCCTGAGGAATGCAGCTCACCCATGGACAGGCTGTCCAGAAAGGCACCTGTCACACCAGGTGACACCACCAGAGCAAAAGCCACTGCAGCACTGCTTGCAGAGCTCCAAACCCTGCACAAGCCCTCCCTGCTACCCCAGGACAAAGCAGGGCAGATCCCAGCCAGAGCCAGCTCACACCACCAGCAATTTCTCCAAATATTGGTCAGCTCAGGGGCAGGGGCCAGCACTGGCTCACTCAGATGTGGCCACCAGGCTCCTGCCCCACACCACTGACCACATCTGGAGCTCTTGGAGAGCCCCAAACTGTCCTTTTTGTGACAACAGAGGGTCTGAAGCACAAAACCCACCAGCCCCAGTGGTTTGACCTCATCTTAATGGCAGAACAATTGTGACATCCTACAAACCATGGGCAAAACAAGACGTCAGGGCTGAAGCTGCAGCTGGCACCGATCCTGCCGGGGCCTGGGAGAGATCCAGGAATGACAAGGGGGGGCTCAGTGAGCAGCAGCCCCCTCCCCTCCCCTGGGCTGCAGCCAGGCCTCAGGCCCCTGCCCACACGGGATATCTGCAGAGGCTCCAGCTTTATCACCCTGCACAGCAGGAGGAGGAAAGGCTGGAGGGGGGGAAGAGAGAGAGGAAAAATAGCCCCTTATTCCACTTTCATCAAGGAAGCATCCAGCCGTCCAAAAAGTTTAATGTCATATTTTAGCAAGAAAAACAGCTGTTGTGGTACTTTAGGGCCCAGCATATTTTGGCCAGAGCTGCATGTTGTGGATATTGGCTGAGTCAAGGTTAGCTGTTAAAAGGCAGAAATTCTAGACCCATATGAAGAAACATCGCGTTCCTCTATATTCAGATAATATTTACTTCCAAGCCTGTTTTGTTTTGTTTTCTTCTCCCTCCTGGAGCAGGGCCTGGCCCAGGGGCTGTGGCTGCCCTTGGCATTGCTGCTCCCTGGGCAGGGCAGAGCACTTTGGGGGCAATGGGAGCAATGGGGAAAGCAGGGGAGGCTCTGCCTGGCACCTCTGGCTTGAGCTTCACCCTCTGATTTTCAGCCCTGCCAGGCTTTGTTTGAGCCATGCCCTGTGCACAGGGACAGAGAGTGGGGCAGGAGCTGGGATGGGAGGTGGTGGGTCCATCTCAGCAGCTTGGGCACTGACAGGGGGTCAGTCACATCCCCACAGTGCCACAGCAGGGATGGGGACACTCAAGATGCCATTGCTCCTATGGCACAGCAGCCACAGGCCTTTCACCACTCAGTTCGAGTCAAACTTTCATTCCTCCCAAGGGGGAAAGAGGCCAACAAATCCATGGCAGGAGAAGGGGGAGCAAGATCCCATGCCATCGATCCCCTGCTCCCCAGGAGGGCAGCTCTGCCCTGGGTATGGTGCCAATATTAACCCCACAAAAATTTAGTGTGATTTTAACGCAGTGTTTTGCAGCTTTATCTTTCTATAACTTTGTTCTGTCCAAGGAAATCTATTTTTAAGTTGTCGCCCAGTTAAACACCTGTATCCAGTGCTGGCCCCCAAACTGGCCATGCCCAGGCTGTCAGGGGACAGGTCTGTCCCCACCAAAGGTCTTTGTGAGACAGCCCCTTCCAGCTCCCACCTGTGCTCTGAGAGCAAACAGAGCTCCTGGGGTGAGAAAGGTGGGGCGGGGGGAATTTCTCCTGGAAATGAAAACCCAAAAAAACCCCAAGAAGAGGCCACGGAGCCCCCCAGGTCCCCAGCCCCGTGCGAGCTCTGTGCCACCCAGGCTGGAAGTGACTCATCTTCTCATAAAGCTGGTTTGCTGAGGAAGAAAGAAAAGCCTTTGCCCCGAAACAATTCCTCTGTGCCTGCCAAGCTCAGCAGGAGCAATCCACGCTGTCTTTGCTTTCCTGGAGCAACCCCACTGTGGTGCCACCTTCGGAGCCGGACCCTCATCCCCCTGCAGCACCGGGGTTTTCTCCTCCACTTCCCTCCCCGTGCCACGCCAAAGCCTCACCACAGAGCCACCAAACACAGCCCCACATGGATCACTAAACCCAGACGCTTGGACAGGGAAGGCTGCGGGTGAAAAAAAAGGGGAAAAAAAAAGAAAAAAAAAAAAAAAGTCTAAGGTGGAACCGCAATGTTTATAAAATGGGTCACTGAATTATACATAAAAATATTTTCCTTGTGGATGCAATTACTTCCTGGACTTGTTATTCCACAGATGCTTAAGTTCGCCTCAAGCAGCTCCAATAAATGCTTTACAGTCTGCAAGATCAACAGTAGCAGCGCTGGAGCGGATTGAGCAGCGCTGGTTCAAATTTGTCAGAAAACCACACAGTGTTTTCATGCGCACGTTTTAGAAACCCAAACAAAACCCTTCCCAACCGTCGTGCTCCCTTTCCTCACGCTCTTTAATGGCTTTCACATGAGCTCCTCCAGACACGGCCACAGCCCCAGGGGCTCCAAACACCCAAAATCTCCCGGGAGCTCCCGGGAGGGGACAGGGAGCGAACAAGGGGTGACAGCTCCCGTCCCTGCTCCCGGATTTTCCCGTCCCGTCCTCCTGCAAGGTCTGGCTCACCTGTTAGGGACCCGGGGGGCAGTGGGATGTGCAGGGGGCTTAGGAGGCTTTCCCAAGGGAAATGAATTTTGGGAGCACGGGGTCAGCCCTACCTGCCGGGGCGGCTGAGGGCGGGTGACCGAGAGTTCAGGGGCTGCAGGGGACACGCGGCCCGTGGGGTTTAAAAGTGCAGGGACAGCATCCCAGAGGAGCTGCAGCAGAGCTGGTGGGAAGGGAAAGCAGCTCCGTGCCATGGGCACAAGGCTCTGTGTTGACTCCCACGGCAAGGACATGTTTTTGGGGTTTTTCTCCTCTATGCAGTCACAAAATCCAGAGAAACTCAAAGTCAAGAAGGTGCCTGAAGAGTTTTCTGATGTACGTAGGCCCCTGAACAAAATCCTGGTGCACCTTGGGCTTCCAAAATCTCCAATCCGCTTTGGTTTAACTGAAGATGTTCAGTGTCGCTTTCAGAGATATTGAATGGGAAAGCAATTGAGGGACACTCCCATCATCATGGGACAGGGCACTGTTCTGCCATTAAAATAATGTAATGTCTGCCCAGAAATCCTCAAGGATCACTGCAGGACTAACAGGTGGCTGTAACAAGATTATCCCATTTACAGATCAGCAGCAGATCCCATTTACAGTTCAGCAGATCATGTGCTTGCAGGGCTCTGCTTACACTCAAAATTTCATCCACGACATTTTCTGACAGCAGGATAAACAGGTTAAAAGGTGCCTGTAGAAATGGGCTTATCAGAAGCTCCTGATTCTCCTGCTTTGAGGATGCAGCTGCCTCCCACTGGCCCTTGTATGGGAATCCCAGCTCATCCTGGCCTTTTTGTAGGATACTGCAGCAGAGGGAGGGAGAAGGCAGCATCAGGTCTGCCCAAGTCCCAAATTAGCCACAAAATAAAAAAATTAACATTCCTGCACTGGATCCCAGCCAGGGGATGGAGCAATTCAGGAGATGGGGATGCAGTCACCACCAAATGGGTGCAGGGTCTCTGGGTGCCAGTGCAAAACCCCGGGGAAATGGCTGTGGCCAAAGGTGGGAAAAGCAGGAGCCCGGCACCTCAATCCTGGGGATGGTCCTGACAGGATTGTAAATACCAAGAACATTTTCCTTCCCAAGGCAAAGCAGCTGGGAAACACCTTACACAAGAGGTGCCCCACAGTGTGTGGGATTTCACGGGGCCGCCCAGCTCCGGGTGTGCAGCAGTGCCCAGGTTGGAGGGGTCACACCCCGCCTCAAGGTGTGATTTGGGGGTGATGGACAGGACAGGGGCAGGGACAGGAGGTCCCTGAGGGCAGCACATCATCCCACAGAGCGTCCCTGGTGCCATCCCCGTGCCAGCCCTGGCTGCAAACGTGCAGCAGCTCAGGTGTCCCCAGCTCCGGTGTCCCCTGGACCCTGCACCCCACACAGCCCCTGTGGGCTGTCCCTGGCTGCTGGCACACTCCAACCCCTCTGTCCCACGCCCTGGCACCCTCCAGCCTCCCAAACCCTCCTGATTTTGCCATTTGGAGGCGGCGGCCGCGCTCCAATGTGTTCCTCATTAGGAGGGGCAGACAGCCCAGCGCAGGAGTCTGAGCCCTGATCTCCTTTCCAGTTGGTATCCGGCAGCAGATGTACAACAAGTGCTGGGATATTTCAGCGGGCATGTGTGGGACAGAGCCACTGGGGCTTTTTTTCCAGCCAGGGGGGATGGATAAAATGCCCTGGCTCGAGGCTGTGCCGGAGGCAGGTCCAGGGAAGGCAGCTCTGCCGTGGTTTATTTTACCAAGGGCTTTGTTGGAAGAAGTGGTGATGAAGTTAACAGCCTGCGAGCTGTAATTGGCTCACATTAAAGCAAGGAAATGATATGTATTGTTTTCCTCTTTTTTTTTTTTCCCCCTTTCTTTTTAAATCATATTAAACAGGCAAAACCCACATAGAGCCAAGGAAGGAGCAGGCAGCAGCTCTCAGGAATTTAGGGGGGAGATTTTTTGGTCCCAAGTGTAAAGAAATACAGTCCTTGCCATCAAACAAAAAGCAACTTCAACTTCAAAATACCCAGCAGAAGGGGCATCCAAAAAAATCCAGGTTGTGGCATCACAACGGGCACCACCTCAAAGCCTGGCCCAGCAGCTCCAACTGGACACAGAAAAAAAAAGTGTATTTAAAAAAATTCTTCCTTAAAACAATTCTATTTATCTTGCCACCTCCCCATTAACACAGGGTGTCAAAAACCTTGCTGGTGCCTCCGGATGGATAGGATATTTCTTGCACTTGTTATTAAAATTCAATTTTTAGCCCCTGTGGCTCCATCCTGGATGTGGGCTGAGCCTGGCAGTGGCAGAATTGTTGTCCCAAGGTCACAGGTCACCACCAGCCCCTCAAGCTGCCCTGGAGCCATCCCTGCAGGGATTCCCATGGATGTGAATCCCTGTGCTCACCACGTTTTCACCCATCCCAAACCCCCTCCTGGCTCAGCACCAGGGCACTGGGAGCCATCAGGGCCCATCCCAGCTGGCAGCAGCCACATCCCAGCTCTGGATTTTGTGGAAAATCCAAAAGCACAGCATCCCTGGGGACAGCCAGCCCTGAGTTTGTCACTGCACAGGTGACCCCAACAGCAGCACCCAGGCAAGGCAGGACAGATCCAAGGGGTGCAAGGACATCCAGGGATCCCTCCCTCTCTCAGGAACCACCACAGCCCTGGGGACATTCAGGCTCCAGAAGAGCATCCTGCCCTGACACTGCTCACACCCAGAGCTGTCACAGAAGTCACAGTGAGTGACAAAGCCACCACATGGCAAGGGAAGGGCTGGAAACCCACAACCTTTCCCCACGTCCCCTTTTCATCCACTGTCCCAGTTTCACTTGTACCCACAGCCACTGGAATTTGTGGGTCATGAGATTTCACGTGACCTCAAAAAAAGCCCCACAAGCAGGTTAAAATATCCCACTTTTGGTACATCCCCCACCCAGGTGAAGGGCTCACACATCTTCCAGCTCATCCCAGCTCCTGGGGGAGCCAGGTTGGAAGTGGGGACACCAAAACCCCTCACTAAAAGCATGGGGACATGAACAGCACTTCCATTTGCATGGCAACAAGGAAACCCCGCCAAATTCAACCATTTTCTAACTCATAAACAACAACAACAAAAAAAAACCCCAAATAACCTCAATGGGAAATTCTAATTTTGTTTGGAAATGCCATTTCCAAATGGCACATGAGAAATCACACTCGGACCCAGCCTTGCTGACAGGCAAATATTTATCCCCACAAAATTTCCACATAAACCCATCACCTTTGTCAGTAGGTCTGGACACTGGGAGCAGAGGGGGAAGGCAGGAGAAGGGAAGCCAGGAGGCACAGGGAGCAGCAGCCCTGCCCAGCAGCTCGGAGCCACAGCGAGCCCCTCTCAGATCACTGCAAGCTCCTGCAGCCTCCTACCCAAGGCAAGGTGCAGCCTTTTCCAGTGCATTCCCAGCGAGGATTTCATGTGATTTCAAACCTAGCTGCAGCTTTTTTTTTTTTTCCAATACATGCAGCCCATGCCAGCCTCTGCTCCCAAAGGCTGCAGCACTCCATCCTTCAGCTCCGTGTCAGAGTGAGGAGGATCCTGTCCCACACACATTTCTCAGTCTGTTAGGCAGAGTTATTCCTCTGCTCTGTGTTTGGATACTTACAAAGCCATTACCAGCCCTCTCATGCACATCCATCATCGGGCCTTCAAGCTCCAGAAAGCCCCAAAAAACTGTTTTCCACTCACCATGCAGCCTGCCAGGCTCTGTTCTTCTACTCTGCGTTCCTTCATCCATCGAAAGACGTTTCAGCAAGTTCAGAGTCCAACAAAATAAACAGATGGCAGCCTGAGAGGTGGTGATTTTCTCCTCTGCGGGGGGAGTGGGGTGAGGGATTCAGCCAGGGAAGAGCTGAGCTGGTTGGAAAAGCTAACCTGGGCTCCAGGTGCTGATGCCCATGGGGATCTGGGGCTGCAGGTATTGTGTTCCAAAGCTGTGGGGTTTTGGAAAGCTGTGGGAGGAGCAGCTGGGAGCTTCTTCCTGAGCTGAACCAGCACCACCACTCAGGGCTGCATCCAACACCAGGCCAGAACCCACCAAGCACCCACCTTCCCCTTGTGTGTCCCCAGCAGCCACCAGCCACCCCTGCACGGCTCTGCAAACCCAGCACACGCTGATTTGCAAGGAAATATTTCACCATTGCACCTCTGCACCACCCTGATGGCTCCTCAACAGGGACCACACTCCCCAAAATCACCCACCAAGCTGCACCACGCTGCAATCGCCCAGCTCTGCTCCAGCCCCAGGATGTGGGGGATGCAGAGAGAACCTTCCCTGCCCCAGCCCAGGGCAAAGCAGCCCCGGGGCTGCCCTGAGCCAGCACAGACACCGGGCATTCCTCCATCCTGACCCAGCACTCACCAGCTCAGACTCACAGCAAGATTTATGAAGGGACGTGGCCAGATGAGTGATAGAGATGGATAGCCCTGAGGAGAGACTGATTTCTCCCTTACAAGAGGGATAGAAATTAATTTATGAATTGGGTTAGTTGAGTTGCCAAGTGGCTTTGATGCTGGCTATTTTCTTGCATATGTTCGTGATCTATCTCCCAGCTGTCAAGGGGGGGAGAAAGGTCCTGGGGAGCTGGAGCAATGCATCACTCAGCTGAGGCAGCCAACACCTCTCAACAAAAGCAGATTGCCCTTTAATCAGCCAGGGGTTGCTCTGCTTTCTCAAAGTGGGCACCTCAGCCCTCCCCAGTTCCCCCTGGAGCTGGGATTTGCTGCAGACGGGCAGGAGCCACTTCCATGTGACAATGGCCAAGCACAGCCCACCAGAGACAGCTCTGCCACAGCGTCTGCTTTCACCTTACCCACCCCTTGTGTGATTTGGAAGGACCCACAGTGAATCAGGGGAGGTCTGGAGGAAGGTGGTGGATCCTTTCTTCCTTACCAAAAATGCACTTTTAGGAAAAAAAACCAAAAAACCAAAAACACCACCCCAAAAACCAAAAGGCAAAGTGAGGATGTGGTGCAAGGACCTGTTCTACCACACCTGAAGGACCCTCTCCTTCCCTCAGGGGACACTTAGGGACAGACCAGAGCCAAGAGCAGCACAGACAGCAGCTCCCCCCGAGCTTCCCAGCCTTACAGGTGCTTGGAGGCTTTTCAAGACACAAAGTAATTTCCTGCTTGAAGCAGTTGACAAATCTGCACAGAAACTGGAGAACCCTCTGTGTGTCAGGGGTGCAAAACCACGTAGTGGAAGGCAGCCCAAATTCACGGAGCACAGCACAGGCAAGGGAGGGAACTGAAGGTGTCTGCAGGTGGGAGGGCACCAGCCCCAGGTCTGCTGTCACCTCCCTGCTCAGACCAACACGGCGCTGGAAATTTTTTGGATGAGCTGGCCTGCCCACCCCTCTGTCCCCACGATCCATGGCCTTTCCTCCTGTGGGGAAATCAGAGCCCCGAGTGGCTGAGTCAGCTGTAAAACCCCTGCAGGATCGGGCAGGAAAGGCAGCTCTTGGTGGCTGCAGAAGGGGAAGCAGCTTGCACGAAGACCCAGCAGCTCCTGAGCTGTCACTGCAGCTCCCACGCAGCCCTGGGGCTGCAGAAACCATCCATGTGTTCCAAAAGGCACCAGGGCTCAAGGGGAATGATGGAAACAAGAGGGGCACTACAGTAATTCGGGGAAATATTAGCTTTTGCTAATTAAATCCAAGCGGGTTTGGGTTCAGAGCCAGCAAGGCCCAAAGGAAGCCCTTTCCTACAGTGTGAGTTTGGACCTGCAGCTGCCCCAGCAGAACACTGCCCACAGAGCAATGTGGGGTTCATGGTGAGGGGGCAAATGCACCCGTGGGCAGCCTGGGGCCCCAGTAGCTGCAGCCATTGTGGCAGAGATGCTGCTCTCTCCTTTTCCATGCTCATCACTGCCCTTCATCCCCATCCCCACTCCACGTTCACCTCTCTCTGCTTTCCTCTCCTTCCTCTTCCCCACCTCTCTTCTACACAGAAAACCCTTGCCTGGGGTAGCTCTGGAGGCTCCCACAGATGGAATTTACCCTTGTAAATAGAGGCAGCACTGGGCCAGACTGACTGGTACCAGTTCCTCAGAGGGAGAGACGTGGCCTTAGCAAAGGGGATTTTCTGCTGCTGAACACGTCCCTGCAAGTGTCACTGCCGGGGGAGGGCTTGGTATCCGTGGGGCTGGCCAGGGTGAAGGCTGCAGGACACCACTGTCACCATCACTCTCACCATCACTGTCACCCCGTGGCTCTCCTCCCGCTGGTTTTCCGGCCCCCCCACCCCCCAGTTTCCTGCTGAGGGGCAGCCGGGTGTGAGCCCACGAGGCACAGATTTCTCTGATTAGGCAACGCCAGGCAGCCTCTCCCCTTTCGCTTTCAGCTGCCTCTCCTCCCCTTCCCCTGGGCAGCCCCAGCATCAGCCCCAGCATCAGCCCCGAGCTCGGCAGCACCGGCACCGCACCAGCCCCGCTGGGCCATGGACCGCCAGCCCCTGGTGAGGAAAAGCAGCTCCTGGTACCGCACCTTCCCCGAGAGCGCTGCCCCGAGGCTCGACAGGGACTACCTGAGGTGAGCAGCAGCCTGGGGCCGCAGGGTGGGCACAGGTTGGGCTGTGCCGCCCATCCCGAGGGGCAGCGGGCTTGGGGGGAGCTGAAGGAAGAATTATTTCATATTCCTGCCGTTCCTGAGTTGTCTTGAACTCAGGAATTAATTTCTATCCCTCTTGTAAGGGAGAAATCAGTCTCTCCTCAGGGCTATCCATCCCTATCACTCATCTGGCCATGTCCCCTCATCCTGCCCAAGGTGGCTGGATGAGCCCTCCTGGAAGAGCAATGGGTTTGTGTGACTCCCATGGGGACGTGAGGTCCTGGCTGGGGGGCAAGGGGGCTTTGGAAGAACTTTCTCCTTCCTCTGCTGGCATGAACCGGCTGCCGCTGGGTCCGTGGTGCCACCCAGCTCCAGCTTCTGCTTTTCTTGCTTTGTTGAATCCCCTGCAAACTGCCTGGTATAGAGGGAAGAACCAGTGGAGCAGGAGCTAGGAGAAACCCCACCAAGCCTGGGGCTGTGCAGGGCCATTCCCCAGGAAAATCCGTCCGTGGGTGTCAGCAGAGCCTCGGCAAAGGCTGCGGGAAGCAGGGTTTAAGTTTCTGCCCGCACCCAACGCGTCCTTGTCTCTCCGTGCCTCCCCCAGGAGCCTCCACAACAAGCGGCTCTACCTGGCTGCGTTTGCCGCTGTCCTGGGGAACTTCAGCTTCGGCTTCGCCCTGGTTTATCCCTCGCCCGTCATCCCTGCCCTGGAGGCTCATCCCAGCCCTGCGCTGAGGCTGGACCAGCACACAGCGCCCTGGTTCGGGGTAAGGAGCGGGGGTTATCCCTGCCAGGGTGGGGGCAGAGGCGGGGGATGCCCGGGGGGGGATGCCAGGCTCACCCAGCCCCTCTCCATGCCCCGCAGTCGGTGTTCACGCTGGGAGCGGCGGCGGGCGGGCTCAGCACCATGCTGCTCAACGACTGCCTGGGCCGCAAGCTGAGCATCATGTTCTCGGCTCTGCCCTCGGCGCTGGGGTACGCGCTGCTGGCCGGAGCCCAGGGCCTCTGGATGCTGCTGCTGGGCCGGGTACTGACGGGCTACGCCGGCGGAGTCACCTCCGCCTCCATCCCGGTAACGCGCCCGGGGAGGGGAATTACCGGGGTGTTCCAGGGCAGGAGGTGCTGTGGTGCCCCGGGTGAGCTGGGGGGTGATGCTGGGGCACCCCGCTGATTTTCGGAGGCATCAGCAGAGCCCCAGGGCTGTGTCTGGGGCAGTGGGGATGAGCAGGTCAGCAGCCAGGGACGGGGAGGGTGTACCCATTTAGTAGCCCGGGCATGGCCAGCCAGAGCTGAGCCCCTTGGGGCTGGACTTCCTCGCCAGCAGGGAAGACAAGGCAGGTCCTCAGCCCCTGCTCCTCCCAGCAGTTATTTCCTCCCAAACACCACCCTCGTGTTTCACACAGAGGGGAAGGCAGGAGTTGGGTAACACCAAGGCACCTCTTTCCAGAGCACTTCTCCCACACTGGGGGAGGGAGGGAAGTGCTGGTGCCAGCCAGGCTGTCCTGTCCTCTGGCCAGATGCAGCTGGGCCCATCAGGTCCCCACCCCGAGACACAACTCCCCAGCAATTTGGGTTTTCCCCAGGTCACAGGGGTGACTGTGAGGTGACAGAGGGCAGGGGTGGTGGGTGACAAGGGGATGCTGCAGCTCTGTGAAGTTTGTGCTGTCCCTGTCCAGGTTTACATCTCGGAGATCTCCCACCCGGGGGTCAGGGGGATGCTGGGTGCCTGTCCCCAGATCATGGCAGTGCTGGGCTCCCTCGTCCTGTACGCTCTGGGCAAGTATCTCTGTGCTGTCCCAGTGCCCAGGGCAAGGCTGTGGGGAGGGGGAGTTTAAACAACCTCCTCAGCAAGGTGAGGGCTTGTTCCTCTCGTGCCCACCACCACATCTGAGCTGAGGGGGCTGGACAGGGTCATTCATGCCCCTTGCCTGGTGTGAGTGCTCTGAGGGATGAATCCACAGCCCACATGGGCCCGTGGCCATCACTGTGCCTGCAGAGCCAGGACCTGCTGAGGTTTGGCCAGAGCTAAAAGGCAGCACACGATGACATTCCTGTGCATCACCTGCCAGCACCTGCCCTGGTTGCTGCAGGATCTTGCTGGATACTCCCAGATTTTTATGAAATTTATTTTTATGGAATTTCCCCATATCTTACTGCTGGGAAATGCTGCTTTAATAGGAGAGAATACATTAGAAATCTTTTTTTAAATTATTACTATTTTCCCTGCTGGGTTTATTAAATTAAATGTTTGGGGTGGCCAGGTGGAGGCAAGGCCAGGACACCCATTCTTGAGTGTTTTCCCCCTAACTGTGCTGCTCTGGCAGGGCTGGTCCTGGACTGGCGCTGGCTGGCCGTGGCCGGGGAGGTGCCGGTGCTTGCCATGGTCCTCCTGCTCTGCTTCATGCCCAGCTCGCCCCGGTTCCTGCTCTCCCAGGGGAAGGAGGAGGAGGCTCTGGGCTCCCTGTGCTGGCTGCGGGGTCAGGACACAGATTACGCCCGGGAGTACGAGCAGATCAAGGACAGCGTCAGGAAGCAGGTGAGGAACCTCAGCACGGGGAGATGCAACGTGAAAACTGCAAAATGCACCCTCTGGATGCCAGGTGCTCCCCAGAGGTGCTATCACTTTGTGTTTCTGCCTTTGTGCCCTCCAGAGCCGTCGGGTTTCCTGTGCTGAACTCAAGGACCCCTTCCTATACAAGCCCATCCTGATTGCAGGGGGAATGAGGTTCCTGCAGCAGCTCTCGGGGGTCACCTGCATCCTCGTGTACCTGCAGCCAATATTCAAGAAGACAGCTGTCATCCTGGTGAGCCCTGGGGTTCAGCTCCTGCTCAGGCTGCCTGGCCTTCAGTGAGGGTTGCCCAATGCTCCCAGCTTCCTACAGATACAAAACCCCTTTTGTAAAGCATCTGCCCAGCAAAAAGCTGAGGGAGGATGAGGAGCAGGACTGGCCCCACTGTCTCCCTGTTCTCCTCCTCTGAGCTTCAGGCTCATCATCTCCAGTCTCTTACACTGAGAACAGCTTTGGCCAGGTCATCAGCACCTGTAGGATCCTTCCCCTTCCCCCAGCTCAGTTTCCCCACTGGTTTGTTTTTTTTTTTTTTTTGCAGAAACCAGAGTATGATGCAGCTCTGGTTGGCCTGGTACGTCTGTCCTCGGTGGCCATCGCTGCTGTGTCGATGGATAAAGCTGGGAGGAAGATTCTCCTTTTTGTATCAGGTCTGGCTCTCTCCTCTACTCCACTCTCTTCCCGAGGGAAGCTCTTGTTGAAGGATTTTCAAATGTGCAGGGGTGGAAGGTTCAGCCCTACAGGGCTCAGGAAGAGAGGCAGGGAGGTCTCCTTCCCTTGCTGGTGGTTCAGCTCCTCAGCAGGGGCATTCCCAGCAGCTTGGCACAGAGGGGATCACTCACCCTTCATTCCCACTGTGCTGCTGCCTCTCTCCACAGCTGGTGTCATGTTGGTCTCCAACCTGACCATGGGGCTCTACATCCACTTTGTGCCAGCTTCTCACAACGGCACCGTGGCCAACACCACCCTGGGGAGCTCTGCCAACCTCCCTGCTGAGCCAACAAACTACATCACCCTCATCCCCCTCCTGGCAACCATGTTCTTCATCATGGGTAGGTGCAGAGGGCAAAGGACTGGCCACCAGCCAGGGGAGGGTGTTTCTCATCCAAGGCAGGGGGACATGGAGCAAGGAGATTGGGCTTGGGGTTGGAAGGAAGGCAGGTGTCCCTGGAAAAGCAGGAAAGGTGGCACCTGAAGTCACTTTGAGGAACGACACAAATCAGGGGGATCATGATTGCTGGGGCTGCAGGGCAGGATTGCTCAGGGCTCTTCTGCACTCCCCAGTGACCTTCAAACCTCACCCCCTTCCCCTGCTCCCCTGCAGGTTACGCCATGGGCTGGGGCCCCATCACTTGGCTGCTGATGTCAGAGATCCTCCCTCTCAAAGCCCGTGGGGTGGCCTCAGGCCTCTGTGTGGTTGTGAGCTGGCTGACAGCCTTCACCCTGACCCAGTTCTTCCTCCCAGTCGTGGTGGGTACAGGCTGAGGGGTGTCCAGCAGCCCCTGCTCAGCCCCTCTCTGCCCCAGCTCACAGCTGTTTTTCTGCCCCACTTTCCAGAACGCCTTTGGCCTCGAGGTGCCCTTCCTGTTCTTCGCTGTCATCAGTGCTGGGAACATCTTATTCACAGGCTGCTGTGTCCCTGAGACCAAAGGCAGGTCCCTGGAGCAGATTGAGGCCTTTTTCAGGACTGGCCGCAGGTCATTCCTGAGGTAGGAGCTGCCCTTGCCCAGGCTCGAGGGCAAAGCAAATTGGTGCTGCTGGAAGTGGAGGCTGGAGCTCCCCGGGAGAGAGAGAGGAAGGGGCAGCAATGATCGTCCTGCTCTGGCTGTAGAAGTTGCCAGCTGGAACTTTTACCTTCTCTTCCTATCACCCAACACTACCTGTTGCTCTCTGCACAGCCTGGATGGGAGCAGGTTACCAGGGCCAGGCTGGAGATAAAGGTGTCCTGGAAGAATAAAGGTGTTGCTGTGGACAGGAGATCCTGGCTGTCCTTTGCTCAGCAGCCTGAGAGTTTGAGGGCTTGGCAGGAGCTGAGTTTACAGCTGGAGCCGTTCTGGCAAAAGCTCATCGTGTAGCTGCAAGAATAAAACAGTTCTGCCTCCAACTGCAAGACATTGCCTCGATTTGCAGAGAAGGGAGGGGTGGGAGAGGCAGAGCAGGACTGTGACAAGGGGACCACAGCAGCCTGCAGCTCCCCAGAGGAGTCTGAGGCACTCAAGAACCGTGAAAGAGGCAGAGCCAAGTCTTTTGTATGAAAAGCTGCCACATTTTATTGCTCTAAAAACACACATTACACTAGAAGCCTAATGAACAAGACCAGATACAAAGTTCACAAAGAAAACCCAGGACGAAGAATGGGAACAGACAAACATTCAGCTGTAGTGCAAGTGATTGATTCCCTGTAGGAAAGACACAGTGAGTACTGTCAACACTTTGTGCTGGGGTGGGCCCTTCCCACCGTGGGGTTTGACCCACCCACAAGGAGGGAGGTGGATGTGCCTCCACCTCCATCACTTTGAGATTTCAACTGCATAGTTAGTAGCAAATCAGTCTTACCCCTTTCCTGTGTGTCCTGCAAGATTAAGAAGTTTCTATAATTATTTTTTAGAGCTCACCCGAGGTAAAACGTGGCTGTAAGAGGTGGTTATGGCTGTGAGGAAAAAAATGGCCTTGCTGAGTCCAACCTGACTCCTCCCAAAACGGCAGAAGCACAAAGGCTGAGCTGGGACATGATGTGCCCAAGCATTTGTCCAAGCTCCTGAAATGCACTTGGCACCCCAAGGGCTGGTGGAAATGCTGGCACCCTCCCAACCCTGGGATGTTCAGCCTGCTGTCACAAGGAAGCAGGGGGTGAAACACTTTGTTGGAGCCAGCCCTCCAGATGTGCCAGCTGCCATTTTGATCTCCTGCAGCAGGAGATGAGAAATCACCAAAGAGAAGATGTGCTTTATCACAGCATTAATTTAAAACAGCCTAGGACAGAGGCAGAGTGATGGGCCAAAATGAAAAACACAGAAAACATTCAGTATTAGACCTACCCTTTGCTGCTGAGACCCTTTTCCAGAAAGATGTTCAGCCCTGGCTGGAACACAACTTTTTCTAAGCATGGCCTGACTACAAGAGGTCTCAAGAGCCTCTGGTTTCCACTGACCTTCTGAAGATCAGGATTTCTGGCAGCCCTGTGCTCGAGCATTCTCTTTCTCACATGGCTATGGACCAGGTCTTGATATCTTCACTTCAGTGAAACCCTTCCCTGAAGACAGTGGATGTTTTTTCCTGAGGAAAAAATGACAGAGATGAATTGAGTTTCCCAGGGCTCAGCCTAAGGAGGAAATGCCCCTCTAGGAAATGAAGTTGGACTCTTCAGCTCCTGCAAGAACCCCACTGGAGAAGCATTCTCTGAGTGACCTCCTTCCCTCAGCATAGCAAGTCTGAGGGCTTTTGCTGCAACATTTGGAGTCTGAGAAACCACAGTGGCTCTTTCCAGAGGTAGAATGGTCTTTTTATTCACTGCACACACAGAGAATCAATGGGTGTTACACAAGCAGCTGGTGCCCAGAGCAGCGAGCTCTGCTCTGCTCTTCATGCTCAGTGGGCAGCCCCAGGGGACACAGAGCTGCCACACACGGGTGCCAGGGGCATGGAGGAGTGGCACAGTGCATAAATGCTGCCCTGGTGACTGCTGTGACAGGCCACTGCTCCTTCCAGTCTCAGTGCCAACAGCTCGCTGTCCTCAGCGCATCACCCGCCCCTGAGGAGCCCTCACATCCTCTCCTTTCCAACCCTGGAGAGCAGAACCTCCTCCACAGAGCCCCTGTGGATCAGCCATCCAGCCTGGATGCCCTCAGCAGGGGTTGGGTTGAGCCTGTGAAACCTCCAGGGCAGGGTTTGAACTTCATTTGTCCTTGCAGAGCTCCAAGGGGGTCTCTAAACACAACTAACAACCACCATGCACTGGCATTTAACTACTGTGGTGCTACTACTCTAAAGCTCCTTCCAATCTCCACCAAACAGGCCCCCATGGAGGTGAGACCATCCACTGACTGTCACCACAGCTCTCCAAAGCCACTGCTGTCACTGAGCCTGTCTGCAACGATGGCAGCTCCTGGCTCGGCTCCAGCTGCACCAGACAGCCAAAATTCCCAAGGGTTCCCACTCCAGACAGGCCCCTGTAGGAGTAACCACGCTTGGAGCACGGATCTGAGACACCTCCAGTTGTAGCAGCACAGTCACTTCAAGCACTGTGGCCAAAGGCTCCAGCTCAGCTCTTTCAGAGGAGTCCCTAAGGCCCATCTTCAGCTCAGGGCTGAGCTCTGCCACCCACTCACGGTGGCAGATTGTTCCCTTGCCTCAGCCCCAGGGTCAGACCCCCCCCAAAACACAGTGACAGCACTGCTGGGACTTCTGCCTGGGTGCCAAGGGGGCAGGGCTGTGCCAAGGAGCCCTGCAGGTGAGCTGGAGCCGCAGCACTCACCTGCCCCAGCCCCAGGGACCATGGCAGCAGTGACAGATGAAGCCAGCGAGGGTCCCACCAGTTCTGTGCTTCCTCAGAGCACCCTGGAAGTCTCAGCCCTTGACCTCTGCTTTGCCTTTCTCCTCCTGTCACTAAAGCTACTGCAGAACTACTCACAGAGCAAAGCTGGCACTACCAGAGACATTTACATGCATCAGTCTGCAACATTCCTCTACTAAACACTACAGAACTCCCCACACCCCCCCTGAAATCAAAGCACAGTGCCCATTCCTGAGGCAGGGCTCTGCCCTTGCACCACCCAGGGGTGATTCCCACCGGAGTATCCCACATTCCTCCTGCAGAACCCATCCCTGCAGGCAGCAGGAGGATGTGGGCCAGTGGCCTCTCTGCACTGCACTCAGCACCAGGGATCTGCCCAGAGCTGGGGGGTTCACAAAACAGCACAGCCTTTGTGGAAAAAAAAGCTGCTTTTATGGGGGAAATCCAGGCTGGTGGGGCCTGCTCTGCATCCCTGAACAAGGGGTGTGACAGAGCAATCCCAGTTCAAAGGCCAGGGGGAAAGGGGCTTTGCACAAGAAGGGTGCCCACATCCAGCTGCAGGGGCCTCTGGAAATCCTGGCTGGTGGGAATCCTCACAGCTCCTGAGCTCCAGGGAAGGAGCAGCAGCTCAGAGGAGCCAGCAGCCTGAGGAAAGGCAGGGTCTCAGGAGAGAGGGTCCAGCATGGGCTGCTGGACAGACAGACCCCTCTGACAGACAGCACTCGGCCTCCAGCAGCATTTCTCAGACCCCAGCACAACCCCTCTGTACCCAAGCATTCAAATGGGGACACAGAGTGCTGGTGGCTGCCCCAACCCAGCAGTTCCAGCCCAGTTTTCCTCCCTTTTCTCTCCCAGAAGAGGCAAAACACACTGTCAAGCTTGTGGCCCAGAACAAGACAAAGGAGTCAAAGGACAACACACTTTCTTGACAAATCTGAGAAACACTCTGAAGGCTGAAATTGGATTTTGCAGCAGCCAGGGCTGTCCCTGGGTTCAGAGGCCCCTGGTGAAATGAGGCAGCCCTGTGAAGGACAGGAAACAGAGCACTCCTTTCTCCTATAGCCAGAGAAAATGAGTCCCATCAAAATACTTAAATAACTAGAAATAAATTATTCCCCTTTTTCCTAATCAAAACAAAAAGCAACCATATAAAACCCAAATAAATTAAAATCCCCAGTACAAACTGGGATGAGAAGAGGGGGATCTGGACTTAGTGAGCAGTTTTGTACTGCATGGTACAAAGCAAACAGAAAATACAATGTGAAAACCACAGAGAGAGCCTGGAATTGCGAAGTAAAACTAAAATGGTGCAGTCTCCTCTCTGCACAGGAAGGATGTGCCACCTTCCCATACAAAACCAGCTCAGGATTGGTGCAAAAACCCACAATCCCAAAGAAAAAGGCTGTACCAGGCAAGCAAAAAGCAGGTCCCTTCACAGAGGGATGCAGGGAGGTAACAGAGCAGAGTCCCAGGCTCACGAGGCAGGAATGCTCTTGCACATCTGTGACCCTCACACCAGCAAAAAATCCCACTTGGCTCAAGAAAAAACACCCCTTTCTGCTGAGGTACAGCAAACCTTGTTTCCCTTCTGCCCCAGTAAAAGAGGGAAGCTTAAGAAAAGTGCCCTTATTAAGACAAAGTAGTTAATTGTTATAATTCAAGTAAATTGCAGTAACTGCCTGCAGCTGTATCCAGAGGAAGCAAGGACTGTGCTTGGTAGGTCCCAGGATGTGCCCAGCAGCTCTGGCAGCTCCCCTGCAGAGATGGATTTTGTCTTTAGATGGGTTTTTCTGGAAGTCCTTTCCTGTGCAGCGATGCCTCCAGTGCCTGGTCCCATCATTAAAACAGTGGAAGAAAACCAAGCTTAAGCACCAGAGGGTTTTCAGACTCTGGGTTAGGTGTTGTACCCGGGAAGGGCCATCCCAGAGAGTGTTCCTTTAACCCTGGAACCTGCACTGGCAGGTCCTCTGTCCCTCCTCACCCATCCAGAGGGCAGTTCCCAAAGGGGTACTCCAAAAAAAAAAAAAAAAAAAAAAAAAAAGGGGGGCTGGGAAAGCAGCACTCAGAGAGCCAGCACCTCTGCAGTGAACAGCAAAAAAAATATCAAAAAATAGGGGCACTGTGAGATATTGGGTCGAGGGTTGAGGAGAGAGGGAGAGATGCACTGAGGCCTGGCTGCTGGTGTGAGGAGAGGACACAGCCTGCCCCAGCCCCTGAGATTTCCAGTTGCTGCAGCGTCCAGGGAAATCGTGGTGTGGCAGGCAGTGGAGCGGATGGAGGGCAGGGCAGAGTGGGTTTCCACGTCTTCACCATCTCAGTGTCCAGGAGAAGTTACCCCGAGCTCGTGTCCTTCAGAGAGCCTGTCCCTCCAGGGTCCCCGTGAGCTTCTCTTCATCCATCTGCTTCTGCTGCTGGTGGATGCGTGCGTAGGAAATGGCATCTCCCCTGTGGAGAGAAGGGACAGCGTGGGGGTGGCAGAGGTGTGCCCCAGCTGGGGCCTGCCTCTCCATGCCAGAGGGATTCCAGGAGTGAAACCACACTGCCTGGCCCTCTCCAACCCCCAGAGCTGCTCTCTGCCCCAGAGCTGGGCCCAGCCACCCACCCACAGCTGCAAGAAAGAAGAGTGGGACGCTCTTGAGTGGGACCTGATCTGAACTCCCAAAAGCTCTGAGCTCCAGCAACCCCCGGCGCCTTCCCTGCAGGGCTCTGCGATGAGGGAGGTTTTCTGTGGCCGCATTTACAGCACAGCAAGAGGAAAGCAGAGCCTTAGGGAGGCAGACGAGGCAAGGACTAGGCCTCCATCCCCCCCTTCCCTGCCCTCCACGAGCAGCTGGGCCTCTCTTACTTCTTCCCAAGGGCCGACAGACCGTAGAGCACCCCGGTGGCGAAGGCGATGGCGTTGCCGAAGAGCGTGGTCAGCGTCAGGCTGAGCATGACGGGGAACACGGCCATCCTGGAAGACAGGGGCAGCCCTCAGAGCCAGGCCCCGCTCCCCAGGGGATGCAGGGACGTTCATCCCCCCAGGATGTGCCTGCCATCAGCCCCCAGGAGCATGCTCACCCGCAGTAGAAAGCTGCTTTCTGCCAGGCCCGCAGCCTGTCGGCCCTGGCTGACACGGCGTTGGCGAACTCGATGAACTGGCAGCAGAAAGGGGCCTCGCACAGGAACAGGACGAAGGCGTTGAGCCTCCAGAGAGAGCAAAGCAGAGTTAATCCTGCCTGTTAATCACCCAGAGTGGGGGTCAGCAGTGCCCCCCCCCAGCCCCACAGAGAGCAGACACCCCATGCTCCGTGCAGGTGAAGGGAACGGTGAGGCTGGAACCCACTGTGCTCCCCCTGCTTCTTGATCATTTCCAAATTTCCAAACCCTGCTGCCCTGGACTTATTTTGGACAAGGGTATCTCTGTATTTACCTAAAAATGCGTGAAGAAGTAATATAAATAAAAGAAACACAGCATCTCAGCCTGCCTGATGGAGTAAGGTCTGGCAATTCCCAGAGAATGAGGGATGTTTCACTCCCATCCACTGCCCAAGCAGGGCAGCTTTGCCCCCCTCAGTGGGTCTGGTTAACAACACCCCCATCCCAGCAGGAAAATGGAAAGAAACCCCGCTCACATCATCCACACGCCGGCTGCGATGTTCAGGGGGTTGATGGTGACACAGTTCCAGAGACCAGCAATGGCACAGGCTGGAAAGAAAGAGGCTTTCAGTGACTACCACGACCTGTATGCCCTTGGCCAGCACCTGTGGGCACTGCAGGGCAGCACAGGAGGATGGGTGGAAAGGTCTGGTGGCCCAAAAAGAGCCTGGAATGCAAGGAAGAGGCCTCCCCTGGTATCCTTTTGCTCTGAGTGCTGTTGCAACAATTATTTCCCTTATGCAGAACAATATTTGCTTCCACCTGGAGTCCAGGATGTGCACCTGGATTTTATGTGCCAAGGAATTACTGCTTTGTCCCAAGGTGGACAAGCAGTGCCAGCAGGCTCCACCTCTGAGCAGCACGGGGCAAGTTCAGCAAAAACGTGATTTGCACACAGGTAAATAATAAATACAGCAGAGGTGAACCCAGCCTCTGCCCCTCACTGCTGGTTCTGTGCAGCTTCACCAGAGATGGGGCAGAAAAGAGCTGAGTTTGGGTCTTTGCTAATACAAAAGGAAGCAAATAAAGGCCAAAATAGCCCCAGCGCTCCTGGCTCTGTAACTCAGGGAGAGGAACCAGGCAGCAGGGACAGAGCTGAGCTGCATCCACCTCCCTGCTGCCTCATTAAACTTGCAGAGTGTTCCAGGCACCTGATACGGCCCCTTCCCTCTGCCAGTGCCAGAGCTGGCACCGGGAACTCGAGCCCAGGTGGGAGGGCAGGAACCCAGGCTCAGTAAACAACATCCCCCTGCAAAACTCCAGCTAAAATTAATTCTATAGCCTTTAAAGGCTGTCCTGGGGATGATGGAGTACAGCAGAGTTGCTCTCTGAGGATGAGACCAGCCCTGGATCAGGGATTTTGGGTGTCTGCTAAGGGGATCCCTGAGCAGAGCTGCTGTGAGCAGCCCTGACCTTCAAAAGCCTGGCACATGCTTGCCAGGTTTCCTTTAAGCAGTCCTGCTGAATCCTCAAAGTTCCTTTTAAAATAGTTATCCTTGTTTACCAGGCTGGGAAGCAGAATTGCCGGCAATGACAGGATGGATCGAAGGTCATCCCACAAGCAAAGGACCTCCTGGTCTTAGGAAACACCAAAAAAGACGTTATTTTGTAATGCTTCCTAGAACTAATTCCACGGGACCCAAAATCTTTTGGAGAGTCCTGCAAGAACAAGATCAGCTAGCAGAGGGGATATGCCAGAGGATGTGTTAATATCCATGCTCCAAGGGCACTTCTCACCCTCCCATCCCACAGGGACCGGTGTCAGTGTCCCCACACTACAGGGGAAACTGAGGCACTGAGGTGGGATGATCCACTCATGGTCACACTTGCAAACAGCTGGAGAGGAGCAATGGGAAGCAGGTTTCCTGGGAGCTGTGGGCAGCATGGAGAGCAGGGCACAACACAGCAGGTTCTAATTTCCTGTGACCACCAAACTCTTGGATGCTGATGGAAGAGGAGCTAGGGGGAAGCACCCCAGGCTTGTGGCACTCGTTGTCCCCAGGAAAGGACACCCCTGACAATAATGCTGAATGATTTTCTGGCACTTTATAATTAGCAGAGCAGCAAAACCTCTCAACTATCCCCAAAACACAGGCAGGGCTGGGGCAAGACCCTGCCTTGCTGAGCAGCACAGCAGAGCACAGAGGTGCAGGCAGTCCCCAGCAGGTCTCCACCACACAACAAACCAAGGGAAGCAGAATGTTCTTTTCCAAGCAAGCTTTTTCCTAATCAAACCAACCAGGGGTTGTTTTGCCAGGGTTCTGATTTGGTTTTGTTCCCAAACACTCCAAAACCCTGCAGCACGGTGTCCCTGCAGCAGCCCTGGCTCAGCAACCGCCCCGGTTGCCAGAGGAGTAATGACCCAGGAAGCAGAGCTGAGCAAGCCCCACGTCAGCAGGAGCAGCAGGAAAGGAGTCCAAGGTTTGGGATCACAGGAGCACTGCCCCCTGAGCTGCTGCCAACAGCCACAGAGAAACAGAACAACTCGGTGACCTTGGGTCTCCTTTGCAGAGCTGCTCGTCCCACAGCAGCCTGGGACATCCTTGTCCCACCAGAGTGGGATCAGCTCCTGCCTCAGGACCCAAAAGGGGATGGAGCTGCCAAGCCAGAGATTTCTTTTTAAAATATTTTCTTTTTGAACAGAGGCCTCAATAACAGGGTTAAAATGCAGATAATGCTCAGTGGCACGTAAACTATGGGAGACAGACAGTTCTGCCATTTGTTTAACTGCTGTCCCATCTCAAATCCCTAAGGAAGCACAAATAACTGGGAGCTAAAATGAGGGGGGAAGGACACCCCTTCCCTACAAAGGCTCTATTCATTTCCAGCAGCTGGTCACTGTCCTCAACACAAGCCTATTTTTGCTCCTAGAGCGTTTTACAAAAGCCACAGACTCTCCTCGTCCCATTACAAACAGGAACACAAGGGAGAGAAGGGACTTGGCCAAGGTCACCAAGCCAGCGTGTGCAGGAGCCAGAAACGGATCCTGAACCTTGTCTGTCTGGTTCTTGCTCCAGCCCTTGGATTTTTCTGGCTGGAGCAAGTTGTGGCTGCAGGTGTTTGCATGTGGCAGATGTTGTCTGCTGGTCTCACCTCCACTAACAAAGTTTCTCTTCCTTTCCGAGGGACTTTTTCCTTCTATAAGAAATAATCCAGCCCTGTAGCAGCACCACGATCCAGCTGCTCACAGTCCTTATAAATTAGTCCCATTCTTTCACAGCAAGCTCTGAGAACAGCAGCAAACTCCAGCCTTCAACAAGGTGATGCTGAACAAGCAGCATTTTGAAGAGGAACGTTGGTAGCATGGGGCACTGGTTGTTTTTTCCAAAATCTCCCTTTTCCCTGCTCGTAAGGGGAGTTTGTGCCTCGTACTCTGCCTGATAAAGAGACAGTCCACAGCCAGCTGTCACTCCCCAAATCTTTGGCAAACCCTGTTAAGAACCTGGCTCTTCTTCCAAAAGCTTCTCCCAGACTCACCCAAATACATAAAACTCTCATCTTTCCTGTAAAAACAAGCCACGAGTTCGCAGAGCCGTGAACAAAAGGTTGGGAAAATAATCCAAATATAATTCAGCTGCTTTGAAACACGAAGACAGAGCTGGGGGTGGTGGTGGGGGGGGGATAAAAAAGAAATGTGCACTTTCAATTTGCACTCATGAGCTGCTCTGGCACGAGGCTGGCAGTGCCACCAGCATGACCCACCAGCTCTTCACCCTCCATCCACATCACCCCGAGCTCTGCACAGGATAAAACCGCAGGAGAAGCGCCGAGGCTCCAGCTACAGCCACAGCCCGTGGGAAAGAGGCTGCTCCCCTGAACCCCCACCTGGGAGCTGCTCCACAGACACTTCCCAGCTGGTTCTGCTGGCTGCAGGCCGGGCCAGGAGCGCGGGGGCCTCTGGCAGGGCACGGCGAGCCCGGGGCGTTCGGCCCCGTAAGAGCAGCCCCACCAAATCCCGTCACACCTCCCCAGTCTCAGCACCTGGCACATGGAACAGGGAGAGCAGCACATGTTTTACCAGCCCTGCCAAAAAAGGGCTGTCAGGAGCCTGCCCAGAGATACCACGGGGTGCAAATGTCAGCTCCAAAATCACCGTGGGGTTGTGCAGCTCAGTCCCAAGGCAAAAGGAAGACATGGGAAGGGGCAGGGGGAGAGGGGGATCGGACACAAAGCTCCAGCTGATGGAATAAATCAGGGCTGACTGCACTGGCTGAGAAACCCTCTTGTTTAAGTTGAAGTCGTGGACCTGAAGCAGAAGAAATTCTCCATCCTGTGCTCTGCAGGAGATCAGACTAAGCGGTCATAACAGTCCCTCCTGCTTTTAAGAGCTATTAATCTCTCCACAGAATGTAGCAAAACAGCACTCCAGGACAGGCTGATTTCTGGCAAAGTTGCTGAGGCTCTTTCCCTGGGAAAATTTTTTTCAGCAGCAGGTAATTCTGAGCTCAGCCAACTCACTCTGCGTCTGCAGCTCCGTTCTCTGTGTCCTACCAAATCCCTTAAAAACACACAGCACAAACCAAAACCATTCTTCACCTTCAGTAAAACCCACGGGCAGGCCTTCTGCAATCAGCAACAGGAATAAGGGGAAACACACTCTGACAGTCAGGATGGGGGGAAAAAAATAAGTTGGAGGGACATATAAACACCCAAAAGTCAAATAGGATGAACCAAACCCTGTGGCCACTCTTCCAGCCCTGACCTGACCCCACTGAGCTTGGTGCTCGCAGTAAAATCATCAAATTTGCCAGCCCACTGCCCTCCTGCAGCACCAGGGGCTCAGCTGCTGCTCCCATCACTGCCGGGCAGTGCCATATCCAAGAAGAAACTCGAGGATTTGCAGATTGCCCCGTGGCGTCCCCACTGCCAGGTGCCAAAGTTCAGCAGCTTTGGCGAGCACAGAGCACATCCCCCGTGGGCAGCTGAATCCACCCCGCCCCAGGCACAGCCGCCGCTCTCCCTTCTGCCCCAAACGCACCCCACCAGTGCCCATCACCCCAAAAACCCCTGCATGGCACAGCCCCCCCTGCAGCGATGTCACCCCCCAGGAGGGTGGCAGGACCCCGACGGGAGCTCTGGCATGCAGGAGGGGGCACGCAGAGGGAAGGGGATACTTACACATGCCCCCGATGACCCCGGCAATCCTGCAGAGCCACCTGTACCACCAGGTCATGCCCTCGTCGGCGCAGGGGGCCGCCGGCTCGGGGGCTGCGGCTGCTGGGAACTGCTCATCCTGCGGGCTCATCTCCCCCCAGCTCCCGGGGGGCTCGGCGCCCCGCTGCCCACCTGAGCCCCAGGTGTCACCCCCTGCCGCAGCCAGCCCAGGGGACAGCCCCTAAAGGCAGGCCTGGGTCTGTGCCCGTGCCGCCATGCGGGGCCCGGCCCCCCCAGGGCTGACAATGGAGGGTCTGTGGCTGCAGAGCGATGCCAGCGGGCCTGGAGCTGCTCTCCACGCCTGGCTCCAGCTGCATTCTGGGTCCCCCCCCTCTCCCCGGCAGCAGGCAGGGCTTTGGCTTTGATGTCACTCGCATTAAAAGGCTGTGGGCAGAGCTCTGCTGTTCGTATTCACCAGCACAGGCACAGCCAGGCACCCCACGCCAGGCACGGCAGCTCCGGGTGCCCCCACCCCGCCCGGGAACAGCCAGAGTTTGCTTTTCCAGAAAGGGAAAAGGGAATTGAAGGCTGTTACAAAGCTCTGCCCTCCGGATAACAGGGTGGCACTCCCTTTATCTGACTGGGATCAGGTTTTCTCCCTAGAAAACGGGAGCAGAAGTAGCGGTTTGAAAACAAGGTGTCCCAGCTGGCAAGCTGGTGGTGCCCAAACGGGGCAGGGGAACACCCTGAACTCTCCGAAACTGTGAAGGCAACAGCTGCATTTTGTGCAGATGAACGTGGAGCACAACCAGAGCCCAGCTCTGCACAGTCGATCTGGAACAATAAATAGCACTGAGACTTGGGATCCAGAGCAGAGTGGGAAGACAGATCCCATCTGCTAAAAGGTTACAGAAAAAGGATTAAGGAAAGGATGTCTTTTCATTACCATCTCCTGTCAGACAGGAAATGAAGGCCCGGGGCCTGCATCACCCACGCACTGCAATGGGATGGCTGATGCTCCTCGAGGATCTCACTCCAGGAATCTCTACTTTCTGGCTCTTCCAGGAATGGAACGTAAATCTGGAGGCTGGCAAGCAAAAAACTCCAGGTTTAACCAGAAAAAAAAAAACAACCAACTATTAATTAAGAAGAGTATTTGTGGTTGTAGAAAGATGTCAGAGAATCCAACTGAGAGAAAGCAGGAGCAGGGTTAAAACTGCCCAGGCAGAACCATTTATTGCATCCAGCATGAGGAGCAAGTGCAGATGTGTCCAGCCAGGCTCCAGGTGCAGAAGAGACCCCTTTAAGCAGTATATTGTGATTTTGAGGAGGATGACAGATTTGGACCAAAGCACATTCCAGTGTTCAAGATATTAAAAAAAGAAATAACCTAAAAAATACATTTAAATGAAACTCATGTGAATATTTGCCACTGCTCTAAAATCCCTCTTCCTGCCACAGCTTGTCCATGCAGCCTCAACCACAGTTCCTGTCAAATGAAAATACAGATTGATAGTACAGCTACTGTTCTTCTCTGAGTAAGTCAGACCTGGCATCAAACCTGGCATTAAGAGACAGAATTCTTTTATTTTCTCATAGAAAAGAAGTCATGGTATCACTGTCAGATTTATAATAGTAGAACCACAGAAGAGGTGGCTGGGGAGGGACCTCAGGATGTCATTTAGTCCTCCCACAAAAAGCCAGCTGTCACCAGGGCTTGCCCAGGCCAGCAGTGCCTCAGCTCAGGCAGCTCCTGAAAACATTCAAGCTTTGAGTGACCTGTCCTAGGGTGGCACTGCCCTCCCCACACATCTCCTTGTGCTGACAGCTCATCTTCACACACATCTTTGCCTTCTTTAGTCCATCCACAATTTCACTGTGCCTCAGTTTTGAGGGGCATTTACTCTGCAAGAGAGTGAATTTAAGGACTAAAACATAATTTGTGGTGTACAGAGGTTGATACTGGGACACTAAGTAATTAAATGACTCTCCTAAAAGGTCCCACCACATTACAGAGGTAGGACCCTGACACTGCAGTACCCAAGGAAGTCATCCCCTGTAAACTGCATTAATGCCAACCAAATCAGACAGAAAATCCATATGAGGAAGATTTGCTAAATATGTGGGGGTTACATGTCTTTTGTATGATCTTTAGCAAGACTGAGATCCCAAAGGAGTCAGCAGATATTGTTCTTACTCAACAGATGAGGAAGTAGTTGCAATAAGATTAAATGTATGCAGTGAGCAGGCAGCAGTGACTAACTGGGCTTTTCTCAGGGCAGTGGCTCTGTCCTCTTTTATTTGGGCTCAATAGCCTGATATTCAGCCCAGAAATGGGTTCTGTGATTCTTAACATTTTCATGGAATTCAATTTCAGCTTGGCTTCCTGTTGACTGCCACAGGAATTGCTGCTTCCCATGGAAGACCACTGTCTTCATGGTGCTGATATCCCGGACCTGCAGGAAGAAAAAACAAACCATTCCATCTCAGCAGGCTGCAAATGAAAAATAAATGCCTTAAAAATGCTGGAGACTTGCAGACTGCTCACTCAGGGTAAAACTGTGCTGCAAGGGTTAGAAGAACTACAGTAGATACCAGAAATTCTCATTCCCATCTACACTTACACAACAGAGACCAGAATCCCTGATTTGTCGCTGAACTGCGCATCTGGGTGGGAATCTCTAAGGGAGAACGGTTTGTTCCCACCCAAATGGTTCCCCTGGGGTTCCTGCCTCCTCACCAGGATGTAGTTGAAGTGTGTGTGGTTGCCCTGAGGGCCCAGGTCAGTGCTGAGGGCACGGATGGAGATGCGCTGCCGCGGAGCCACCGTGATGAAGGTGCGACACACGGCCCCCTGCCTCTGACCAGGCACCTGCACAGGGTTCACTATTTCACCCTGGGGGCCAAACAGCTGCTGGTCACAGTCTGACAGGGCAAAGGGAGAAGAGAAAATGAGTTTAGAGAAGTATCCAGCACCTCCAAGAAAGAAATAATTTAAATTAGACACAGGCATAACAGCTGCCTTAGGGATTTTCACATGGGAAGCATCAGCAAGCACCTGTGGGGAGCTTGCCCTTAGAACGAAGGGGGTAGTCCACAATTAATACAAATTGCAACACTGCTCAAGAAGGGGCTTGCTAGTTGCTAAAAATGAAACAAGGTTTCCATAGATTTCCATAGGCAACCACCATTCCTGGAACTCTGCGGGCCTCAACCTAAAGCAAGAGCAAAGCTTTCAGCACAGTACCTTGGTAATATTTTTTGGTTGCAGTTCTGCTGTTGTACTGCAGAATGACCCCGTTTCCTGGCAGCACAACACGCTGTTTCACAATCAGTGTGTTGGTTCTGGAATTTATCAGTGACAGAGGGAGCTTCCTGCAGCCTGTCCGCCACATCATTCGCCCAGAAAACAGCAGGACCTCACCTGGAACACATGAGCACAGGGCCTAGAAACACTTTTATCTTAAATAAAAGCCACAGTCTCTCTTATACAGGCCTGGAATCAAGTAATTTCTGCATCTTGTTTCTATCTGATCAAAATCTGTCACGAGAACAGGCCAGTTAACTAATCTAAGTGTGCTGATTCCAGCTAGAGGGTACGTTAGTTTTATAACAGGCCAAAACAAGCAGCTTCTTTAACCCCAAAAGCTCCTTTCATCTCATATCTACCTAAAAACAGGTAAGAAACCACTGTGTGAGGGAAGGACAAGCAGCATCTTCGTTTTGTTCCATCTGGCAACAACTTGGTGGAACAGAAAAACTCAGTCAAATGGTTTTCAGATTTTACACAGGCTCTGAGGCAGCCAGAACTTTCCAAGGCACCTGAAGAGTTGCAGCTTGAGATGCAGCTTTGCCAAAGGGCCAGGCTGGATCCCAGAGCTCCAGGCAATACCTGCACTGCAGTTGAGGGAGCTCTCCAGGATGGTGACCGAGATCTCCTCCCTCAGGGGACGCCCAATGGCCACCGTGCAGTCCCTGCTCCCCACGCCTGTCATGTTGATGATCCCAGTGGCATTGAGAAAGAGGTTTCCACACACACCTGGACAGCAGAAACACCTGAGAAACACACCTAGAAGGAACTACAGGAAAACAACCCCCACTCCCTTCGTGGCACAATGAACAGACAAGGTCACATCTTCTGGGTAAAGCTCAGGAAGTCATAGAATCCCAGAATCCCAGAACTACAGAACATCCTGAGTAGGAAGGGACCCACAAGGATCACAGAATCCAGCTCTTGGCCCTGGCACAGGACTACCCCAGGAACCACACCACGTGCCTGAGAGTGTTGTCCAAACACTGCCTGAAGCCTTGAGCTGCTGCCCCCCAGGCTCCCAAGTCAGAAGAGTTTTGGGAAGCACAGGCATTGCTCCCAGCTCAGGTAACATGGACATGCTGGAAGAGCAGGTTTTCCCTCCCAGCCAGATGTATTCCCTGCCATGCTCCTGTCCCTGTGTGGCAGCAGGATCACCACAGCCCAGCTGCACACAGGGAGCACCTTTTGGCAGTGTCCTCCTCACCTCCACCGGGCTCTGTCTGCTCCTGGGGCCCAGCAGACAGAGGGACATCCAGGTCCTTGTGTCTGTGCTCCGTGGCAGCTGCAGCTGTTGGCAGGAGTGTGGCTGCTGTCACTGTCCCAGGGGACAGGGGCCCCTTCTGCTCAGGACAGGGCCCTGCAGAGCAGCCACGCACCACGATGGCCTTGGGGAAGCGCCGGCAGAAAAGGGGGTTCACAGCCTTGTGGGTCAGAGAGCTGAGGCAGAAATCCTGCCTGGTCTGAATGCCATTCCCACAGGATGTTGAACACTGCAGAGGAAGAAACCCACAGGCTTTTACCCCTGCATTTCAGTTGGTATTTGGAAAAAACCACATTGATAGGCTCAGGCACGAATTGGGGGAACTCACTGATGCTCTTCTACCACTTGCCCTGTCAGTGCTCTTGTTCCATCAGCTATAAGATGCCCCACCTTCCAGGGACCTTCCAAACTATACATTTAAATTGCAGAACCACTTCCTCAAAAAATCCCAAAATATCTGCATTCCAGGAGAGAACATGCCAAAACCATTTCTAAGCTGCAGCCAAAACTTTAGCTGGGGAAGGTGTGAAGTAAACCTACGGCTGCTAAACACAGGGCAGTGGAAAGGATGGAAAAACATCCCTGGAAACAGTCTAGCATTTCTGTGGGAAGCCAGCAGACAAGGCAGAAGTTGTATTTCTCTCTCCAGGGAAGGGAAGAGCTGGAGAATTGCTGCACCTGAAGGGGAGCAGGTACCTCTGACCACTCGCTGAAGCTCCACTCGTAAGAGCACGTTCGGATGACACAGGGGACCCTGGTGAGGGGCTTCTCGGCCACAGGGCACAAATGTTCCTCCTGCAAAACCTCCTGGCCATGGAGGATCTGCACACAGGTGACCAGCTGCACTGCTAAGCCCAGCCCACAGCTGGAGGAGCAGGGCCCAGCTGGGGTTACCTTCCACCTGACAGGGCAGAGAGGAGAAAAAGTGAGTTAGTGATGAATCCCCACCCTCCCTCTCACTGCAGCTCCCTCACCCTTCCTCCTTCTTCACTCTCTCCCTCACACTGTCTATGGTACTTGGAATGCAGCCTGGAGCAGGTTTGGAGCTGGATGCAGAGGGCATTCCCATTTTGCCAGGAGCCCACAGATTTCAAACCCACACTGAGTCTTACTCTGTGTCCATCACCGCCCTGCCCAGGGTGACACACACAGGCTTAACTGCAGAAACGATCTTATCTCCCTCCAAAACACACACACCACTGAACCCTCAGATCAGGATCAGACCCAGAGGGCCTGGGAGTGGCATCCTGTAAGAAAAGTTCCAGTAGCTTTCCAGTCCCACAGCAAATAAGGCAGGGTAAGCTCACCACAAATCCTAAGGAAAGTACAATCCATTTCCTTCAGTTTTCAGAGCAGTTATTCCAGATTCTGAGAGTATTTCATTCTTGCTACTTTCCTTGATGCTCTGTGGAAACTGTACAGCTGGCAAATGTGTCACCACCTTTTGCAGCTATGGATTTGTTCCTACTTTCCCAGACTAGTAAGGTATCGAGAGGTTTTCAGTTTTTCTCTGGACTCAAACTGTAAGGAATACACTTATTTTTGTCTGAGATGCACCAGCCCAGGAAAGACCCTGAGCTTGCTGAGTATGGGGCAGTGCTCCAGTTTTGGCAGCTGGCTGTGCTTCCAAAGAAGGGGAGGGTAGCCTGACCCTTGCTTTACCATGTCCCTGCAGACAGAAAGGAAAGAGCCCTCACTCATTGTCTCCTGGTAACTGCTTTACCTTGGTGGGCAGGGGCTGAGATCACAGACTTCCACCCTGCTCTCTGGCTTTGGCACTGGCTGACAGTTTTCCTCCTGGGTTTCTTCTTTGGTGTCAAAAGCCACACAAACATAGTGCAGCTGAGTCTTACCTAGGAAGGGAAGCAATCTGACTGCATGGTTTGGATGCAAGGATTGAAAATAAGTCTGAAGTGTCACATTTATGTGTACAAAACAAGCAAACTCTGCCCAAGCCATGGCACTCCTACTGCACTCATCCTCCCAGCTCTGAAGCAAAGCAGCAGCCAGACCACCCTCTAAATTATTCTGTCTGAGCCTGTTCCAAAAAAACTGTGATCACAGCTACACTTAAAACTGTAGAGAGGGAAAGACCAGGTGGGCCCCGAGGTTCCCAGGCACTGAACTCACATCTCCAGCCAAGCAACAATTCCCTGCAGCACAGAAAGGCCTCACCTCTACCACAGGAGACAGAACACTCCCCAGCTACAGGGCTCCACACATACACAGTCTGATTTTCCAGCTGGACATGCCCAAGTGACTCCAGAGGCTGAAGTGAGTGTGTATCTTCCTCCTCAGAACAGAGCAAAAAACAGCCCTAAACAAACCACCACGATGAACTGAGGAACCCAGCAGCATAATTAAAGATGGATGGAGCTGTCTAAAGGGACAGGATGAACTTTAACTGAGCAGAGCATTGGTGTAAACCACCCTCCAGGCTCCAAGAGTAAGCTGCTGGTTCTTAACTGGTGGATAAAAGTGCAAAGCTCCCAGTGAGGTTCCTGAAAAGCCAAGCCAGCAAACTCACTTTGTCCCAGCCCAAAGGGCACACATTGACCACACAGGGCACAAGGGAGAGGGGTTTTTCTTCTGCTGGGCACAAGCTGTCATCCACCACAGTCTCCAGGCCATCATGGAACCACACACAGGTCAGGTTCTGCTGGGCAACTCCAGTCCCACACACAGCAGAGCATTCATCTCTCTGAGACATCTTCCACCTAAATGGGAGGCAACTGCATCACCCTGTTTCCCACCTGGATCAGGGAGGTTCATTACTGAGGCCACTGATTGCAGAAATGGGTCATGCAGAGTATTCAGCTTCTCTGTTTCAAAAGCTTTGTCTGGGTATGACTGAGAGGACAATTTAAATCCTTTCACTGACAGCTTTCAAGGACTACAAGCACCTAAGCTAAGGAGCTTTAGTTCACAATGTAATCACTTTTTACTGAACACTAAAATGTCTGTGAGGGCAATGTCTGGGCAGGCTTGGTCCTTGTTCCTCTTTCCAGAATAATCAACACAAGGATCAACCCTCTTTGTTGGCACCATCTTGGAGAGGATGTGAGAGACATCTCCTTCTGGCCATGCCCTCAAAGCATCTCCATTTAGCAGATTACTGTAAAACATTGGAAGGACTATTTCCCAATCCTTCAGCTGCTATCTCAATTACCTCACAGGACCAAGAAAGACAGAACATGGTTTGGGATCTGCTACTCCATTATGATTAGGAGGAAACTACTTCATACTTCTCTTTTATTTTCACCTTACCCAACACCAATGCAGAGCCTGGGTTTAAGTGGCAGAAAAAAAGCAGGCATTGAGCTGAGCTCCCAGGAACACCAACCTGTACAGGCATGGCTCCAGGGCACAGGGCCTGTGCCCTGGGAGGGGCTGTGGCAGCTCCAGACACCACTGATCCTCTGTTACTTCATTCCTGCTCTGATCAAAGCACACGTGAGCCACTGGCTGCACCCCTGGGACACAAATGGAAATAGAATTGAAGTTATAACCAGAGTGAGCAGCTCCCCTCTGTTATGGTAGGAAGATGAAGAGATTCTGCTTTACTCAATCACCTGTGTAAGAAAATGGGGTGTATGGGAATTCAGATTTCCTGAATTTTCCAGATTTTTTGTGTGTAAACACACAAACCCCTTCTTTCTGATACAACCTCCCTCCAGAGTGTTAAAGTGATTTTCCAAGGTGAGCACCCAGCAGAGAAGTTTGATTGATAACCCCCTGCCAAAATGGAAAGGTTGCTCTAAACTGGCTGTTTGAAAGAACAAGGATATCAATCATAATTTGGAATAAATTACTTCTAATGATCTGACTGATGAGGGACAGCAAACAAGCTCTAGAAGGGAGCTGTAGAAGTGACCAGGTAATATCATCACCCAGCCTTTGTGCTCAGACAGCAGCAACTTCCTCAAAGGCATCATCAACAGCCAAAACCAGAGGCACTGGGAGAAAAACTGGAGACTTCCAGTGCCTGCAGCAGGCAAGGAATGAAATATTCATAAGCTACAGCTGTAAAGAAGATTTTTAACAATAATGAACACAAAAAGCAAAGAAAAGTCAAACTCAAAGAAATTACAAGCAAAGCTAAAAGGAGTCTCCTTTCAGTGAATGGGCTGCAAGGAGAGCCAGGCATTCCTGAATCTCAAGCAGCATGACCCTGAGCACCAAATGTCCACAATCAATCAGCAGCCTTATCTTTGCCCTATCCTCTTTTTCAAATAATGACTATTGCTAAGAAGGGCCTGTGCATCACTTTCAGCTCTCAAGGTGCAATTTCAGCCCAGATTCTCAACTTTCTGTTATTTTAAGCCCCGAGTTTCTCATTCTTTTTTCTGTTTGTGGTTGCACTAGCTGGAGGCTCTGGGGCATTTTGAGCTCTTTACTTCAGGGTTTCAGCAATCAGTTCACCTGGGGGATCTGCTGGAGAAAAGCTCTCCAGGCATAACTAGTTGTGTAGATTGACTTCCATAAATATTCATTAATGCATTTTCTAAATCCTTGTCACCGAAGTCTTGAGAGGCCTGACAGTGTCATCTGAATTATCTGGTAAACAAGATGTCAGGCCATCTATCAGAGAGAATAGTTACAATCTGCATTATGATTCCTTTAGGCAGACAGAAAGGATTAGCCATGGCACAGGAATAGAATTCTAAGAAGGAAGCTTCATAATTAGCTCTGAGGCTTTAGTTAGACACCAGATACCTCTTTGGTCTCAGACTTCTGATATTTAGCCAACTTCAAATTACAGTCTTCAATAACTTTGAAAAATCTGAGAAAATTATTTAGCCTTAAAACGAAAAGAGTTCAGTTAAAACCTATTTAAAAAACCTCTCAATGATCAAACATTTTCAGTATCATTTTGATGATTCAGCTCATTTGCTGATTTGTTAATTTAATTTAAAAGCCCATCCACTTTTTAATTTGCTTCAGTTGAACACTGGCAATTGCAGCAATCATTTCCAGCAATCTGCTTTTAAATTCAGTTCAGACCAAAGCAGAAGTCTCCATAAAAAGTAAAGAGAGCCTTGCTGCCTCACCTTCCCCACAGGTCACTGAACATGGGCCCTGCTGAGGAATCCACAGATAGGTCAGGTTCTCCCTGGGGACAAAGTAGCTGAAGGTGATGTCTGGGTTGGTGGCATTGCCATATTCTTTTGTGTACCTCCTGTAGACCTGGGGAAGGAAAAACTGTGGTCAATGCACAAGAAAAGTTGGATTTATTTCTTAGGATGGAGGAGGGAGAAGCCATTTCCCCTTCTTTCCATGCAACCCTGAGCCTCACTGCAATGCCTCAGTCCCAGCCAGATGCAGTCAGAGCACCCAACCTGTAAATTCTGGGCACTGAAAATTATTAAAACTAGCAGAAGGTTTAACTCAGTGTGGTTTTCCCCACACAATCAGCCCCACACGTGCAGGAAGTCTGTGGGCAGCCAATCCCCAGCCATTCCCAAAAAAAGCAATACCATCACTCTCCAGTGAACACCATCTCCCCTGGCCTTGGACACAAAGTCACCTGAATCTCCCACACCTGGATTCTGCAGCAAAGCCACTCAAAGCTGTCCACTTCTGACTGGCCCCCTTCCAACTCTGCTGCTTTCATTCACCTGTATTTCAATTTCTTCCTGTGTTGGCCCATCCATGTGGATTTCCTCCAGGCTTGGCAGGTTGTCCTTGGTGAGAAACACCTGGTATTTGATCTGGTTGTCCTCCAGAACTGATGGGTAGGTGACATTCTGTGAGATTTTTCCCTTTCCAGCCACCACGTAGTCTCCTTTAACCTTCACAGCTGGAGAAGCCAGAGGAGCAGTGATGTTAAGAGACATGGTGTGGTCCCCAGGATGCCCTGCTGCTGGTAGCTCCTGGTTGCCCATTTGGTAGGAACAAGTTGGACCCAACTTGGGCATCCCAAGGAGTGTGGCTTCCACAGATCCTCGCTGGAGAGCATCCCACGAGCAAAATGGGATGCTCAGTTGTTGATGGGGAGCACCAGCAATTCCATTTCTTTGTTTGCACAAGCCCCTCTCAGCCCTGCCTGTACCCCCTCCTCTCCTTCTCATCCCACTCACCCAGGTGTGTGAAGAGAGGCCTCCTGTTGGTGACATGGACCGAAGTGGTGTTGTAGGGCAGGGACAGAAATGTCACATATTCTGGAAGGGTGGAAAGGAAGAAGATGTGGTCACCTTCCATCACTGAACCTCTGTTAGGAAGGCTGGGGGTTGCAGCTCAACTCCTAAATTCACCCTGACCCTGCCCCTTGCCTTGAGCACGATGATGGTGACACAGCAAACACAGCTGAGCTGGACTCTGTGTCCTGTCCTCACATTTCTGTGGTTCTTTTTGGGTTCTCTGCTGATATCAGTCTGTGAGACTGCAAGAGCCAGACCAGTTCCCAAATGGACATTGCACATCTCAGGAAGCATGGACAACACTCTCAGGGACATGGTGGGATTGGTGGGCTGTGCAGGGCTAGGAATTGGACCCAGTGATCCCTGTGGATCCCTTCCAATCTGGGATATTTCTGATTCTGTGATCTGATATCACTCCCACCTCCCAACAATTTGCTGGACTTCCCAAACAGTTACATTTTTGATCCATATCCAGAGAATTATGACAAAAAAAGGCACTCTGCCTACACAACAGCTACCTCCCTCTGCCTTGGACCACCCAAAATCCATCTCCATACCCTCCATACAATAAATTCAAGCAGAAGCAGAAGAAAGGAGTGACAGACAGCAGATCTGGAACACTGACTCTGCACACAAACATGCAGCACACAAACAGCAGCACAGTGCAGAGCCTGAGGGTGAGGACTACACACCTTCAGCTTTCCCTTCTGTGTAGGATCCACTCACTTTGGTGCAAGTGGAGTTATCACCCCCACAGACCTTGCAGGGGTCCATGGCCTTCCTGGAGCCCATCTGGCCATCACACCCGAATGCCTGAGCAGAGGGGAGAGTCTGTCAGCCCAGCCTGCTCTGAGAAAACAAGCCAGCAAAAGCAACAGTGCCTGAGTTCCTGAAACTGCCCTTTCCATTTGCAATTTGGATTTAGGAAGATAATAAAGAGAAAGATGTGTTTGCACCTACACCTACCACGGGACAGCAGCGTGCAAAGCCAGGGACTGGGAGGTCTTAGCTGAGAGCACAACTTTCAGTAACTGTGACATTTTCTTTCCCATAAGAAGCAGCCCAAAAAGATCTCTCCTGTGACCTAAACCCAAAGCTCTGTGCTCTCTTCTATGAACTCTTTCTGGAGGGAGGGAGGCAGGAAAAAACAAAAGCCCAGGAGAACAGTAAATGTGAATGGCAGGTTCTGAAGGAATCTTTAGCTCCCTAGACTCCAAAGCCAAACCTAGCTCACTCACATCCTTCAGCTCCACAGAACTCAGAAGAGAGATTCTATCCCCATTCCCACGAACAAGACTAATTTACACAAAGCTACAGGAGGATCTCAGCAGGCTTAACAGCAAAACATGTGCAACTGCTGAATTTATGCTGGAGGCACTGATCCCAGGCTTTGGAAGCTGCCATAACATGCACACTTCTCACTGCTGCCAACAGAACAGCCAAAACCAGAACAGGTTGTGCCTGCACCCTCTGCTGTTCATGTGGGGAAACGCTTCACAAAACATGATGAGCACGAGGATAATGAGAAAAACATAAAATTTACAAAGAGTATTCTGGGAATGTAAAGAAACAACAGAAAACATCCACCCAGGTCAGCACTGAGCAGTTCCTAAAATGCAGACAGCGTGGGGGAGTTGTATCCAAGGTCATCGGGAAAGAATGCTTTCCTCAGGTCCAATCCAGAAAGAAACTCCAAAAGTTATACTTGTTTTAATCAGTGATACTCCAAAAATCAATTTGTCAACTTCTGAGCCCCAGGTTTTATTCCTTATCTTGCCACTGACTCAGTGATTCAAGTCATGGAACATCACTCCAAGACAGTCAGCATTTTATGGGGCTAATTACAGCAAGCAAACTGAGCAGCTAATGATGTCTCCTCCACCAACACATAAACCAATTGCTTCTTGGATTAGCAATGAATAGTCCTGTGTGTTTACTGCATAATTAGCAGAATGTCTTATCTAGAGGGCATTGGATGCACAGACAGAACAGTAGATTTTTGAACTCCATCCAACAACACCAAGAACAAAACTCTCTTCTGAGAAGAGCTCACTCCATTGTTTGGGACACTGTGTGTTTTCCTAGCACCATTTCCCCTGATTCCTTTGGTGCAGATCAGCTGCCAGGGGCTCACCTGAACTGCCCAGTCACTTACTCTGCATGTCCCCATCACACAGAGATGGAGATCCCCGTGGTGCTCTGTGCCATCCTGCTCACACCTGGTCCCATCCAGGAAATGGTCCCCACGGCTCACCATGAACTCCTTGCCCACAGCCCTGCACATGTGCTGGCAGAGCAGGTCCCCTGCAGCAGGCAGGCACAAGGAATGAGTTACTCCTTCAGAAAGGCACATGGCTGCCCATCAAGCAATGGCAAAAAACCCAGAGAGGTTGTGGACTCCCACCCCTGGAAGTGTTCCAGGCCAGGCTGGACAGGGCTTGGAGCAACCTGGTCTGGTGGAAGGTGTCCCTGCCACGGTGGGATGAGCTGAGTTTTAAGGTCCCTTCCAACCCAAACCATTCTGGGATTCTGTGACCTGCCAGAGCACCCAGGTTCCATATGAAAACTCAAACGCTCAGTGAAACAGCCTTTTAACTCCAAAGTACAGACAGGTCCACAAGCAGCCCCTGCACAAACTGAGGTTTCAGACATTCTTTACCTTTGGCAAAGCCAACAGCAGAAGTCCAGGTATAAAAGGATGGTGTTTCTACATCAAGGTAGAGTGGCTTTAAATTTGTTGCTGCACATTGTTCAGCCATGAAGTCTTGCTGGGTCACCAGACAGGCCTGGATCCCAGAGAGATTGTTGTGTAAGGAAAGGAAGTGACTGAGCACAGGATCTCAAGCAGCATTTAACCCTCTAGCTAAAGGCAAAATGCAGTGGCTGGTAAGAAAAACACCCAAACAACTGCAAAGAAAGAAAACCACTTTAAAGGGAGGCTACAGGATATGCAGAGAATTGTGCTTGGATGCTGATCTCTTTGCTATTTATACAAAATAAAAAATAAGGAAAGCAGGAACAAGACAAGAAGGTCCCTCTGAAGAAAACCATCATTGTGAGTCACTATTTTCTCAGCATCTGTACTGCTATGGGGGCATAGAGAAAACGCTTCATTACTTGTGAACAATGCTATTAAATAATCCTGCTGCCTTCAGTGGCACAAATACCTCTCCTGCTGTCAGACAGATGGAGGCTGCACACCAGATCTTTACCAGAGCAGTCAGCTGTGGGAAGGACAGTCACAAAACACCCAGCCCTCAAAGAGTTCAGCCAGAAGTTCAGACGATGCTGAGCACCATTACCTGGGTATTGCACACCTCTGCTTGCATGCTGGCACCGTGGCACTCCTGCCCCCCAAAAGCAGGCCTGGAAATGACAGAATTCCTCAACAGAGGCAGGTTTGTTCCAAGCAAAGAGAAAGACTGAGCCCTGAGGCCCTGAGCACAGCCAGGCCCCCACGTCTCACCTGGGGTTGTTACAGAAGCGCTGCCTCAGCGCGACCCCCCCGCCGCAGCTGCGGGAGCAGGGGGAGAGGGGGCTCCAGGCAGACCAGTGCCCATGGACCACAGCCATGGGGTTCAGTTCCTCCAGAGAGCTGCACTGACCCTTGGAGCACCACTAGGACCAAGAACACACAGAACTGGCAGCAGTGAACACAGCAGGGCTGGGATCTGAAAAGCTGGCACAAGTCCCCATCTTTGGCAGGCCGGTAACGGAGAATCCCAAGGTGAAGGAGGCACCTTCTCATTCCTAATTAGGGTCTAACATGAGGCTGGGGTCAGAGCAAAGAGCAGGCACAGGTCATTTCAAGTAGAAGGAGAGCTCAGATATCAGGCTATAGAACTGCAGAGCAACTCCAGAGATACAGACATGGTGCAAACACCCTAATCAGGACAGAAAAGTACCAATTTATGACTGGTTTTAGCTCCCTGGCTGAGTGCCAGGTACCTCCCAGACACTGACAAAGCTCTGCTGTCTGAGCTTCACAGCCCCCACACCTAGTGGGAGCCTGCTTACCTTGTTGATCCCACACTCGGTTCCATCCAGGAGGGGAACCAGAAGCCGAGTACAGCTGGATTTGTCTGCTGGTTGTACATGGCATGACAGAACTTTACAGATGTCCTGGAGTGACAAGAAAATCAGGGAGTTCAGGGGGTCAGGCTCAACAACACAGCAGCCCCAAAAGTCTAAATTGTGCATGTCCCAGGTTTTCTCACAGACACCCAACAATGCAAGTTCCTTCATTTTTCCTGCTATTGGGCAAAAGCTGTGGGCAAGTCAAAAGACCATCAATGTAGTGATCACCAGCTGCAATGCTGGAAGATGATCAACAGAAGCAATTAAAGTTTCACCCACTTCAGTGTTCCCTCATTAACAAAACATGTCCAGATGGCAGCTATTAAACACGCTGTGTTTCCCAGACAAAGGGATTTGAGCCGTGGCAGGGAAGCTGGAGGAACCCAGTGAACAAGAATTCCCCAAGGCAGGACCCTGAGTGGGAGCACCCAGCCCTGCCAGGCCAGCTGTGCACAATAGCACCCAACTGTACAAACCTTACAGAAGATTTATGTGGAGGAAGAAGGTGATGGAGAGAAGGGAAACATTTCAAAAGCCTTGCCAAGAAATCCGTAGCAGAAAAGCACCTTCGATCTCCTCAGAATAAAAACACTGCCAGCCCCCTTTCCCTGAATTTTGGCTCCTGAACATTCCCCTGCTGCCCTTAGCAAGACAGACAAACTTTCTACCTACAACATTGCTGTCAGCAAAGGTGCAAGCTGTGGCCACACTCCCAAAGGCTATTTTACATTGCTCATCTGCTCCATAGTACAAGCCAGGCTTCCACCCCGGGATGCTGCCGTCCATGTCCGGCAGGTCATTCAAGCAGCTTGTTTGGCCTGTACTGATAGAAACATAAGGAATATCACTTTCCCAGCTGTGGGTAGTGAGGACAATGACATGTTTGCAAACTTGTGCTTTGTTTCTCTCTGGGAGTTGGCTGCTGCTTTCCCAGACAACACATGCTCGCTGTGGGCTGGGATGGATTTAGTTGCAGCAGCTGCCTGGGGATGCTCGCAGTTCCCTGCTGCTGGAGTTCTATCCCATTCCTGTCCTGCACCCAGCCAGCACAGCCTGCAGTGCCTGTCTGAGCCTGGATGCTCTGTTGTTGTAAATAAAATGTGCAGGCTGAGCCAGTGTCTGAGAAACCCAACACAGCCCAGGCACGTCAGGCACCAACCAAAGCCACTTCCAGCTACACGAAGCAAAAATTGGGTTTAATCTCAGCAATGAGTGCTAAGAGATAAACAAACCCCAAGCTTTTCACTGTTCCTCATTTTTCAATAATTTTTTTATCATTTGTGTTTTTCTCTCCTAAGCTCCCAGCACAGGGAACTGAAGAACTCAACCATTCCCTTACCTGACAAGGGCCAGGAACTGCTCCCGGCTGCAGGGAGACCAGGTGAGGTCGATGCTGTTGTGGTTTCCTGCTGAGCCCATGATGTAACCACTGCTGCTGCACAGGTTCCCCTCTCCATCGTGGGCAATGCCAAGGCTGCAACAGAAGCAGCACAGAGCCCTGAGGAGAAGAAACCCAGAGGCTGCATTCCCTCAGAGCCTCCCTTCTCTAAGCAAGGACTGAGCTCCCTCTGCAGCCCTTCCTTTTGCTGTTGTCACAGTTTCTCTCCTCTTTGTAGCTTCCAATTGCCATAGGACATGCAGCAATGCAAGAAATGCAAGACACTCTTTCCAAAATAATCCACAACAATGACCAAAAGGTTTAGAATAATCCATGGGAAATTCCCTTTTAGGTCAAGAGATCCTTTTTCTTCGTTCCTTAAACTGGAGGAGGTTTTTACCTGAATAAAACCTACTGGGGTGCTCTGGCAGTTTCCTACTGACCTGTGTCCAATCTCATGGGCTATGGTGACTCCAAGGTCAAAGCCAGTGTCCTGGGTAATCACACAGCTCCAGAAGGAGGAGCAGACTCCCCCTAACTGAGTCACTCCACGAAGCTCCTTGTTCCCATCAGGCAACTCCAGGTCAAACCTAAAGTAAGGGAGACAGAGAAGAAAGAGCAAAGAACACCCAGAGCTAAAAAAGTCAGGTCTAGACATTCAGCTGAATTTATCTGAGCTTTCCTGGTCTGGCTTTGCCAGCTATCCAACATTTCTTTTGACACAAGTGCCCAGTGCTCAAAATTTACGATAATTCCACATTAAAAAAATCCAAATTTCCTCAGCCAAGCAGAACTGACTAAAATGACTTAATCCTTTTTCCCAGTCCCTCCCAGGGCAGGGAGCTCAGCACCTGGTGATGTAGAGGACAATGTCAGCATGCTGGGGGTCAGAGTCGTTCTGGGGGTTCACCTTCTTGCTCCACTCACAGACACTGATGAGGGAGGAGGTGATGTTGGTTGTGATGTTCACCTCTGCCTGGAGGGAAGGCACACATTGGCACATTCCAAACAGCCTTGAGCTTGGACAACCCTCAAACACAGCCCTCCCCTTACCTCTGGCTCTCTCAAAACCAGCATTTGCATGAGGTGAACCCTGAAATGAGCCCCCAGTGAGGCATCTCTGAGCAGCTCTGCTCCCTGAGAAGAGACAGAAAGGATTCAATAGAGAAGGGGCCTCGGGGACTCCCACTCACTGTTCCCAAAAACTGGGCTGCACTCGCTACAAAGGTAACTACAACACTAAAAAATGCACTACAAATGTGAATAAATCTGTCAAGAAATGAGAAGTGGTTGGATTTGTCAGACGCTCTGAAGCAGAGAGAAGAATCTGCATGAAAAGTGTCATAAGGTAGAGTGAAGGCTAAAGATTTTTCTGCAGCACACACACAGAAAATGCAAAGCCGAATTCCTAATATTAGCAAAGAGAGACATGAAAATTCTGCAACAGAAATAAAACAGTGAAATGTAAAATATAAGATTGATTCAGTGGATTTAGTTCAATCCCACTGAGAGCAACAGGGAGAGAGCTCTTTATCTGAGTTGCAACATTACTAATGAAAATAAGAGCTACATTTTCTGTGTGGGTTTTAAATTCTCCAAGATCTTCGTTTACTCATGCAGCTCCTTGTACAAGGGAATTTTGGGAATTCTGTGCTCAGGGAAGCACAGGGGAATGCCTGGGACAGGTAACCCCAACCACCCTGAGAGTGCCCTCCCAGAGGTCCTGCCTGGACTCAGCCTGGAGGCCACTGAGGGCCAGGATCCCAAACACAGAGCCACTCACAATGTTCAGGTTGGCCAGGACGTATCGCTCCGTGTCCTCCTTGTGGTACAAGTAAACATCTGGCCCTGCCACCACCATCAGCTCCAGATGTTTGACAGCTGCCTCAGCCCTCTTGTGCAGGCGAGGAGGAGCCCACCCTGCTGGACAGCACAAAGGGACACCTGGAGGTTCAAATGCACCATAAAAGATCCTTACAGATCCACTCCCTCTCCCCACAGGCTGCAGTAACTCAGCTGCAAATCCACTTCCCCAGGGGCTTGCTCAGTTTTCCCACTTGTTGGTGTCTTACACCTGTCAGCAGCTTTGGCAACACACCTGTGCTATCAAAATAACAACCAAGCACACTGGTCACACCTCAGTGAGGTGAGGAACGTTCTCAAGTCCACTCGTGTGTTTGTGAACACAAATTTTGCCTCTGAGCTCATGGAAGCAACCTCCCCACCAGGAGAGAGCTTTGCCAGCAGGGCTCCCTCTCCATGGCTGTTACCTCTGGCTGGCTTTGCCTCTCTTGCAGCACTCCTGAAGAGGATGTGGGGGCTGGAGAAGCCGAGGTCCTTCAGCAGAGCCACATCTTTGCTCCTGACCGGCCTGATGTGAATCTCCTCCTCACCCACGGTGACAACTCCTTGCTGAAGCAGATAAAATTCCACCTCTGAGTTATTCCAAAGACATTTGCTGTCCATGGAGATGGCAAAGATTTATCCAGTGGATGGTTCACACATGTTTGGTGCACGGAGCTGCCACCCTCCTGTTTCAGCTCATACTCACCAGCTGCCCTTCACAATAAGTGACTCTGCTCGTGGCCCCAGGAGGCTGCAGGGACTTTCCACCTGCAAAGCAGTTCCCTGGGAATCTCTTCAGTAAAATAAAGGAAGAGTTCACCACCTGGCTGCTCACACAGGAGGAGGAAAGGAGGGCGTGGTCCTCTGGGAATTCAAAGGCATAGAGCTGGCCCCAGGCCTGGATGGAGCAGTGCTGGACCTGACAGGGTTTTAGCCCAAAATGTTCTTCTTTACAAGGGCAAGCTGGCTCAGCCACAACAAACTCAGGCACTGAAAGAAATGAAACAAAGCAGAACAAGGGGAGCAGTTACGAGAAATGATGATACACAAAAACCCAATGTAAGGTCTATTTCCCCAGGAAAAATACCCTACAAATGACAACTGTGGCCTCTTGGGGTCAAGGAGCCAACAGCCAGAGAATTTCTGTGCTTTTGTGTATTCCAAAGTGAGGATAATCTGACTGGGAACACACAACAGAAACTAGTACCGAATTTATTGGAGCTTTTGCTCTCTCAGTAAGAACAGTTCATCTACAAAAGGGTGAGACAGTTTCATTCCTGCAGGTTTTAACTATGACTGAGTGGGAATTATCACAATGCAGACAAAGACTCTGGGATGAGCACTGGGTGAACTCACAAGGAGACTACACCCTTCCTTTAGGGATTTGAGACTTCAAAACATACCTTTATTCTGAACTATCATCAACCCAGACCCAGAATTCAAATCTCTTTGTACATTTATTTTAAAAACAAAAATTAACAAGTATTTAAAGTTACCCTTAGCCTAAAGCTTTCATCAGAAGGTCTGTTAATCCCGTAGAAAAACACCAATAAAGAGAGTGGAGACTGCAGCAGAAATGTGCAAAGAGATTTAACTCATCTCCTTCAACAGATCTGAAACTGACCCAGCTCTTCAACCACTCTCACACTGAAACCCTGATTGTGCCACTTGCAGTGGGACTCAGAAACACCAAATGCTGGTCAGATCAGAGGTTGGTAATCAGTGTTCTTAGCACTGTCAAACACACAGGATTAGAAATCAACTGACAGATGTGTTCTAAACCGAGGAAGGACCGAGCCCTGCATACCATCAGCCACTGAGCGGGTTCCAAAGTAAGAGAAAACATCTTCGGCATCCAAAGCGCCGAGGAATTTCTGCAAGAAGAAGAGCTTTACGTTTTTTTCACGAAAAACAAATGGACACAAGAGTATCCCTCCAGCGGACCTAACCTGGAAGGAACGCCAGCGAACAGCTCAGCAAGTCCCAGTGCCAAGTTCTCGTGGCTTTACAACGCGCTAAGCACGGGCTGCACAAGAGCCACCCAGAGGAAACTGCTTTATCTTCGTGATTAGCGAGCTCGGACGGAGTTTGGCTTTAGAACCGCGTCGTCTCTCCTTCTTCCTTTTNTTTTTTTTTTTTTTGAACTGTTTAGCTTTTCCTGGAAGCACGGCCGCGTTCCTGGAAGGGCTGTGCGGAGCCCAGACTCACCTCAGGCAGCGGCGGCCAGCACAGCCCCAGCGGGAGCACGGCGAGCGCCCGCAGCGCCAAGCTGACGGTCATGCCGGAGCAGCCGCGGCCTCCGCGCCCAGCACAAAGAGTTTTCGGGCCGAGGCATCACGTGGAGCGGAAGGGAAGAGCGAAAACAAGATTTGAGCAAACAGGCTTTGAGCAAACAGGCCCTGAGCGGGGGCGCGGGGGGCTGCGGCCGCACCGGCGGCTGGAGCGCGGCTGCCCTTGCGCAATGTCCTCGGCTTCTCCAGAGCGTGCGCCAGCCCCGGCGGCCAAGGGGCGGCTCGGGGGGCAGGACGGGGGGCCATGTGGCCCTTGGGGACACACCCGTGTGAGCGGGGGTCACCCCGCGACCCCCCGGCCCCGGAACCCCGGAGCCGCCCCGGAACCCAAGCGCGGGCCGGCGTTCCCCGCCGGGGCGGTGCGGCGCTGTGCCGGTCCCCCTGCGGCAACGCCGGCCCGGTTCAGACTCGCCGCCCGCTGATCCCGATCCCGCTCCCGGTCCCGATCCAACCCCGCTCACCCCCGCATGGCCAAGCAGAGTCCTGCGGAGCCCCAGGCGGCGGGGCCGAGCGCCGCGGCCCGCGGGAAGAGCAAGAAGAGGAGGAAGAAGAGGAAAGCCCTCGGGGAAGCGGCGGCCGCGCCGAAAGGCCCCGGCATGGCGGCCCTGGGCCCCCCCCGAGACCCCCAGGAGTTCTCCTCCAACTGGAAGGCGCTGCAGGAGGTGAGGGGGACCGGGGGATGCGGTGGGGAGAGCGGGAGACAGCCCTGGGGGGCTGGGACAGGGAAGCAGCGGGGCCGTGCTGGCAGTGCCGGGATGCAGGAGTAAACTCGCAGCGAGGGCAGGGACGCTTCCACTGTCCCAGGCTGCTCCCAGCCCCGTCCAGCGTGGCCTTGGACGTTTCCAGGGATGAAGCAGCTGCAGCTTCTCTGGACGCTCTGTGCCAGGGCCTCAGCACCCTCACAGGGAAGAATTTCTTCCCAATATCCCATCTAACGCTGCTCTCTGGCAGTTTGAATTCATTCCCCTGAAGGAAGTCCTGTCACCCCAGGTTCTTGTGAATACTTGTTCTTCATCTTTCTTGAAGGCTCCTTTTAGGCACTGGAAGGCCACAATTAGGTCACTGTAAGGCCTTCTCTTTTCCTTTCTATTTTTTCCAATGTCATTTTAGGTACTGAAACAAAAGGCAAATAACTCCAGCAAGTCCCTCTCCTCGGGTCAAACAGACACCAGAAAGAAGCAGCCACTCCAAGCAGCCAAAAGCCCAGAAGTCCCAGCAGCCAATGGGAAGGGGAATGTGGTAAAGGCCAAATCCACAAAGAAAATGGACAATGGTTCTGCTAAAGACAGTTCTGCCAAGCCAGAATCCAAGGGGGTTACAGGGAATAAGAACTTAAATGGCACCAAAAGCAACGGGAAAGGCTGCAAAGAAAAAAAGAAAAATGGCCTTGTTGTGAAGGAGAAGGATGAGCTAAAACATAAGAGGAGGAAAGCTGAGGAACACGTGGAGCAGCAGCCCAAAGAGTGAGTACTTCAGGCAGAAGCCCTGGATGTAAATATTCATTTTGGGAGGAGAACAGAGAGGTACATTCAAAACAGCTGCACTCTTCCAGACTAAATTCTGGAAGAAATAAGACACATTCTGCCCCTGCTCCTCAGACACAGCAAGAAACCTGCAGAGGTGCCAGTTATAGACTTAGTTTTCACCAGGCTTAAAAGTAAACATACTTTTTGTACAACAGACACCAGATTGCTTTGAGATTGCTAAATGTAATTAAATCTGTTCTTCCCAGGGCTGACATCTGGTTTGATGACGTTGATCCAAAAGATATTGAAGCAGCAATAGGACCTGAAGCAGCAAAAATTGCCAGAAGGAACCTGGGACTTGAACCAGACCAAATCCAGTCTGTGCAGCAGGTGCTGGTTAAGGAAAAGGCTTTTGAGGGGTGAGTGACATTCCAGGGGGAAGGATGGCAGCAGAGGTGAATCTGATAACTGATGTGAGGTGCACAGTGAGCTGACACCTCCCTGCATCTGCTGCCAGGCTTTGCCCTGTTCAGATCAACCTGTGAACCTTGTCAGCTGCACCTGGGCCCTGCAGAGGTGTCCCCAAGCTGTCCCTTTGCCTTTCAGGCTGACCAAAGCTGTGGCCATGGACTGTGAGATGGTGGGGGTGGGCCCCCAGGGTGAGGACAGCATCGTGGCTCGGGTGTCCATTGTCAACCAGTTTGGGAAGTGTGTGTATGACAAGTATGTCAAGCCCACAGAGAAGGTGACAGACTACAGGACAGCTGTCAGTGGCATACGGCCTCAGAATATAAACACAGGTAGGAGGGGGTTCCCCTAAAAGGTTTTTTAAAGAGGGAGAATTCAGTGGGTTGTCACAGAAGCCTCATTGTTTGGAACAGTTTGAGATCTAATTTGGGGAAACAAAATGCTGAGATTTATGGTAAACTTAGTACTAAGAAAAATTGTGGGAAGAAGTGGTTTTATACACTGATGCCCTTGAAGGAATTACCTGGTAGAATATGGCATAAAAAAATCTTCTCTTCCTGCTGTGCTCTTTATGGAATTCTTTATGTTCTAGCAAGCAGGAATTCAGTGTACTGTACAATAACTACAGTCCCAAGGATACAGTTACTTCCCAGAAAAGATGCAGTGTTTGCTCATGGAAAGTGTTTCCTTGTGTGGCCTTTTTAGGTGAAGACTTTAAAACAGTTCAGAAGGAGGTTGCTGAGATCCTGAAGGGAAGGATTTTAGTTGGACACGCCTTACGGAATGATCTAAAGGTACGTGGAGAATTCAGTTTCTAGTACAGCATTCTGGACCAAGGGAACACCTGAACCCCTGGAAAGTGTGGTCCTGAATCCAGCCTGTGTCTGTGTGAGCTGGGTCTTGTCCTTTCATGGTTTCAAGGTGTCTCTTACAATGGATGGAAGGAAACAGCAGGCAGCTGCACATTCAGCTCTGTAAAGTTGGATGCAGTAGCACATTTTAGACTGAAAATGTGATTTCTTCTAGGTCCTACTTCTTGATCATCCTCAGAAGAAGATCAGGGACACACAGAGATACAAACCTTTCAAACAGAGAGTCAAGGTAAGAGACTGCTGGGAAGGTGCTCAATTAACAGACTCCAGAGCTGCTGACTCACTCCTGTGCTTGCTTTTCCCTGACCCTGTTCCTTCTTTCCTACCTATGCACACACAAATCTCTTAATTCATTAATTATTCCTGATACTTCACCAGCAGAGGCTAAGATGTACTATTCTTTGAGGAGCATAATATTTTTTTATATATATACACCCATCTCTCTTACCTAAAGTCCTGTGAGACAGCATGGCTTATGATCTTTTCTGTCTCTAGAGTTCCAGGCCATCCCTGAAGCTGCTCTGTGAGAGGCTGCTCAATGTTCAGGTGCAGACAGCAGAGCACTGCTCGGTAGGTACCTCCTAGAACATCAGCTCTGGGTTCTGGATTCAGTCCAGAATGCTGTGCCTTCATCCCAGTGAAACTCAGCAAGCTCTGCTTGGACACCACCAGCAGTGAGACTGTCATCCAAGCCTGCTGTTTCCTCATTTCATAAACAACTTTTGTACAAGTCAGCCCTTAATTCTTGTTGTTTTAAAGTCCCCAGGGAAAGAGGTAATTATCAAGATCTGTTTACCTTAAAAGCAGCATTCTGCACTGTGGCAGGAGGGATAAACAGTGGGAGAGGCTACACCTGAACCTCAGCAGATCCTTTGTTTCAGTGGGCTGGAGGATGGAAAAGAGGAATGAACTGGGGAAGCAAAATTGGGAGGGGAGCTCATAGATACTGTATCAAGAGAGTTTTTTCATTGTGACTTTACAAGGGACAATCAGAAGTGCAGAGCCTTGTGGTAGGCCCTGGACTCTAAATACACTATTTATCCCTTCCACTAGACACAGCCTAACTGTAAAAAGAGATCATGAAATGTTAATTGGAAGGATGTATTAAAATGATGGAAGATTTAGCTGATTATTATCTCACATCCCTGCCTGGTCTGTTCTCTTTCAGATCCAGGATGCACAAGCAGCTATGAGACTTTACACCTTGGAGAAAAAGAAATGGGAAGCTGCTATTAAGAACAAAGCTAACAACAAAAATAGTAAAACTTAAAAGCACAGGGTAGAATCTTTCATCTGCAGCATTTGCTGGTTTCATGTCACATTCCAAATTTAGAGGTAAGTCAGAACTGACAGCAGCCACTTCATAAAATCAATCCAAAGATTGATTGACTACAATAACCTGGAAGTACAGGAATGCTGCTGTCCAGGAGAGCTGCTGGTATCCCTGTGGATCATCCCTGTGCCTGCTACTGTGTTCAAACAACCTTTGTAACAAATGCCTGCAGTTGGGAAGAATTTCAATTAAATTCCTTCAAGGGAAATAAACACTGAATAAGTTAAAAAAAAATAAATAAATTATGACAGATGAAGGAAGAAACTGATATTGCTTTGTCAAAACTCTGAGGATTAAAATCTTTATTTCAAGTATGTTGAAGTCCACAAAGTGATGTCTGCTACAAGGGTGAATTCTTAGTTACTGCTGTTAGTTATATAGTTGTGGTACCTAAACCAGCAATAAATACCTGTTTATATATTGTTAATAGCCCAGTATTCATCTTTCTTGTGAGAAGAATCTTCTAATGGAGGATCCAGGCTTTCGTATCCAGCAGTGGCCAAGACTTGTTCTTAGACAAAGCATTTTTCCTTCCTCAGTTTCAAAAGTGTTGCATCCACCAGGGTCTGAATCTCCTGGAGGGAAATGTGAGGATTGTCAAACAGAAGATTACCTTGTTCCTCCACTTATTTTTGTATTCATTTATTAATAAAAACAATGTGTCTAACATAGGTCTTTGAGGTGGCTGCTGTTGTTACAACAGGAGAGGGAGCTTTCTCCCCTTCTGTGATTTTTTTTTTCTGCACTACCTGAAGTGTTCATTAAAATAGTGCAGGCAATGCCTGCAGGGGAACCTGGAGAACAGTTTGTAATTCTTTGAAGCCAATTCTTTAAATACATAACTAAAATCAGCAAAATTAAGACTAACCAGTTTTATTGGCTTGATGAACAAACCTAATTATTGTTTTTTTGCCAGCAAGCCATTGCAAAAGGACTATTAGTGTAACACATTAAATAGCTCTGATAACTTGGATGATTTTTTCCTTTTCTCAATGTGATCACTCAGTGAAATTTAATGTAAGTTAAATCTTCTCACAAACTGTCAAAGTTTTTGTTGTTTTTTTGTTTATTTGTTAATGATGCCACTTCCAAACCAAAAATAAATTGAATGTAATGTAGCTATGGCTTTATTCCTGTAAACTTTAGCCTGGCTTAGCATGAGGACTGTAGTAAATTAATGTAATGTTGCAAGAGACCAGAACATAATTTTTAAAAAATTTCAGCATAATAAACAGCTAGAAGATAAACATTTTTAACCACTTGTTCTCAGTAGTTAGAACTACCCTTATAAACTCACTCTTCACTCCACATGCAGCTAATTCTCCACATTTCTGCACTGTGATCAAATCCCTCACCAGAAATAATATACTAATATACTCTATTATCACAGAGACTTCTCCATACCGTGCTAAATGGAAACTGGAGTTTTATTTCAGACAGCAGCTTTTCCATTTTGTGGGACCTCATATCCAGCATAACCTCATCTGCAGTGTCAATGAACAGGATAATTTATGGTTATAGCACAACTGCCAGTGGAGCAGGAGCTAAAGGAGCACAGGGAGAGGACAGATCTACACAAGAAGGCAAGACAAGCTGAAGTTAAAATGTTTTACCATCAGAGTGGTATTTGTTTGGAACAAGTGGAGTCAATGCTCAGGAGGATGAACTGGAACTTTCTCAGACACAAAGTAATTGAAGTAGTAGCTGAGAGCAACTAACATGTCCCTGAGCAGCTACTGTTGTGGTTTTACTGATTTTGGGGCTGGGAGAGAGGAGGAGATTCAACAAGTGACAGCAGCAGCCATCTCACCATACTGAACCATCTCGTTCATCAGCAGGCACAGAGCTTCTGCCACCCCTGGCTCATCGAAGTGAAGGTGATACTCATCTTTGATCAGCTCTATTCCACTGCCTTTGGAGTCCAGCAGGATTGTCAAAGCTGCAGTTTCTGCAAGGAACACAAACCCTGCTGGGCTCACTGGAGCTGCAGACTGCAGCATCTGCTTCCCATCCCTCCCCAGCTGGCACATGTCACGTTTTCAGGAAGCTGTGCCCATTATTTTCAGTCCTCCTAAAAGCTATTCTGAGGCATATTTGGGAATGAGTAGAAGATCAGATATGCAGCTGACACTGTCATGCAGGGCAGAAGGTTTTAATGATTGTTTTCACATCGATGGAGCTGATTTGTAACAAATAAAAGCAGAACTGCTGAATGTTACCTGACAGCCTCACAAGGCTGGCTAATGCCAGGGAGCCATTCTTCACCAGCACTGCTCTTTCTGGGTTCATCCTGAGTGCATCCAGCAGAAGTGCTGCTGTGGGCTCATAGTCACTGTCAGTCAAGCAACCTTTAAAGAAAATAAAGACAAAGAAATACAGGAAGAAAATACAGAAAGACATAAAGAAATAAAGAAAACAAAACATGGAAAAGCCCAAAATTTCAATATCCTCTAAGCCAAAAGAATAAAGAGTCCTGAATACTCAACTTATTCTGCTGATGGGGAATAGAAAACAGATTGGTGAGGGTGTTTTGCTCAGCTTTTCCCAGTGGAACGATGGCACAAGGGCAGGCAGTAGGAAAATGTGACAATATTCTTGCATGAGGAAGAAATAAAACAGAGTAGTACTGCAAGGATGGGTTCCTTAGTGCACATGATAATGAAAGAGATTATTTTTTAATCCGAAATATTGTTCCAAATTAACTGAGCAAATAGCATAAAAACACCTCCCAGCCCATGGTGCACAACAGCCTTGCTGAGTTCAAAGAAACAGCACAAATGGGATTCTTAGTGTGAAGGGAATCAGAGAGGTCTGCACACTCTGCACAGCACAGGTTGGCTGCCCCCAGTGCAGTCCCCATTACCAGTATCTGGTGATTTAATTGCTACAGCTCATCAAAAATGGGTTCATTAGGGAGTCACAGAGCAAGTGCAGGAAAGAGCAACCAAGAGAGGATGCAAGTTCCTAACTCTGCTGCCATCTGCAGAGCCTCCTCCAGCCAAGCAGCCTGGATTGCAGGATCCCCACTGACACACGGACATCCCAGCTTTTCCATGCCCGAGGGGCAGGGAGACTGGGAGCACACACCTTGGAGTGCCAGTGCCCACAGAGCTGAGCAGGCAGACTCTGCAACAACTCCGTTCTGGAGGTGTTCCTGAAGCACTGCAGAGGTGACAGGGACAGCACTTCCCAGCACTGCTTGCTCTGCATTATTCTCTGAATTACCTTAACAGAAAGGAAAGGCATCAGGCAGAGTTATTTAATGAAGTAATGATATCACAGTGTGTCAAATTATATCAGTAAAACCTTAATGGGTGTTGGCATTGGAATAATGCAACATTGTTTTAGTCTGGAGGGCAGCAGAGGGAAGGAATCAAAAATGTACAGAACCAAACCGAATGCTCCAGGACTAATAAATAATTCTGTTTATTGGAGAAAGCTGAACTTCCCCAGGAACTAGTGTTCTTTGCCATTTAAATTATGCATAGGGATCACAGCAAGAAACCTCCAGAAATAACCACAGTTTTGACAGAATCTGGGCTGCAGGATGGAGATGCAGCTGTCCCATAAATCCAAGGGGTGATTTGTTGCACAGAGGGAATAAAATACACCAAGTGCAACAATCTGTGCTTCCAGCCTTCTGTGAAGATCAGAACACCACACACCTCTACAAGAACACATCACAGAAACAAATCAGTAAATAAAAAAATCAGGCCACATCTTGGCCTGAACGGCAAAAACTTGACTATGACACCTTATCACATAAAGGGCTGCTAAAAAAAAAAACCTGCATTAATTTTTATTTTTATCTAATTTAACTCTGGATCACAAAGTGATTTTAGCAGTGCTGTGGAAACAACTCTCCAGAATCACAAAGTCACAGACTGGTTTGGGTTGGAAGGAACCTTAAAGATCATCTCATTCCAGCTCCCTGGAACAATGGGAGAAAACTCCAATCCCAGTGACAGGAATGTGTGAACTCAATGAGGCTCAATACCTGCTGCCCTCCAGTCACATGAGTGCAGGCACAGTATTTGCTGTGTTCTACTCACCACTCACAGCCAAGCTCCAGAGAACGGCACAGCAAGAGAAGCAGATCTTGTCATTATGAAGAAAACGTCTCAAAATTGACAGAAGGTCTGGAATTATTCCAACTTTCCTTAGGTTTTCTGCAGCTACTTCTGAAAACCAGAGAAATTCTATAGGACCCGGTATTTTGGTCCTTCTCACTGGCCTCGAAATGGGCAGCACTAAATGTATTTAAATTGAGATAACAGACCGGTAACTTGAGCCCATCAGCTGGACAAAAGAAAGCAACAGAACAGACCGAATTCTTTAACAAGGTGCACTTAACAGCTGGTCCTTTCAAATGGATGTCTGGCCACCCTTTTTCCTCACAGACTTGAAATTCACAGAGCAGGAAAGGAACTGAGAGGGTGTAAATTACAATTTTTCACCTGTTCCCATTTTAACGATTCAAACCAAGCTTCAGAATTAGGAAACACTGGATAAAAATAGTTTGGTCTTAGACATGACTCTTTGTAATATTTTTTTTAAGACTTCCCCCTTGCTGCTAAATCCTTCTGTAACCATTTCTAAAAACAGTCTTTGATGACTGTTGAACTGATACTGAAAACAACTAAAAATACTATGAATATTTAGCAATTACAAGTTCAGAAGAAAACAAAGTAGAGAAGTTAGGGAGAATGGTTTAAAATCATCATGGCACAGTCTAAAATAGAATTCAGTTCTATGCCCTCATTTTTTCAAACACTACTATTTGCAGAGTTTGTAGTTGTTTCCAAACCAAGAGGAAATACAGAATTGTATCTATTGGGGTGGTCCTGTAAGTCCCTGAAGCCTCAGCACTGTATCTTAAACTTTCAGAGGTGCTATCAATATCTGGTTAATCTTATCAATATTACCACTATTAAACTAAAAAATACCCACAAGCATCCACACCTCTAAGTGAAGTCACAAGTTCTGAATTGTATCTTGGATTTGTTTCAAAAAGTAAAAATAAATTAATATTCCCCAAAGAATGAGCAAGGTGACCCACCACTGGCTGAAACCATCATCAATAATGTGCAGAGCATTGAAAGGAACTCTTCATTTCCAGCATATTTTCTCACTGTGTGTAACAGGCAGCTGGCCACACTCTCATCCAGGGCCATCATCAGCCCCTGTTCCAGAGCTGTCACCACAAACATTGGAATAGAACAAAGATTTCAGTGGCTTTGAATGAAATCTGAACCCCCCTGTCCTGCCATCAGCATAGAAAAACATTCCATTAACAGAATTTCTACATATAAAACAAGCAGAATTCACTTTAAACCTTTACTTTCTGAAACTCAATTCTTAGTATTTTCAAGCTTGTGTCATTATTAGACAGTTTTGGGGTAAATTGCCATGAAAGTGACAGTGAGGACCACATAAGACCCAAAACCACTTTTATGGTTTAACATTTACATAATAAATACCAAAACAACGAGAGTCTTATTTATGCCCTCTGGTAACACTCTACATAACATGAAAATAAACCTGGCTGGACAAGATCAGCACCTAGATTTAAAATTAACTCTTAACACAGAATTCCTGTATGCCAGTCCTGAAGGAAGGCCATGAGAAGCCAGAAAGCTGCTTAAATTCCTTTAGTTCTTTAAATTCATCCCCTAAAATCATTCCTGAATCCATTATCTGGTACATAAATCATTACAAGACCCAGCAGAAGGAGGAAGTCTTATAATTGTACCTTGACTAAGAATTTCAAGCAATAAAGTGCAGCCTTCTAGTTGTAAGTCCAGAGAATCTATGTGAGTGTTCATGGCAAGAGTGATCACTTCTGTGCATTTTAGCAGATAGGGGAATGCTGTGGGGAAAAGAAATTGTTTGAGAAAAGGTTCTTGAATCAAAGAGAACAAAACAGAGTGAATTTTTTTTAACTTGTGTGGAAAAATGTCTCCTATCAATTAAAGCTATGAATAACCCAGAGTTTTAACATCATAAGCCAATGCCAGCACTAAAATGCTGTCAAAGGACAAAGCATTTTATAACTGATTGAACACAGTGCTTTGAACTATAAACTTTGATCTGAAAGCTTCCTTTGAAAAATGTGCAGTTTCTGGGAGAAAATACACAGCTTTCAGCCTCACAGCTTTGCAAGACACACAGGAATTACCCATGTGTAGCCTCCTTTTGCTTTGCCAGCCTTGCAGCCCCAGGAATTACCCCACATCATCCCAAGACTTGTAAAAATTACCTTCCTCAAGGGTCAGTGTGTTGCCAATTCAAATATCCCAATTTTTTTCCCCAGTACCCATTTTTCTTATCTAGTAAAACCCCTCTGCTGGTTAACAAAAGCATGTACAGAACAAATACCAACCCAATCCTATCAGCTACTGGCCTGCAAAAATAGGAAGAGAGCAATTTCTTTCTCATTTACTGACATTAGAAATGTTTTTCTCTTCCTATTACCTCAAAATATTAAGGAAGGAGCAGAATAAATAAATAAATTGATCAAATAGTGCCTTACCACTTTTATCCTTTACAAAGCTGGCAAGGTGCTGAATGCCTTTGGCCTGGACTTCTTCAATATCCCAGGAAGCCTGCATGAAATCTGAGAAATCAAGGAAATTCTTCTAACCATTCCACCCAAACACTTACACAAAGCACTCAAATTGTCTCTGTTTTGTGCAAGATGTGAATTCATACGAATGAAAATAATGAAATTTCGGATTATTGGAAAGAGAAAAACTTTTGCCCCAGCTCATCAAATATTTCAATATTACAAAGTGTTATGAGTCACAACGTATTTGGCATTATATATATTTTTGGGGATCTGTTGGAATATTAAAACAGAGCAGGAATAGGAGCTTTAAATGCCTTATTCCAAAAGACATTTCAGATTAAAATAACTTTCCTTACTTAGAAGGAAAATAATGGAGCAGATCCTTTTTGGCATAAATTGGCAAACCTGTTACAATGCAAACAAAATAAGTAGAGCTTCCAAATTTTCAGAGGAATGACCTCTGACCCTGCTTAACTTTTGCAGCAGGAATGGCTGGGAACCTTAGGAGTTTAGAGAAAAGGCTGTATAGTGGTCCTTGCTCCAAAGAGTATCCCCTTTATTTCAGGTAAAATGAGCGGCCAAGAATTTATTTCAGAATAGAGTACATCCTGACTGGTGTCTATTTCCTATGAAAATCACACCTTTACATTAATCTTATTCTCTTTATTACCTAGAACACTTTCAACTCCTCCCTGAAAGAGCACTTCTGTTACTTTGGGAGACATAGACTTCTTCAGTTTCATTGAGGTGTCACCAGCAAAAGTCAGGCATTTCCCAATAAATGGAACAGTGACCAGATCCCTAGAATTTTGAGAGACAAAAGCAGCACCAGTGAATTAGAACTGGCAAGGTAAAAAGGAAAATATCTACTGGCATTGTTTCATTTTTATATAAACATTCAAATATTATTTCTAGAGTATATTATTTTTGATAGAACTTCAAAAATTTACTTCAAAACAGCTCATGAAAGAGCTCCCACTGCACAAGCCATGCTTAGGTGTTCAGGCTCATAAAACTGTGTACAACATGAATTTATAACATAACTGTAAAAAGGGACACCTGTGCATCTCAGTGTCCACCCTGAATGAACATCAAGTCTTTAATAACTCATTTGTTGAGGCAGGAGGATAAGCAATGTTAACCCAACCCTTTTCAACAGCAGTTAACATTCCCAATTTGTGGAGGTAGGAGGGGTTTAGGACAAAATAAATCAAGGGAAGGCAGCCAGAACTCACCTTGCTGTGGGTCTCATGCTGGGCTCAATCTGAAGCATCATCAATAAGATTGGAAAGAAAGGCAAATAGCTGCTTTCTCCATCCTGCATCTGAGTCAGGACTGCCTCAAGGCAGCTGCTGTCCCCTCTGATACCCTGCAGTAAGGAAGTTCTCTCTTCTGCCTGGAAGACCAGAGTGTCAGAGAGCTCTCACACACACACAGATACCTTGGTGAACCCAGGACCCTTTAAATCCCCAATAAATTACTCTTACACACATTCAGAACAAAGCAGCTCATCATATCAAGGAGGACACAGCCCAGAGACCAGATGTCAGATTTCTCAGTGAAAGAAAACTCAAATGTTTCTGGAGCCATCCAAGACTTGCTTTCTGTAGAAACAGGAATCATATGGTGGCATTGCTGACATTGTGCTTCCAAAACTACAAAACACACTGTAACTAATGAACATTTTTCTAAGATGTTCCTGAGGACAAAGCTAAAAAGGACTCCAGCTGTATTGATTGCAGAAACTCACACACACATCTACATTTTTCACTTGTGAACACAATTAATACTGCAGACTATGAAAATCCTATTTAGAAGACAAATAGTTTAATGCAGAGAAAGGAGAGGGAAGATAACATTGCCCTTTCCTAATTTTTCTCTGAGAACTAAAAACATTCACCACAACTGAAATATTTTGAAAATACAGTATGAAAAAAAATAGCAAAGCAAATATCTACCATCTTCTACTCTTATTTTCCATTTCTGCTCATCTTTCATAAGTGTTTCAGTAATGAAGTCACTCAGCATGAAGGATGTTTCACCAGTCACAAGGATGTTTGATGGCTTGAGATTTCTGCAACACAAATATTTTCTGTCAGCCTGTGAAATTAGTCTAATGACATGTAATTACAAATTCCCTGCCTCTTTAGCCCTCAGAAGGGTTGGTTGGTTTTTGTAGTGGGTTTTTTTTGTGGGGTGAATTGGTTTGGAAATTTTTTGTTTGTGTTTTGTGGGTTGTTTTTTTAATAGACAAGTGATAATCAACCAAAATACAATTATTTTCTTCTTAAAGTGCTTTAAAATTTGTGATTGTGACACAAATTGATTTGAGCATGGAATGCAAATGTTGTTACTTATACAGATACACAAAGTAAACTTTGTCCATTACAGCCACCAAAATGTGAGCATTTACAGGGATGGACAATTTTTAACATTCAAAAAAATGAGATAATACCTCAGTCAAATAAGTATTCCAGACAAAACTCGGGAAACAGGTAACTTCAGGAGTCAAAAAAAACCCCCTAATTTAAAGTCTGGAATTTCTACCCCCTACTTCTCCTTTTGGAAGGGTAAAATTCCCTGCCTCTGAGCACTGTGCTGAACCAACACTGCAAAGAACAAGGGCCTGTCAGACAAAGAGAATGAGATTTCTGCTCACCTGTGCCAAATATTTTGTTTGTGTATGTAAAACAAAGCATCCACCATCTGTCCCAGGAACTTCTGAACCACCTGTGGAGGAGAACAAACACAAAAGTGTAACACAGAGTAACTTTCAAAGATCTTTCAGAAGAGAGTTTCCAAAACCACCCTCCTGTGCTTTGTAGGCTTTAGGGAGGATTTTCAGAAAGAAGGAATAACATAAAAGCATCAAGTCTCTCAGTTCAAACAGATGCCTCTTCTGTACTTTTTACCATGTCTGATATCTTTTCTGACTTCTGCCTCTTTTCCTTGATTAGAGCTGAAAGATCTCCTTGGCCCAAGTGCTGCATTACCAGGCAGAGGAACAGAGATGAGACCTGTAATAAAACATTGCATCAAAATTTCTTAATGGTTTGCAGATCAGAAAGACAAAACCAAACTGGTGGGTGTGATGTTCACAGTACAAAAGGGTTCTGAGATGATTATTCTCTCCCAGAAGAGACAATATTTAATTTCTTTCATTAAAAATACAGCATGCTCATTGTTTTAGCAAATAAAACAAACCACTACTATCAAGCATCTTATCTGAAGCTGTATGGGATGATTCAAATCAATTATATATCCATAAAATCATCAAAGATTCTGTCTAAGCACTGAAGAAAATCTGCAAATAAATAAGTCAGGGTTTTCAGGTTCTTACAGTCCCCTATAGAACGGTTTTCATGCAGGCATGAAAATCAGAATTCCCATCAGAATCTGGGAGTCTACTATGTGATGGACTCCAACAAATACATATTCACAGCTTTTTAGTGTGTGTATTCAGGAGGCAAAAAAAATCAGGCTTGTTTCAAATAAAATAACCTCCTTTTTAGCATCTCACCCCAATGACCCCAAATTTAAATCTGTGAATATGCTCACATGCCTAGAACATAAACCCCACATTCCAATTCAGCCAATCCTGTTCCATTCTCACCTCATCATTCCAAGTCACAAACAATTCCTCGTAAGTACAAATGTTTGAATGGTGGAGTTTTAGCAAATTTATTGCCTGCAGAGAATGAAAAAGATAAAATAAAGACATCTTTCTATAGCTACACAGTCCTTCCCTTTAAAGGACCTTAAATAACACCCAAAGCCAGTTCCTGACTTGTTCATGTCACATTTCTGATCAAACTCTTCCAAAGTGCCAGCTTTGCTAAAATATTTGCATTCACAAGTGTGGAAAGAAGGAAAATATTTCACTCAGTGCTGCAACAGCCTTGTGAGATCCAAGGATATAAACTGATCCACAGGGAGATGATGTGTGAACAACCCCCTTCTTCAGTTCCCAACATCCAAACCTGAAAATAAAAATCTTATATTCTAAGTCAGGAGGATTTTTCAAGTGCAGCCATTATTTCCTGTAACCTCTATGCAAGCTTGAACCTCAGCAAATACAATGACATGAGAGATTTTTATCTCCTTGAAGGTGGTTTCCGTGCAGGGCTCTAACAAACCCTAATCATTTCAGCAAATTTAGTGATTATGTGGAAGATAAAAAGAATTCAGGTTACTCTCCTATAGTTGTGTTTGTGCCTGTGCAGACACAACAGAAAAAATGAAAAAGAGCCACATTCCCAGATGGCACAACTGCATTTATTTTAATAGATGTATTTCAAAATTTATTTCAACAGAAAAATTGGATCTAATTTCATTGGTAATGCCAGATTTGGTACAGAAAGAGGTCACCTCTCCAACCAGGATAAAAAACATCTGCACAGACATTTAGTCTCCTCCTTTTCCAACTCCAGATGCTGTGTATACTGGGCATGGTGAGACTCATCCATCATCTGCTATTCCACATCTCTTACTGAAACCATTTTTGGTATTTGAAGATTATTTCTGATGCTTCTTACTCAAGGCATTGCAACAAGTTTGCACCAAAAAAGAGTAGTGCAACAAAGGGAGAAAATCAGTCAAATCATTCACATTAAAAAGTCCAACTCTGAGAAATGAGCATATCATGAAATATGTTATCTAGACATTAAGTTATTAATAATAAACTACAAACAGACCAAGGTTCTCCTTCAGCTTAAAGGCCAAAAGGATGAATTTTGTTCTTTGGCTTCATAAAACAAATAAAGATTCTGAGAAAGAACTAGCCTCCAAGAAGAATTGTCCATTTGAAATTACATATCCAAAAAATAACAACAATTAATACAAAACCCTGGCCTGAGCTCAAGCAGAGGGCAGAGAGCACACCCCACAAATAGTCCTACCTGATTTGCTTATTATTTATTCAGCTAATCCTTGAAGATAAAAGACTTGGTTCTACCAAGACTTTGGTCTTTGTAAGTGAAGTAGTAAAGAAAAGACTGCACCAGTACCTCCTTCAAGGCCACATTTGCTTGGTGTTGGTCAATGCATTCAACCTGCACCAAATGAGGGAAAGCATGAGACTGTAGCAGAAACACAGGGAGTTATACAGGAGGGGGAACTTCGAGCCAGAACACTTTTGTCAAGGTGACTGGACTGGAAATGACATAAATTTTCAATGACAGCTCAAATCCCTAATGTTTGGGGCAGTTTTGGTGTCAGGAAATGGGTGAAACAGAGCTGTAAATGAGTGTGCCAGGGCACCAGGGAGCTGAGGTGAAAACACTGAGGGGACCTAACTAGGCTGCTGCCCTTTCCCCACTTCAGCATTCCAGTAAACTGATCTGAATCTCCGATTTTCCCAAAAAGCAGCACAGTAATGAGCAAACCTCCTCTTACCCAGCAGCTGAGCTGCCCAGCATATGTCTCTTGCTACTATTATGGTGCCCCTGGAGATAACAAACACGCCAAACTCTTGTTTTCCCAGCAACCAGCTGCTCACCTGTTTTATTGCGTATTTCTTCTGGGCACCCCTACGTGTTTTCAGCTGAGCTGCCAGCATCGTGCCCAGTGCCCCGGGCTGGAGCTGCTCCAGCACCTGCAGGCACAGGACACACCCAGAGCACCTGCTCAGCTAGGGGAGAACAACTGAGGCAAAAAAAAAAACCCTTCCACCCACTTTTCCATGGAAACGCTCCACACAGGGAACACCTCCAGCTCCCCTTGGCAGGACTAGGAGCACCCCCACCTTCACCCCAATTCCTGAGAGGAACACAGGCCTTCCCTTCAGGACATTCCCCCGTGCTGAGAACACCTCCAGGGCCATCCACAACCCCTCCAGGACCGTGTAACCACCTCAGGGTCACTTACACCCCTTCCAGGACCCTGTAACCAACCACCCCAGAGCCACTTACACCGCTTCNCCCCCAGAGCCACTCAACCCCCACCTCTCGAGGTTGTGTGCTGTTCCCAGCGTTACCCACACTGTTCCCCAGGGCCGTGTACCCCTTATAAACCATTTAATCCACTTAGAGCCACTTACACCGCGTACCTGTAACTCAGAGCCCCTGCCCTG
>VZTR01010132.1:70768-120875 GCA_013400775.1 Chaetops frenatus | reverse complement strand
GGGTCGCTGCAGCCTCGGGGCCGCGCTGTGGCGGGCCGGTGGGTTTATGGAGTTATAGGGCCGTGGAGTGGTTTGGGCTGGAAGGGATCCTAAAGATCGTCTCGTTCAACTCCTGCCATGGGCAGGGACAGCTTCCACTGTCCTGGGGTGCTCTAAGCCCTGTCCAGCCTGGCCTTGGGCACTGCCAGGGATCCAGGGGCAGCTACAGCTTCTCTGGGCACCCTGTGCCAGGGCCTGCCCACCCTCACGGGGAGGAATTTCTTCCCAATATCCAACCTAAGTTTCCCCTCTTTCGACCTGTGGCCATTCTACTTTGCCTTCTCACTCCCTGCTCTAGGACGGGGTCCGCTTCCATCTTTCCTGTAAGTTCTCTCCGAGGGGACCCCGGGCCCGGCTCCCACCGCCGCAGGCCCAGCGGCCGCCCCTGCTCTCGAGGGAGCGCCCGAGCCTCTCGTACTGCGAGTTTTCCTTGGGGACAGGGCTTCTCCCTGGAGGGATTAAGTGGAAGGAGAGCAGGAGCCGTCCCGGCTGGTTAAGAGGGCACAGAGGGGTCTGAGGAACCGGTGTGAGCTGGCAGGGACAGGAGAGTGACCGGGTTATCCAACCTGGCAGGGTTAAGTGGGATATTAAGGAGAAATCCCTCTCTGTGATGGGGGGGAGGCCCTGGCAGAGGCTGCCCAGAGAAGCTGCGGCTGCTCCATCCTTGGAAGAGTTTAAGGCCAGGTTGGACGGGGCTTGGAGCAGCCTGGGACAGTGGAGGGTGTCCCTGCCCATGGCAGGGGCTTGGAACAAGATGAGCTTTAGGGTCTTTCCAACCCAAACCATTCTGTGATTTCATGAAACCCTGACCCGTGTCTGGAAACCCAAACTGGAAAAGGTTGGTCAGCACCGTGGTGCTGTGCTCAGGATTGGGGCAAAAGGAAAACAAACAGGCTGATGTTGTCTTGTAAACCTTCTTACGTTTATTTCAGTGGAGGCCCGAGTGATTTCTCTGTTAAATAGAAGTTTGTGATCTCTTACAATGTGTGACAACAGGAATATTTTGAGTGTAAGTAGTTGCTCTGCTGGGGATGGTGTTGCAAAGATCTTCACAGTCACGGTGATTCATCTAATCGACAATAAGAGGCAGCAAGTAATCATATTCAGCAAATTGGCTGGAAAATCTGATTCTGCCTGGCTCTACAACTGCTGTGATTTAGTGTGAGTTGTGTGGTGCATGATAACACGTCACAGCTCTGAGGGGGCTGTGCTGCCTCTGTGTCTTTCACTGATTTCACTGGGAAAACCTGTTCTGCACTTCCTCCCCACCCCCAGATGGAAGAAGGAAGACTCGATTTAGAGACAGAGCTTCTTGTGGAGTGTGGAATACTCAGTTTAGGAGATATATGGATTATCTTGGTCATTCTCTGTTTACCTTGTCCTCTTGCTCCTTTTAGAGGAGAAAGTAAACCATCACTGCAGTGTCTACATTACTTGCCAAAATCTGCAACGTTTGTCCTGACCTTTTTATAACACCTCTCTATTTATTCCTGTGGGGTTATTTCTAGATGTCCTTAACACCCCTTTTTTTCACTCTGCTGAAAGCTCTTTTGTCCAGCTCAAATGTAGTTTGCCTCCTCCTGAAGTGAGTTTTAAATTGCCCAAATTTACTTGAGCTTGGCCACATCCTGTTTAAAGATGAGCCTTGCCTTTAGCTGCAGAATTTGGAGTTTTGCTACTCTTACTATCAGATTGCAAAACAATTTTTATGGTGTTCTGAGTAATAACTTCTGTGATAATTCTGCCTGGTAGCTCAATCAGAACCTTTTAGTACTGTCTGTGCTGCTAAAGCTCAGTGTCACACCAAAGTAGGAGTGACTTGCTAAACACTAACCTTTGGTATATATTCTGAAGTTAACACTTGGCATTACAAGAGCTGTTAGTTCATCTTGGATTAAAAAAAGTACTTGGAATGTTTGGACTGAAATTGTGTTGAAACTCCCCTGGTGGAGGCTGGACAGTGGCTGCTCTGGGAGCTGAAAGCATTCTCGGTGATGTTCTTGCTTTTTCTACTCTCTTCTAGTACTCAACACTTAATGAATCTTAAATTCTATAGCATAAAACCCCTGTGGGAGAATGTTAGAGCTAATTCCATGGCTTATCAGGAAATCCTGAATGTCTCTTACAGAAACAAGAATAATCTGTTCCTTAAATTCAAACAGTAATGCTTAGCTTTTCTCAGATACTGTAATTTCCCTTTGAATTAGCAAATTATGCCCTGGATGCCAAGATACTCAGCAGCAATAAGTGGCTCTTAATCCAGAGGTGAACTAGTGCACTGTCTCACAGGCAGCTAAGCTTGCCAGACAGCCAGTTGTCAGTGAAAGGGCTTGTCCTACTTCTCCCAAGGCTACATTCCCCTCTTCTCTCTCACCAGCACTTTTGTCATTGAACTGGGGAGCTGAACTGGCAGGAAAAAAAAAATGGGATTTTTTTTTTTTCACTTGGTTCAGTTATCTCCTTGTTTAGGTCGAGTGAGGAGCAATGCTGGGGGTGGGATTGCTGGTAATAGGCTGCTCTGAGCTGTAAGGAATTCCCAAAAACAGCAGTGGAGGGGACACTAACACCAGCCCAGTGTTGTGAATTAAATAATTTGCATACTCGGAAATTAAGCCCATTTGTAGTGATTTTTGTTAAAATATTACATGACAACCCCTTCAGTGCAGCTACCATGTACTGAAAATAGATGTATCTGGGGCCTGCATGGAGTGTTTAGGATTGTCTCTCCTTTGTATTCCCTTCCTAAAGGGGAGCAGATTTCAGGCAACTTTCCTAGTGTTTGTAATAATCTTCAGGAATAAATCCTTAGGAATGTGGGTGCCTGGTATTTCTGCTGTTCAAAAAAAAGATTCATGGACAAAAATGCAAGGAAGCTATTGAGTCACTGTACAGCAGTGAGAGGGCTGCTGGGGGAGTTTATTGAATTTTCTAAGATAAATGCTGATGTATCTTGTCCAGATAATTCTGATAGGGAATCACAGAACCATTTGGGTTGGAAGGGACCTTAAAGCCCATCTTCTTCCACCCCCTGCCATGAGCAGGGACACCTTCCACTACCCCAGGTTGCTCCAAGCCTTGTCCAACCTGGCCTTGGACACTGCCAGGGATGGGGCAGCCACAGCTTCTCTGGGCACCCTGTGCCAGGGCCTCCCCACCCTCACAGAGAGGAATTTCTCCCTAATATCTAACTTATGTTTTCCCTCTTTCAGTTTGAACCCAATATTTCTTGCCCTCAGTATCCTATTTTGCAGAAAATGGAGGGGAGAAGACAACCTTTCATTGTTAGTCTGAACTTTGTCTGTTATGTTAAAAAAGCTGAATTTGGAGATGTTCTCTAGAACTTTGTCCTGGCAGTGCAGTGATTGTTTATCATTATCAGCCAAATAGCCTGTTCTGGGGAAAATCTTCCCGTGAAGAATGATGGTAAAATACAATAAATTACTAAAAGTACCATTTTAAAGGTTTCATTAATAAATAGCCTTTTGGAGAAGGGAATGGTATAAAGCATGCTTCAGAAGGAAAAAGCTTTGAGGAATCTTCCTGCAATTAAAAACCTGATGAATATTGCTGGCAATGCTCTAGTGGGTCAGAGTCTTCTCCCTGCCATTGGAAATAAATGGGAAAGCCAGTTCCCAGTTTTTACAGTACTTTGTAGGCATTGGACTAATGAATGGGATGGGTGTTGCTGTCCCTGTGATTTTGGGGTGGGATCTCTTTGAGAGAATATGTCTAACCTGGTGAAAGAAAGTAATTTTTCTCTCTGCCATTGGATTGAGCATCCTCTTCCAGGAAAGATCAGTGATGTCCCAGGTAGGAATTTTTTCTCCCAGAACAAAGCAATCCCTTAAAAGTATACAAGATGTTTGGGATATGCCTTATCAGAAGCTCTGGACTAATAATGCTGTGCAGCTTGGGAAGGTTTCTGTGGAGATGAGCAGTGTGCTGTTCCTCACCATGGTCAGAACTTCCCTCATCCAAGAATACCCAGGAAAAGGCTTCTGAGCTTGAACAGAACATACCTGCAAAAATTCCCAACTCATGGCCATTTATCAGACTTAAAATACCTGTAATTGCACCATGGTATATACACTTTTATCAAAATACAATGGACTTTCAGCAAATTTGAAACTGTTGGAGTCAAAATTAATAACTTTATTGCCTCTCTTTTGATCAGGCCTTTATGGGTCTGAAAATTTCAGTCCTCCTTTAGAAAAATGGGGGGTTGAGCAGAGCTTTGTCTAAGGGTTCCCTGGATCTTCTTGTACATCTTTGGTTGTTAAACTTAAGGGAGCATTTAAATCTATGTTTGCCTTTCTAATCCCATTAGAGGGGGAACTGGCAACACAAAGCCCCTCTGGCATATGTCAGTGACTTGGCTGCCAACACAGAACCAGCTGTTCTTCTTTAAAATAGTTTTATTTAGCATTCTCTTGTCTTTTCTCATGATGTCTCACCTCTTCCAAGGAGACAGGTCATGTGGAGAGCAGTTTGATGCAAAGCCCAGAGCAGTAAAAGCTGTGCAGTTATTTGCTGTTATGAGTTTAATGCTGCCACATCCATCAGTGCCAGCAGTTTGGAGTTGGATGTGTTGTGCTCAGTGCAGGGTGTGTTTCATGTCCCATTTCTTAGCTGCAGATATTGAACCACCAAGTTTCCCGTGTGTGTCACTTAATCTGTGTGAATCTAAAAGGAAGTGGGCTCAGGGTGCAGCTTCTGAGCCACACGGTGCTGGTGCTGTGCAGGGACCAACCCAGGGTGGCTGGTGCTATTCATTCAGTCCCACTGCTGGAGCTCTCATGTTTCTTGTCATTTGTTCCATCTTTAGTTAAATTATTAAGTGATTTACACCCAGATCCTCCAATTGTGAAATCACTTGATGCCTGTTAAATTCTCTTCCTGTAGTCGTGGTGTAGCTGTTCTGTTCCTTTCTCTCTGGATCTCCTGGTTCCTTTGGCTTGGATTTTTATTCCCACAGGCTGTTTCTGAAGCTTGTTTGAGCTTGCTGTGTGCAGGGGGTTCAATTTGAGTGCAGCTCCAGGAGCTGTGGATGCCCAGGGATGATGTGTGTGCCATGAGGTTGCTTAGCACTGGAGCTGCCGTAGGCTGCAGCCTCTCTGACTTGTGTGGAGCCCATTGGTTGTGTGCACTCGTGTTTAATGGGCAGTGTTCAGTTCCCTCTGTATGCCAAGAGAACAGGTAAATGTTAAATGTCTTCCTGGATCCTTCACCTGGGCTCTTCATGGTTCCAGGGAAGGGGAAAATGAGATCAGCTCCCACTTCAAAACAGAAAAGATGAGGCCTCAAGGAAGATATTCTCTACTATTTGTTGCTTTTTTTCAGCCTTTCCACAGCACTGTTTTTATCCTGTCCTTACAGATTTCCAGCACTAGTCTTCTTTCATTTCTTTCTAGACCAAAGTCGCTTGTTCTGTATCTTACAAACGGCTTCTGGTTTGTAAGAATTTTATTCTTAGTATTCCTCAGCAAGTTTCCTCGACCTCACAGTGAAACCCGGGAGGGAGGAAAGCTGTAAACCAAGATGTGTGTCTCATTCAGTGAGTGACAAAGATCAGAAATTCTCTTCTGACTCATTCATCCTACTGTTGACATGGCTTAAAAAAGCCTGAAGTGGCAGCCTGGAGGCAGAGTACAGCTGCTCTTAAAATACACTTGATTAAGGTGAATTTTGACCCTTAGACTCTGGATACAGGCAGTACAACAGTGCAGTTTGTTCCAATATTAACTATTTAATTGACTATTAAGGATGTTTGCTGATATTTTTTTTCTTGTGATAATCTGTAGTTGCACAGGGAGCTAGGTTTGTCATTTGCATAGCCTTTAGTATTGACTGATTGCTGCTGGCAGGAATAAACTGTCAGAAATGGCTTTTGTCTCCTTCCTGGTGGAAGTCTCAATTAAGTAATAACCAGTGCTGCCTAGAAAATGGGTTGACAATTAAACACTTGTCCTAACCCAGAGGCAGTAAGTTTTCCTGTGCCCTCCACAGCCCTATAGAACACGACCCTCTAGACTCTGGCAATTATGTGTTTGGTCCTTTAATTATTGTAATTGCAGAGCAAACTGACCCAGGACCCTGCAGGATGAAGGGGGCCCAGATACATCTTCCATTCCCAAAAACTAAAGCTGAGCATCTGTTACATGATATCATTTCCTTTTAACCACTGCACTGAACTGTGGCTACAAACCTCTGTTCCCTTTCTGCAGAGGATGCTCCTTTTAATGGAAATAAAACCCTGCCTAGAGGACAGAGGGTGCAATTCCATGCAGTGGTTATATAGATCTAAGATCTGCTGCTACTGTTTTTCTGAGTTGTTGGAGGGAAGAAGCTTGGCAAAAAAATTCAATAATGTTTTTAATTTGTACAGAAGTTGTCTTCTATCAGCCTGGCTCCCTGAATCCGGGTTGTTCCAGGGTGGTGAGTGCCTGAGCATGTGGGTGGGAGCAGGATTGCCCTTTCAGCTCCAGGCTATCTGATAGTTGAGCTGTAACATGAAACCCTGAGATAGAGAAACTAAAACCAAGGTCAGCCTTCATTAGCGAGAACTCCATCAAAGCAGAGTTCCTGTTACACAGAAATGTGCTGCTGGATTCTGCTTTTTCCAAGTCCTAGTCCAACGGAGAACAACAACAGGTTTCCCCTGCTCCTCCCAGTGGGTGAAGGATTTCATTAAATCCAGGTCCCAATTTCTCTCTAGATGTTGGTGACCCTGAGTGCATGAGAACTGCTGACCTCAGTGTGCAGAGTGCAGGGCTGTGTTATCCCTGCAGTGTCCCTTGCCCTGCCTTCCCTGCTAATGCCCTGTGTGCCCGTGCAGTTCCTGAGGGTGACGAAGCAGTACCTGCCCCACGTGGCCCGGCTGTGCCTGATCAGCACCTTCCTGGAGGATGGCATCCGCATGTGGTTCCAGTGGAGTGAACAGAGGGACTACATCGATGGCACGTGGAACTGTGGCTACTTCCTGGCCTCCATCTTTGTGTTCCTAAACCTCTTTGGGCAGCTGAGTAAGTGGCTCTGGGGCTGTTCAGGTGCATGGCAGAGCACTCCAGCATGGCTGCAAGGCTGTGAATCATGGCAGCGTGGGATGCCTCACTGATTTCCTAATAGCCCCTGACAGCTCAGAACTGATAGTACTACAGGGGCTGAATGAAAAGAACTCTGAATTGACCTGCTTCAGCCTTTCCTGGAAGCAGTCATAGAGAGTTTCTTGTGACACACTGCCTCTGAGTCAGTGATGCCAAGAATCCAACAGGACAATCTGGTTTCAGTTCTGGACATGCATCCATAAATACAAACCACACCCAGAGTTTTCTAAATTAAATACTCCTGTTCTATTAAATGGGGCAATGCTGAGACTTTCTCAGCCTCCTGTTTTTATGGGCATTCATCTCCATGGCAAAGTCTTACCCTGGAGAGGGTGTACTTAAGCCTGAGTGAACTGCTTGTGTCAGAAATTTTTCCAAAGCCCAGGAATCAAAATAAGCCCAGAAGGAGTGCTCTGCTGTGTGTGTGTGTGTTGGGTGGTTTCAGGGTATCAAAAATGGAGAGAGTTAAAATCCTTTTCTGTTTATATTATGTCCCTGATTTACTGTTCCTGATTGCCAGTTTCTTATCTTGTGTCTGGATTTAGATTTTTTGCCCTCACTATTTTGTGTAGAGGCTCACCTTAATTTAATGCAGTTGCCAGTCCTCATGTCAAAGTGACAAAGGCTGCCAGTGCTTTCTGATGGAAGACTTGCAAAGGGTTTTGGGTTTTATCCTTTCAAGGAGAAGGAATACAGCACGATTGCCCTAACAGTTATCTCATGAAAGAAAAGAAAATGGGAAAATCCAAGTTAACATTCCTGCAGCAGCTTTTCCAAGTGTAACTGTGTTCCATTTGCCCTACTCAGGTGGCTGTATCCTGGTGCTGAGTAGGAATTTTGTGCAATATGCCTGCTTTGGACTGTTTGGAATTATAGCATTACAGGTAGGAGGCTTAAGTCTTCATCCCTTCTAAACTGTACTTTTCAAATCTCTCTTAGCCTCAGTACTCCCAACATGTTTAATAAAACTTGCAACCCTGGAATTTTTCTCCACCCTGGCCTAGTGCCAGTCCTTGATGGCATTGAACTATTTTGCTACTTCTGTTCTCCTGATGTGCCCAATAGATGTAATTGCAATTAGTCAGCTTGGAGACATTCATTCAATACTTGACCTTGACCAATTTAGCAGAAGTAACTGGCAATTTACCTGGATGTCTGTTAATGAGCCAAATGTGGGACTTGCAGTTGCTTTGGCCTTCAGCTGTGCTCCCATCACAAAGGATCCTAGCCAGTAGCATCCTTCCCCTACAAAACCAGGGAATTTCTGGGGGCCTAAAGCACAAATCAAATTCTGGCTTCCATTCCCTGTTTTACACAGACTCACTGGGCCACACTAGTGGAACCTACCTTGTTTCCCTCACTGTATTGAATTCTGCTATGGCTGATACAGACTTGATATTGTATCAGAAATTCAGAACTTCAGTATCATTTATATGGTGTTTTAACCTGTTTTATTCTTTGCCTAGACTATTGCATACAGCATTCTATGGGACCTGAAGTTCTTGATGAGGTATGCCTGCTTCTGAAAGTTTTTATGGAAACAGAATGAAAACTGACAGTTAGTGGCAGAGGAAATGACATTTGTACATAGTATTTACTAGAAAGATTTTATAAGTGATGCATTTACATTAAAGAAGAAATTACAGCACTTGAAAAATCAGGAGTCTGTGTTAAACTGTAGACAGCAGGCTCAGGAAGGGAAAGACTCATCCTAACCCACTGGGATCCAAATGCTTAAGCTGCTAACCTGGCTGGGAGCTCAAACAACTGTCTGCAGTGGGTCAGAGTTGCTTTTATTTCCTAAATGACTAAAATAGCAACTCTGCTTCTGCATGACTGAAGCTATTTTCTAAGAAGACTACAGCATGTGGTCACTGGAGTGGTTTCCAGGACTTTAAACCTCTTAACACCTTCCCTGAGGAGAAGACAAGATTATAAACATGAGCTTTCCTGTCAGGCCCTGAGTGATGGTTTGCTGTTACCTTTCCACCCCTCTGAGGGAAGGACAGCACAAAAGCTACAATCTGGGCTTACTACAGCCCTGTCAATGTGTAACTTCTCAGCAGTGCTGCTGCTCTGTTTTTTCAAAGCAACCTCTGAACTACTTTGGCATATATGGCTAAACCTGAGGTACAGAATAACTTTTAACACAGCTAAATTCGTGTTGTAACAACCACTAAAGCAACTGAGTGGTGGGTGCTGGACTTCCCTGGCAGCCTGTGCTCCCACAAATCCTTGGTGTGCTCAGTGCTGCTGGGGCTGGGAAGTCCAACACATCCCACAGTGCAGAGCAAGTCACTCCTCACTCTTACGTAGATCCTTACTAATATTGTCAGATAAGATTTTACAGATCAGTGCAGATTTAGCTGTGCTAAACTGCCTTTTTTTTTTTTTTTTTTTTTTTTTTTTTTTTTGCTTTTTCCCCATTTGTGTAGGAATCTTGCCCTTGGGGGAGGCTTGCTGCTGCTTCTGGCTGAGTCCCGCTCAGAGGGGAAGAGCATGTTTGCTGGTGTGCCCACCATGAGGGAGAGCTCCCCAAAGCAGTACATGCAGCTGGGGGGGCGTGTGCTGCTCGTCCTCATGTTCATGACACTGCTACACTTTGACATGAACTTCTTTTCTGTAAGTACCTCAGCATTAAAGTATGAGTTGAGCAAGTAGAATGTAGCAGCAGTGCTCAGATGGGCTGCAGGATCTGCTCAATGCTTATTGAAATCTATCAGTAAGATTAATACTTTAGAAATAAAGTTATTAGGTTGTCTGTGCCATGACAGCTGAAGTTATCAAAGCTTTGCTCTGATGTTGGTGTATCTGTTTAAGAACTGTGTAAGTAAATGGCTTTTTCCTTGCAGATTCTGCAGAACATTGTGGGCACAGCCCTGATTATCTTGGTGGCAATTGGCTTCAAGACTAAGCTGGCTGCCTTGACTCTGGTCATCTGGCTCTTTGGCATCAACATCTACTTCAATGCCTTCTGGACCGTCCCAGCCTACAAGCCCATGCACGACTTCCTCAAGTACGATTTCTTCCAGACCATGTCTGTCATTGGAGGGCTCCTCCTCGTGGTTGCACTGGGTCCTGGTGGAGTCTCCATGGATGAGAAGAAAAAAGAGTGGTAACAGGAATAGCAACACTTCTTGGGACATACTGTACTAAGTCCAGAACTGATTCTCTATGGATTCAACAAAAACTGCCAGCATTTTACACGTACATGCCCCCCTCCTATAAAAGGCACAGATGTTTTGAATTTGATTTACTGTGGCACCAGTAATACAATAGATAAAACCCTATTTCTTCAAGGAATATTGCCTAGGCTTACTCTAACTTCCTAGATTTGGAACTAACCCAAGGAACCTGCATTTTGCTGATGCTTCAGTGAATTGCAGTAGAACAGTTGCTGTCTGGAATGTCAGCAATATCTTAAAATTTGCAGAAAGGTGAGCAAATACAGCTGGATCATTTAGTGTGCTGTTGGGTTGTAGCTATAACTAAAAATGTGGATCCCCTTTCTTATCCTTATCAAAACTGTCTTGTGCATAAGGAGTTCCATTGCTGGTTATAGCATTGCTTATCAAGGTGGAAAGCAGCATCAAAGGAAACCCAGAAAATCACTGTTATTTTGCTGCTCAGAGGCCTGTAATTCCCTTGTGTTTAACAGGGAGAGGTCTTTCCTACTCATGAACAGAAGGCAAAAAGAAAACCCTGAAAGTAGTTGTACCCCTTTCTGGGTAAGAAAAGGGAGAGGGTTTTCTGACATGTCCCACTTCTGCCCTTGAGGGGAACAAGGGAGAATCCTGTCTTGTTAATCATGAATCCTGTATTGCTAATCAGATTTAAAGGAAGTGGGGGAGATAATCCTGAAGAGACAGAACGTTAGATTCTGTGAAAATTCTGTGCCAAAAGAATTCTTTATTCTACATTCTTTCCCCAAAAGTTGTCCCTCCTGAATTCTCAAGAAGGGAGCCAAGTTGTGCTGCAGGTTCCAGAATAAAAGCTCTTTTCTGCTATTAACCAGCTTCCATCCATCTATGCCCCAAATTCATATTTGAATTGCAGATTATTGGTGAAAATGTCTTGAGAATTACAGAAAATCCCCTTTTCTGTGCACTCAGTACTTGCCAGATGAGAGCAGTCAATCTCCTAATCTGTAGTCTTTGCTCCTTAGATTCACTTCTGTCAGTCTCTTGGCTGTAAAGTCCCAGCTGACTGAAGAGCTGGGGTGCTGAGCTGTCCAGAGCAGCCCCTCCTCTGCCACCTCAGACCACCCTGAGCTGTGCAGGGAGCAAATGTGGAAGAGGCCCCTGTTCCCAACTCTGCAAACGGTTATAGCTGAGCACTGGGAGTGCAAAGCCTGGGCACTGGAGAAGCAGCCAGGGATGGACCTTCCACGGGAGGAACTCGTGAGGGTGAGGAGAGGAAGGCCCTGTTTGACCTCCCAGTGCCACCACCATGCTGAGTGCTGCTCACAGGAGGCATTTTGTCCTCTCTTAGTCAACTAGGTGTGAACCTGTTTCACTAGATTGTGGAGGAATTCTAGATAGCACGAGCCCTACCAACTTCCTGCCATTACACTGATTCCTTGCACTGTTGCCTCCCCTGAGGAAGATGCTCAGCTCCCTGTTCAAGGAGGAACTCAGCTGAACATCTCCAGTGGGAGCTGTTCCCCAGGGTCTCCTGGTAAGGACACTCACCTGGACAGTTCAGTTAAACAGTTGTTTTTTAGGAGAGAAAACTGGGCTGAAAGAACTAATGAAAAATAAGAAGAGCACTGTTGAAAGTTAAACCAGTGATTTCATCATCTTAGGGGGATAATAGCCTCTCTAAGGGCAAGATGTGCTGCTGCTGGAGGAAGCCAGTTGCTATCCCAGAATAGTTAGGGTTGGAAGGGACCTCTGGAGATCATCTAGTCCAACCCTCATGTCCAGATTGATGGGAGGGGAATTCAGGTCACTGATGGCTTTCTTTTCAAGGAAGTTTTGCAAGAGAAGGCATCACCTCAAATGTTCCCTGCACCTGATTCCTCCTGGCTAAACAAACTGGTCCTTTCAGTCACAGACCTGCAGCACAGGAGGCTTTCACTGTTTCACTGCAGGTCTTACAACAGTTCCAGACTGATCAAGGCAGCCACTCTCAGACACCTGAACTGCTGTTGATGTTCATAGTATTTATAAATGACAGAAACTACTCCTGCAAGTAGCCCCTTAAGTTGTCTTTCTTAACTTCCTTGTGTCCTGCCTAAGGAGCTGGATGACAGACCAGTGTGAAATACTGACCAGTTTCCTCTGTGAAAATCAAGTCCCCTTTCCAACAAAAGACCCTAGAAAAGGAACTGTTGCTGTCCCCTGCAGCAGGAACACTTCAGTACTGCAGGGGCACAGTTAGGTGGAGGGCATTATCAGATACTTCTAGGCAGCACAATGTGCAGACTTACTAACTGTGAGTCCTGATGCAGAAGATTCTGGTTTCCTACATACACTGCTGTACTTGTGCATCTCCCAGAAATACAGTGACCTCTCCCTGTGGCTGAGAAGCTCTCACAAGCAGAATGTCAGCTACCAATTGGCTCTGCAAAGTGTTCTGGAATTCATTCTGAATATATTTTTGCTTTCTATGTGAAAAAAAAAAAAAAGAAATAAGTATAAATTCTCATTTTATGCTGTATTTTGTACCTTAGTTGTGTTTGAAAATGTTTTGATTTTTGAAAACAATCAAAATAAAACAATGGCATCTTTGTATCCACTTGGCGTGTATGGCTGGTGATGCTCCACTGCTAAGCTGCTGTGCTTTCCTGCCTACCAAAAAGCAGCTTTCTCTAAAAAACTGAGCTGTCTCGACTTGACTGCAGCAGACATCCTTCCCTTGGTGTGGGGCTGGCTTGAAATTCGTGGAATACAGCTTAATTTCACCCCATTATTCCCCTCTACACCTGTAACAGTTAACTGGAATGGGCAAACACTTTATCCTATGCACCCACTGGACCTGTTACACAGCAGGCTTCAGGCCAGGTATTTATCATAAAATTTATTTCCCATTGGTAGCTTTCTTGAAGTTCTTGGGTTTTCGATGGTGGCTCTTGAATTTCTTCTTTAAAGGGCCTGTCTGTTTCTGTAGAGGAAAAAAAAGTTAATCAGCTTATTTCCAACATCCAAATCAAGCCTTGCCTGAGACAGCTTAAAGAGAAACGGAGTGTGATCTCCTTCAACAGCCAGAATGAGCCCAGGCCTGCTGATGGAGCCAGGATCCTGCAGCTCAGCAGCCCTTTCTGATGCCTTTATTAGGTCCAAACTGACAGGCTCCCGGCAGCAATGAATCCAAACTTTATCCAGCCCTAACTTTCTAGTTTGGCACATTTATAAAGTCAGGCAGTGCCTCAAAAGTGGCACAAAAAAGGGTCTAGAGGGACTCAGTGACTGCAGAAGGGTTTAGTTTTTTTGTGTATTTGGAAGACAACTACAGAACCCACAAGACACACATCAGCTTTCCTTCTGAGACAGTGTGGGGCAGGACCCCACCCAAGATGAGCTGTTTGTACAGGCAGGAACATCCCTCACTACCCCAGCCAGGATAAATATTGCCTGGTATGAATTCACACCTCGGGATGCAAGTCACTGTCTGGCACACAGGGAAAAGTCTACTCTGTACAGCTTTGCACCTCCTGCTGGTTCCCAGACAGGAATAGCTGGAACATGTACAGGATGGGATCGCAGCTCCACACCCCCTGCTGCTGGCAGGCACTGGGGTGACTCCCACCTTTCCTCTCTTGCCAGCTGCTCTGCTGCCATCCCTCCTTGCCCCGTGCTCTCCGTTCTGCTTGGCCCCCTCGTCCTCGCTGTCTGTCACGAAGTCATCGCTGCCCTTTGTGGTCTGTGGAGCTGATGGGTTTTTTTCTGGGAAGAGTGCAGCTAGAAAAGATTTAGCTCAAAATCAGATCCCTGTGCACCCAGGTAGGCTCTGCATCCCCTACCTTTGCTTCAAAGCTGCTTCCAGCCAGCAGGCGTATATGTGTCGCTACTGAAATACCTGGGAAACGAACATGCTGGGGTTTTATTGGAAATGTGCCTTGGTGCTCCTTCTACTCCCATTCTGGGAACTTCAGCACAGGTGGTGCCATGTGCTACACCCCTGCTCCTGCTGCAAGATGGATTTGCACCTCCAGATCTAAGTCAGCAGCCTGGTCAGGTGGCCTGATCACCTTCTGTCAGACTCAAAGATTTGCTGAGAAACAAGGAAAGTGGAGATTCCTAAAGCAGCAAACCCCAGTGGATCTTGTATACCTTCCCTCACACCTTGCATGAACCAACTCATTACTACTTAGAATTAACTATTTCTTATTTGGTGGTGGTAAGCTTTGCCAAACCCCAAGGGTCTCCAGCTGGATGAAGTCAGGTGCCTCTGGCACACCAGCAACAGGCAGCAGTATAAAGAAACCAGGAGACAATTAAACAACAAACTCCCATGAGGGGCACCAAGGGTCTCACTCACGTGGGTACAGGTCACTCATGCTGTCATCTGTCTCCTCTCCATCCTCCTCACTGGACTTTGGCTCCCAGAACTCCTCTTTCCTGTGAGGCTGCCTGCTCCCATTTGTTTGGTCCTCGTGGTGCTGTGCCCGCTGCTTCTTCTGCCTCAGGCAGGCAGGGACGTACTCCACTCCTTCCCTCTGGCATTCCTCATCTAGGAGTGAGGGTCAGGCAGCACTGATCAGCTGCCCAGGCCCTCATCCTCACATTCCCAGCTCAAGATTGTAGGAAATGCAACTCTAAAGTACAGCATGCTCCAAATATGCATCCACATAATCTACAGTGATACTATGGACCAGGGAAGATGTTAACACAGATTGTGCTGGACACATGAATCACCCTCCCTGGGGGAGTTTTAGAGCTGATCCTCTCAGGATGTTCCAAGATATCTGTCAGAAGCCAATTGTTCCCTGTATCTGAAACCTTCCTTCCTCGCTGAGGAGAACACATTCCCACAGTGCTGTCAATTTGAACAATACTGTCCCACTCAGTTCAGAGAAGATACACTGGAATCTCAACAGCTCAGGAAAGAAATGTTGCCTGGTACAGCTTCAGGAAAGCTACTTACACGTTTTCAGAGCCTTCTGGTAGCGCTTCCCTTGGACGTGACGCAGGACATGCTCTGGAAGCTTGTTGATGTGTCTGAGGGTGAGCTTGCAGAACAGCTGGTGTCTGACAGACACAGAAAGGACCAGCAACAGAGTTAGTGTGCTGTGACTTCAGAACTTTTCACTTACAACCACTTCAAGCTGCTCAAAATCAATAAATACTTCATAAAGCCTTCCCCAGTCTCCCCAAACCCATGAAGACTTAAGAACTTTGTAAAGCCCAACCACTTAATGTCTGAGGTTGAACAAAGTGTAAAGCACAACACACAGGAGGAAGAATACGTACAAATTTTTTGTGCTGGGCACTATGTGGGGCTCAAACGTGCCATAGTCGAACTCTCTGGCTGCCTTTATGAGCCGCTGGTACTTCTTGCCGCTGGTGTAAGCCTGCAGCTCCGACAGGCGACAGGGCAGCTCATGGCCTGTCAGCCTGCACCTCACCTGAGAAAAACACTAATGGTCAGGACATCCAAGGGATTATCCCACTGAATCTCAGAATCAATTCGGTTGACAAGGACCTCTGAGATCATCGCGTCCAACCTATGACCGATCCCCACCTTTGTCAACCAGACCTTGGCCCTGAGTGCCACGTCCAGTCGTTCCCCAGGGATGGGGACTCCACCACCTCCCTGGGCAGCCCTTCCCAATGTCTAATCACCCTTCCCATATCCATCCCAGGGCTGGGGAGGGCAGGACAGACCAGCGCCCTGCTCCCCAGCCTTCCACCGCCTTCCAGCGCCGGACAAACACCTCGGGGCAGGAGCTCGCTGGGGCCGAGTCCATCGGGTACCACGCGGTCCCGGCCCCATGACGGACCCTCAGGGAGGCCGCCCCATCCCCTCCGGACTCTCAGGGTTCCCCCCAGCCCTCACACGGCCGCACCTTGCCCGGCCCCGCGGGGCTGAGCAGCGGGTGCTCCCTCAGGAAGAGCCGCTCCGCCTCGGGCACCTCCGGCAGGGCCGCGCCGCCGCCCGGGCCCGGCGCCGCCATCGCGAGGGGCCGGGCCCGGGAGCATTTCCCGTTCCGGGCCGCNTGCTGAGGGAGCGGCGGGGCCGGGGGACGCTCGGGGCAGCGGGGCCGGGACGGGTAAGCCGCTGATCCAGTCCTCGGATCCTGTCCCCTCACCCTGTCCTCTCAGTCTGTCTCCTGATCCAGTCCCCTCATCCTGTCCCCTCACGCTGTTCCCTGATCCTGTCCTCTCGTCCTGTCCCCTGATGATATCCAGTCATCCTGTCCCTTGATCCAGTCCCCTGATCCAGTTCCCTCATCCCCTCCCCTCATCCTGCCCCTTGGTCCTGTCCCCTGATCCTGTCCCCTGTAGGCCCTTGTTTCTGTCAGGAGTAGATTGAGCTGGTGTGTGCTTGCTGATAGCGTGGATAGAAGCTCATTGCTGTGCTATAGGCAGCTCTGTAACGGAAATTTTATCTTTTTCCATTTAAATTATAACCTAACCCATAGTGTTTCACTGGCAGTTGCTCATTTGAGACTTAATTCAATGGATAAACAATATTTCATGCAACCATCAAGTTAACTGATAGCACCTAAATACAAGTTTTATAAAGCAGCAGCATTACAAAGGATCTTTCTTATTGTGTAGGAATCACAGTTCTTGATCAGAAGAACACTTTTTGGATATCCCCTAACTAAAGGAGGTTCTGGTCTGGTTCAAAAGACAAAAGGTAAATAAATATTTATCTGGGCTTCTGCCCTATTTCACCCTAGAACCAAGATGTGATATTTCCTGCAGGAATCTGGCATCTCTTCTCTATAAATCCTATTCCTCTTTCTGGTCTTCTGTAGATGTTTGTTTGAGGTTCTGCAGACCACGAAGTTCTACAGCAGCTGCTGGCACATCTGGAGAAGATACATTGCTGAAGTGGGGCCTTCTCCTGGTCCCTCTGACCACGTTTGGTCTTGGCACATGGCAGGTACAAATAAACATATCATTTTTTCAAGAAATGAGCACTTGAGGACATCAAGTTTTTCCATCTGTTTAATCTAGTTCAAACAACAGGCAGGATAAAGATTTGCTGTTATTTTAAATTTCTGTTTTCCAAGCGTCCACGTATAAGTCTTTAAAGGAAGTATTTTATTTTACACTTTTATTTTATTATAAATATTTCCTCAGTTAAAGTCAGTAGCCTCTATTTTCATTACTCCAATTACCCTGACTTAGGCCACGTCTGATTAGAAAATTAGAACCAAGGCTTTAAGGCTTGCTGGAGTTGTTACATTGCTCTGTTCTACCCCAAGGAGTTACTTTTGTGCTTGTTTAATTCCAGGTTCAGCGGCGCAAGTGGAAATTGGAATTGATTGCACAGCTGGCATCAAGAATCACAGCAGATCCCATCCCTCTGACATTAGAGTATGGAAACAGGAATGGTTTGTTGTTTACAGAGCACTGACTGGGAATATTAGATATGGACCGTGCACTAATGAGCTTGTGCTGAACTGACCTGCATGAAAATGAAGGGATGCAATGGAAATGGGGATGTGCCAGCAAATTAGAAAGAGATCCTGTTGATTTTTTTATTTTTCATTAAAAGGATAAGTCAGTGCTTTCATATGGGATACTGTAAATGCATGAGGAAGGATGAATCTCTGTTCAGGAGGGTGTGGGATGGAGTTCATACCAGTTGTAATCCTCCTGGGGAAAGAGGAGTTGGTAGCTGTAGTCTGTGGTGTCCCAAAGGAATTGTTACTGCAGCAGGGAGTCTTGGAACAACAGCAGGCCCTGCCCCACATGTGGAGCAGTTGTGTCAGATGTGAGAGAGATTTTTAAGGTTACTTGGTCACCTGGCACAACTCTCAGAAGGGCTCAGTTGTTGGATTTCGTGGTCTGGGATGGGATGGGAAAGAAACGCTTCCCATGGCTGGATGCATGGGCAGTGAGTCCACCTGCTCTGTGGTATCTGGGTTGCAGATATCATGGAAAAGAACTTCTCTCTGGATACTCCTGATCATCTCTATTTGATTCACTGTGATAGTTGAAATATATTAAGCCATTTTCCATGACCTGTTTGTCTTCTGCCTCTGCTGTTTGCCAACAGGCTCCATCCAGAGCGAAGCATTAGGGAAGAAGAGAATCCCACAATAAAATCTCCCGATTGAATTCGCCTATCGCAGCCATGATTTTGCTTTCCTCTTGTTCCATGCAGCCCCATGGAACTGAAGGAGTTGGAGTACAGACCCGTGAAGGTCCGAGGGCGTTTTGACCACTCCAAGGAGCTCTACATCCTGCCCCGCTCCCTGCTGGACCCCGAGCGGGAAGCGCGGGAAGGCGGGAGGATCACATCCCACCCGGAGAACGGAGCCAACGTTGTCACCCCCTTCTACTGCACAGAGCTCGGGTGGGTTCAGGAGAGTCCTGCCCCATGGAGCACTTGCTTCTCCTTGGAAAAGCTGAATCCTGGTGGTTGGGATTCTATCAGTTACTCCCTGCCTTAAAAGGCATCTCTCAGTCTGTGACATCACTGAGGCTCGATCTGAAGTTGTATTTAAATTCCCTTGCAATGTGCACTCACATGACAGCAAAAGTGGCAGCAAACACAGGGGATGCTTCTTTCTTTGGCTTTGAGTTCTAGGCAGCAGCAGGAATAAATTCCCTTTCACTCCTCAGCTGTACTTCTTTATCTAACTCTAGGGTCACGATTTTAGTCAACCGAGGATTTGTGCCCAGGAAGAAATTGAAACCAGAGAGCAGGCTGAAGGGACAGGTAAGGGGGATCCAGGGAAGAGGGGGGTGTTACTTTGTGCTCCTTGGTTACCCAGAGGCACCACTGACCAATCCAGAAAGGCAGGAGCCATGTTCAGCATCATGGGAGGTGATTTAAATAGTCACTGCACTTTTCAATGACAACAAACCTTTGTTTCTCACCTTTTTGTTGAGTGTTTTACAAACAAGGAGCTGTCCTTGTTCTGCTTTTTCCCTTCTGTGTTACAGCAGTGCCCCCACTGCAGGAAACAACCACTTCATTTATGCTCAGACCCTTCAAGTGCCACATTTTCCTGACAGGATTTGATGTGTCAGAATATGTAACCAATCTTCAAACATTGATTTTTTCTTTCTGCACTTCTCCTCAGATTGAAGATGAAGTTGATCTCACAGGAGTGGTGAGGTTAACAGAAAAAAGGAAACCATTTGTGCCTGAAAATAACATTGAAAAGAACCGCTGGCACTACCGGGACCTGGAGGCCATGGCCAAGGTGACTGGTGCTGAGCCCATCTTCATCGATGCAGATTTCAGTAAGTCACAGGGGAACCCAGCTCCACATCCAATTTACATCCCGCTCCCTTCATTTCCCCTCAGTTCTTTTCCTGTGCTCTGCCACCCATTTTGAAGGTGACAGGGAGCCTACAAGCGAGCTGGAGAGGGACTTTTCTCCAAGAACATGGAAAGACAGTAAAGGGGGAATGGCTTCAAACTGCCAGAGGGCAGGGTTAGATGGGATATTGGGAAGAAATTCCTCCCTGTGAGGGTGGGGAGGCCCTGGCACAGGGTGCCCAGAGAAGCTGTGGCTGCCCCTGAATCCCTGGCAGTGTCCAAGGCCAGGCTGGATGCAGCTTGGAGCAGCCTGGGACAGTGGAAGGTGTCCCTGCCCTTGGCAGGAGGTAGAACAAGATGAGCTTCAAGGTCCCTTCCAACCTAAACCATTCTGTGGTTCTACAAACTTGGGAACACCCCTGCCTGAGGGAGGGCAGGGTATCCACCACTACATTACTACCTCCTTCCCTGTCACACACAGTGCAGCTCACACTGTGCAAAGGATTTACCTTGGCTGTGTTGTCCCTACAGGAAGCACAGTCCCGGGAGGGCCCATCGGGGGCCAGACCAGGGTGACCCTGCGGAATGAGCACATGCAGTACATCGTCACCTGGTAAGGGACCAGCCTGCCCGGGGGACCTGCCCCGGGCTGCTTTGGACGAGCTCCTGAACGACAAAAGCCCAGTTTTAACCTAAATAGCTTGTGCCAGGTGATTTGACTTGGTTAGTGAGCTGCCTTAGGGAGGTCAAGTCCACCCTGGAAAGGTGCCAATGCGTGATTTTTCTCTCATAGGTACAGCTTGTGTGCTGCTACTTCCTTCTTGTGGTACAAGAAATTTGTACAGAAGCTACCTCTGTGAGGGGAAGGAAGTAACCTCTGTGCTACAGTCAAGAGCAGACTTTTATGGATGACAGAAGCCTGATCAGTCCTAAATAACTGAAGCACTTGGAATTTCAGCAGTTTCAGCAAACATGTGCAGCTATCAAGCTGCAAACAGACTTTTAGCAAACCCTGCAAACTGAGCTCCCAGTGTGACTTGGCTGCAGCTTGGGAGCACTGAACTTTAACAGCAATCACAAGAATACATTTTCCTATCGTAGTTGGTTGCTAACTACATTTTAACATCTCCACTGTTTTCCTTAAGACAAATCCAAAGGATTTTGTGAATCAGCCTCTTTGCAGCAAGCAGTCATTCCTGAAGTCAGGAATGGCTCACAGCAGATGCAGCAGAATAAATAAAGGCCTACAGGTCTTTGCCTTGTGACTTGCATCGTGCATGAACAGCAGCAGACCTGAACTAGAGGTTACTGTGGACACTCAGGTCTAGCTGGGGAAGGCAGCCTGTGACTCTGAAAGAGGATGAGGGCTGGCAAAAACAACCAGCTACCACAGCTGGAGCCTGGGTAGCCTCCACATTGCCACCAGACCAAGTCAGCAAGCAGGAAACAACAGGAGCACAGGAAAGTCTTGATTCTTCCTCCCCTCAGCCTGCCTTCACAGGAAGAGGCACTGCAGCCCTGGGAAGCTTTTAACACAGTGTGTAATCCATCCTGTAACCCTGTCCTAAGTAGGGAGAAATCAAGAGCTATTTCCAATTTAAATTTGCAAAACCAAGCCAGATATAAAGCCAGAACCAGCTCAGCCTAGCCAACTTCATGATCCCAAAGCATGTACAACTGAGCTGCTGGGCTGTGTATTCAAGAGAGGCGTTATTACACAGGACTAGTAATTGAGGAAAGTTATTCTAAGTGAAGTAATAACCAGCTCCGTGCAGCCATTTTTGCCAAGCACTGTTGTGTCCCTGGATGGAAGGCACAGAAGCACAGCAATGCCACTGTGCTACTCCCTGCCTAGAACACTCCCATGAACAGAGACCACTGAACAGCTGGGGTTTATTATGTACAGAAAACATGGTGCAATGCAGTACATCTTCAGCCCAGCTTCGTAGCCAGTTCTTTAGCCTTTGCTTTTTCCAGCTTCGCAATGCGAGCCACGGATTTGGGACCCAGGACATTCCCGCCCCAGTGGCGACGGATCTGCAAGGGAGGAGAACGGGTTACAGACCTCATTCCATCTCTCACTGTGTCACTCAATTCTGCACAAGGGGAACAGCTCCCTCAACTAGAAGGTCCTACACGTTACAAGCACTGCAATAAATTTTGGGGCAGCAAAGAGAAAAGCTTAACAGCTTTCCCAATGAGGGATGTTGGATTCAGCTATCCCAAAACTCCTGGATTTGGGATATGGAGTTTAGGTAGCAGAAGCTGTTGCCCTCTCTACAATCCTTGCCTTGGAGTTGCTGTTTACTTCTAACCTGGTGACAGCTTTCACATTTTACCCCATCCTCAGGTAAAAAATCTGGGTACACTGTAAGCAAACCCAGCTATAACACACTCAAAAAATTATAAACTGGTGTCTCTATGTCCCATGTCTCTGGGAAACTTTTGGGAATGTTTACAGTATAAAGAAAAGGCCATGAGCACAGAGAATCTTACCTCATCGTATCTGTCATTGTAGTTGGTCTTGACAGCTTCCACCAGCTTGGCAAGGGCTCCCTTATCCTCCCTGTTGGTGACAGTTTTCGTTCCTTTAGAGCCTCGATTTAACGTTTTTCATAAATATTTTGCCATGGAATTTGAGAGCTTCTAGTGGCAACCCAATTTTTCAGGTTAAGCAAAAGCATCACTTGCAAAGGGTTAACACTCAGAATCTGCACTGACACAGATTTTAGAATAACCACCCTTATGGTAAACCAAAACAATCTGCACCTTCAGGACCTGACAGAGACATTTTTATCAGACATTACAGAGGTGGTATTGTGAATTTACTACTTTAGAAAGACCCAGGTTTTCTCCCCACCTGCCCTAGAGCCTGTGCTTATGGCAGTTTGCTTTCTCCACAACAGAATCAAGTGAGTTCCCAGAATACTTACGGGTTGACCTGGGTGAAGGCCACGGAGGTGCAGGTCTTCCTGTGGACCAGCCTGCCCAGCCTGGCTTTGCCCTTGATGATGCAGTAGGGAACTCCCATCTTTCGGCACAGGGCTGGCAGGAAAACCACCAGCTGAAAGGGAAGGGAGGGCTGAGTAACTGAGGGAGGACATCCCTTTGTGCTGGGTGTCAGCCTGGGCTGTGGCAATTGCTCAGTGTTAAAAAGCTCGTTTTGCTCTTCACTGCTGGTTCAGGTGAAGAAATTCAAAACATCATTGCAAGGGCCCAGCCTCACTGTCAAACCAGGACAGCTACAAACATGCACAGGCATCCAATTCTGGTAAATGTGTATTTTTTTTGGTGCAAATAAATTTGTTCTAAAATGCACTTTTACCTTAAAAGCACTTCTGACCCCACCCTAAGTTACACAGGTAGCCTGTAAGATGCTCACCTCAATGGGGTCTACATCGTGGGCAATAACGACAAGCTGAGCTTTCTTGTTCTCCACCAGGGTTGTGACAGTATTAATACCTGAAAAACAAGTTCTAGATAAGCTTTGATTCCTCTCAGTGTATTTCCAGAGCTTTCTTGCAAGCCAACTCTGATTCCATGGCACAGCACCACTACGGAAGTTACAAAAACTTTCCACATCAGTGGCACAAAGACATTTCATGGACAATTTGCTAAAGCTCAGGGTTAAAAAGCTCGTCTATTTTGCTCTTCACTTTGAGCTCAGGTGAAGAAATTCATACATCATTGCCATAGCTTGTCCAAGCTGTCTGTTTGAAGACCCAACTCTCCCATCAGTTTTCTCTCTCACCAAGTGTCACACTTCCATATTCCATCAGCTCAGTTACAAAGTTACCTGCTCGGAGGACTGGTGGCCGTTTGGTTGGTGCATCTCCCTTTCCTGCAGCTTTCTGCTCAGCACGAGCCAGCAGCCTCTGCTTCTTCTCTTGCTTATTTTCAGGCCTGTATTTGTGTGCCAGCTTCAGAAGCTGTGTAGCTGGAACAGAACACCTACTCATTAGTTGCATGACCTGAAAATCTGAGCATTAGTTTTTAAAAATACTGCAGTGCATCAGCGATCTTGGTGGTTGTCATCACATTTTTTTTTTCACAGTAAAAAGTGATCATCATCTGCACAGTTCAAGAGAGGAGCACGTTGAGAACCCCATCTGCATGCACCTCTGGTGGCACTGAGAGCTCCTTGACTGTCTGGATGAGGAAATGTCTGTGGACCCCCCAGCAATTATGGTTAGAGGTGGTGCACTGGCTCCTTTAAAGCAAGGAACATTCCCAAGGAGGAAATTATTCTATGCAGGTCCAAATTTTTTTGCAAAGACTCTGTCACCTGACTTTTATTCATTCACAGAAGACCCCTAAATCCCCTCTTCAGTGCCAGCCTGTTGCTTTTCCCTCAAAACCTGCACTCCCACAGATGTCTCAAGCAATCTGTTTACACCACCCCAGGTAGTTCTACATCAAGCTGGAAGAATGGAATCACAGTTAAGATTTAACACAGGGTTTGGGTGAGTCAATAGAGCTTTGGTATTTTCTAAATCCCTCCTCAGGGTACACAGCATCGATCCAAGATTTAAGCCATCAAATTGATTTTAACAGGTTGTCATCACATATTAAAGCCTCTCTAAAACGCTTCCACAAATACACCCCCACCTTACCTTTGTTAAGGCTTATTTTGGTTTCTTTCCCTTTCCCTGAGGCAAATCCCATTTCCAAGGCAAGCCAAGAGGGCCTTGTGGGGCACATCCTCACCTGTCTGGCGGTCCAGGGCCTGGGTGAACTGGTTAATGGCAGGAGGCACCTTCAGGCGTTTGTAGAGGATGGACCTCTGGCGCTGCAGCCGGATGTAGCGCGGCCATTTCACAAACCGGGTGAGGTCACGCTTGGGCTGGATATCCTGTCCTAAAAAAACACAGCCTTTAGCTCAGGGCTGCCCCAAATGCACAGCAGCAGCAGAAGCAGCACTGGAACAGCACAGGAGCATCAGTGATCTTGGTGGTGTTGTGTCAGCACGACCACTCAGATAGCAAATATTCTTTCACATCATCTGCGCCCCGCACAGGAACGGCACTGCACAAGTCTGGAGTGATTTCCCACAGAACGTGAGAAAGGGAAAGATTCATCCCAATAGGATCATGTCATGAATCCGTGTAATAAGGGAAACTGGGAAAATTGCCCAACATCACCTTCGTATGGACAGCTGTTAACTGCAAGCAGCAAAACAACTGCCTTCATCTCACTCTCCACTCTGCAGCAGTAATTTGTTTGTAATTTGGACATCTGTTAGCTGAACAAAAAAAACCCTACGGGAGCAAATATCCTAAGTATCCACTTACTCACCAATGCCAAAGTTCTTGGGCCTCTTCTCGAAGAGGGGATTGACAACCTTCTTGGCCTCCTGCTTCTTGACTACAGCAGGGGCCGGTGCCACCTTCTTGCCTTTGGCCTTCTTTCCTTTCGGCTGCAAATAAGAAACACACTCTGCCTTACTTCCCTCCAAAACCTGCATGCTTGGAAAAGTTACCGGCCCACCCTGGATACGCATTAATTTTCCCAGGCATTTCAGCAGCCTGTCGGCTTCCCATGCTCGCCTCGCTCTTCCAGAGACAGCGAATCCTTCGCTTTGCCTTTACAAGGTTTATAACCACTCTCCCGCCCCGAGAAGGAAAAGGATTAAACAGAGCGTGATGATCGCTTCCCCCGGCCCGGCGCTCCCCGACAGCAGCCGAGACACCCCTACCGCGCCTTACTGTCTACCGGGACCGGACCTACCCCGGGAAGCCGCTGCGGCCTGGCCAGGCCGCCCGAGCCGGCAGCAGCCGCAGGTCCCCAACCCGGGCGGGCAGGCCCATCCGCGGCCTTCCCCCATCACCGCAAACCGGGCACGAACCACCGCTCCGCCGCCTCCTCCGGCTGCCCAGCACCCGCGCGGCGCTGCCGCGGCCCATCAGCGGCGGCGGATGAGGGCGAGCGGCTCCGGATGGCGGCGGATAGCCCCGGCCCCCCCCGCGCCGCCGCCATCACTCACCATCTTGGGCGGTGGGAGAGAAAGGCGGGGCGGTGCATGCCGGGAGATATCTACGGCGCGCGAGCTCTCGCGAGAGCTCGGGGGGGGCGGGGCCCAGGCCGGGGGTCCGTGAGGGGAGGGCGCGGCCATGGCGCAGCCCCGGGTGCTGCCCCAGAGCAAGGAGACCCTGCTGCAGTCCTACAACAAGCGCCTCAAGGACGATGTCAAGTCCATCATGGACAACTTCACCGAGATCATCAAGACGGCCAAGGTGGGCCTGAGCGGGCCCTCCCCCGCGAGAGGGCGGGGGGGCACGTGAGGGTGAAGGGGCTGTGAGGGGAGAGGGGAGGACCTTTCATAGAATCTCTGAATGTTAAAGGCTTTAAAAGGACCTTAAAGATCCTCTCATTTCACCTCCTGCCATGGGCAGGGACACCATCCACCAGACCAGGTTGCTCCAAGCTGCATCCAGCCTGGCCTTGAACAGTATGTGAATTGAACTGTGATTCACATACAGGTGTGAATTTCACATATATAATGTGTGATCTCATTTTACATACATAGGAAATTCACACACATATTCACATATATATTCCCATATATAATACCTTATAATGTAGCAATTGTTTATCTGGATTTTAAATACGTAAAGGTGGATTTGTGTACTTTCTTCTTTAGATTGAGGATGAAACTCAAGTCTCTCGAGCAACCCAAGGTGAACAAGATAACTACGAGATGCATGTCAGAGCTGCAAACATCGTGAGTAGCACTGTGCTGTTCACATCTGTGGGCAGCACATCCTGCAGGGGCTGCTGGGTTCATTTTTGGATCTTTGTAACATTCCCAAGGGCTGCTGCCAGGAGAGTAACCTGATGTTTGGGGAAGGCTGGGTCAGAATCCTCACGTACTGTGGGAGTTTTTCTGCAAAATTTGAGCTGAAGGAGCAGCTTGGGAGATCTTGGAAGTGGAGAAAAGCCCTGTTGTGATGTGTTATTTTTCTCACTGCAAGGTCCGAGCTGGTGAGTCCCTGATGAAACTTGTGTCTGACCTGAAGCAGTTCTTGATCCTCAATGATTTCCCCTCTGTCAACGAGGCCATCAACCAGCGCAACCAGCAGCTGAGGAGTCTGCAGGAGGAGTGTGACAAGAAGCTGATTGCACTGAGGGATGAGATCTCCATTGACCTGTACGAGCTAGAAGAAGAATATTACTCTTCCAGGTACAAATAGGGCAGTGGACTCTGCCTTACAACTCCAGGCTTTTTTGGGGTAGTTAGTCCAGACCATCGAGTAGCCCTTAGAGTATAGGTGTTGAGAGTGTTCCCAAAAATTCTCAGTTTTACTTTTAATTAGGTCAAACTCTTTTTCTGCAACTGCCTTTTCCTTGTAGATACCCTACAGGGTATAAATGTCCTGGTGAAAGAGGTGTTCACAGCACCCCAGGTTTGATAGGTAATTCCCTTAGGCTTCTGTTGTAATCATTGGAAAAGGAGATGAATTCCCTTGGGGGAAATCCCTCTGAAGGAGCCTCTGGCTCTCTCCCTGCAGAGACCAGCTTGCTGAGCTGGGTCCTAATGTCACCACACCTTCGTGGTGAGTCCTTTCACAAGTGACCTGGTCACACATTGTGCCTTTTCCTTCACAGCCCACTGCCCTCAGCTGCCTCCAGTCCTGCTGGGGTCAGCATTTGCAAGGAGCAAACAAACTTGCTCAGTTTCATTGAATTATGAAGTATTGTGATAGGATTTTCTAAGGAATGACTTACTACGGATTTGTTTGTGGGATTTTTAATATTTTTTAAAGCCTCTTACTTAGCAAACAGACTTTGGAGAATTCAGACACTTTATTTTTTATTTTTATTGTCATGCACTCCAGCACTTCTAGTTAATGATGCAGTAAATGAAAGCAGAAGAAAACAAATGTAAACCTGGTTATTTTGGCTGCACTTTCCAAGCTAAGTGAAGTCAGTGCAATAATTCTAGCACTTTTAAACAAACACTTAACTTTGAAAAACCTTACTTAAAATTTTACTGACCAGGTTTTCTATGTTTGCCTTTTTTTTCTAAGACTGCTGAATGCCTATAACCCCAGCTAAGTCAACTAAATTGCTCTATATCTTTGAAAGCAAGGCCATTCTTTATGAGTAATAGATCTATTTTAAGAGTAAAAAGATAATAATATGACACAGCTTAGAGGTAAAATTTTAGCATTTTTTTTCAAACTTTACTCAGTTTTTTGAGGAGATTGTGATGATCACAAACCCAAGCACCCGTCCAGGTGCTGATAGGTCCATGACATAGCAGTGAGTTTATCCAAAGGGATGTGGTGTGGGATGAGAGTGCCCCACCTGTGCTTCCCTCACCCTGTCCCCAGTCTGCCACCACTGTGTGCTGGTCACTCTCACTTTTGGCCTGAGGGATTCTGACCATGCTGGCGTGGTCTGTTCACCTGCCTGGCCCCAGGTGCCACGTAAAGCATCCCTTACTGACAGAACTAACATGGAAGCACAAATGCTGGTGTACATCAGATGGATTTGCCTTCCTGCTCTCTCTTGTGGGTCATGAGGTGAGGAGACCTGGCAACTCTGCAGAGCTGTGACCTGACACTTGTTATCATGTAGCACTTGGTCATTTGCTTTTAGCACTTCCTCCCTTCCTATGCTCTTTCCTGTCTTTTTCTGCACCAAAGAAATCGTGTCTGTGTAAATACAGAAACAGTGATTTATTCAAAGTCCTTTTATAATTAGAATACTACAATATTTTTAATGAAATCTTATTGTCTAATGTGGGGGAGAGGGTTTCTGTTATGTCACAGCCATGTTTCAATGGCTGTAAACACAACAGTCTGTTTGCCCCCAAAGGGGAGTTCCTTGCTGTCCTGCAAATGCCTCTCAGTTATAGAGTCAGGTGTTTGCCAGGCTTTTTATGTGCACATGGGGCTTTTGATGAGACCCAAATCAGATCCTTGAAACTAAACCCAAGAAGATTGTCCTGAAGGAATCTTTGCTTTCCTGCCTTGTGATGAAGCAGTTTTTAGAGCTGTCCCTCTGCTGTCAGACTGGCTGGGTGCCTTAGGGGAGTAGTGAAGTCCCTTCCAGTGAAGTTCCCTGAGGAACCCTCCCAGGACGGAGCAGCAGGCTGGCCAGTGCTCCTGGGGGCTGTGCAGAGCTGCTCACTGACCCTGATTTTTGAGGAGTGTTACCTGAGAGGTGGAGCTTAGACTCTGGGACTGTGCTAACTGGGGCAGCAGGAGGAACAGTCATGCTTCTGACACAGCTGAAACGTGGTTAGTAACTCCCCTGCCATAATGTGTGGATGCTGTGGTCAGCTTCTCCTGGGAAATCGTGGCCTGTGGTCTATGACAGAACAGGAGTTATAGTTCTGGTTCAGCCCTGAAGGTCTTTGTTACCTGAACCCAGCTCCATTGTGTTGGGGGCTGATCTTCCAAGGGATTTTACAGAGGCCCCAGGTATAAAACCTGTATGCACTGCCTTCTCACTTCTCCTGCAAAGCCAGCTGGGTGATGCTGCCAGAAAAGAGCTCAGCTTGCAACTAGTGCTTTGTGTGCTTGTTCCCCAAAGTGGTAACTGCAAGTCCAGCTTGCCTTCTCTCATCCTAACCCCTGGACCTGCATTTGTGTTCCATTGCTCCCTCCTCTGAGATCACAGGAGCTGTCTTGAGTGTGGGGTTAAATCTCACATGTTTCATGTTTGTGCAATATGAACTGTCTCACATTTCTATACTTAAAATATTTCCCTAAGCATCAGTCCATACATTACAAATGTAAATAAAGCTGCAACAACAAAACCACTTGACCCATTGGGTTTGTTTTTCTCTGAATGCAAGCTGCTTTCTGCTCCAGCACTCACTTTGTCTTGGGTGTCTCTTGTGTGTGCAGATCCTTCCTCTCTTTGGGATTTGTGTTGGTTTTGTTCCAGTTCCTTCCTTGTTTCTTTTTAGTTTTGGCCCTTCCACATTTTGTTTTCCTCAGAGCATGGGCAAGAATTAGGCAGTTATTTAAAAACCTTATTTTCCCACACTGCTGGTTCATCCAGTGTTGGAATCCAGCCAGCTGCTTTTAGAAGCACTGTTAGCTCAGGCTTTTTTGGGAAAAGGCAGGAGCTGTCAGGACTTTACAATCAAGCTAGGAAGCTTCAATGGAAGACCCATATCTCTGGAGCACTTTTTTTGAAAGGGCAAGGGTTAAAATAGGTTTCTTCTTTATTGTGACAGGGACAGGCCCCAAAACTATTGTGGTAGTTTTTTGCTGAAGTGAAATTTAGAGCAGGATTTCTATTATTTTCCTCCCATATGCTGCAGTCTAATTCCAAGTAAAATAATTGTTGGTAAGGTGCATGTCACACTCATCACTAGCAGAACTCCCATATTTGGGGTGCCAGGACTTCAACTCAGATCTTTTCAGAGACTTGGAGTGTCTGGATCAGAATGGAGCCTCTGTTTCATTTTGTAGCAACAATTCTGTCTCTGAAATTGCCCCGCTTCTCACCAGGCCCAAGAGGTTTTTAGGACGAGCCCCTAGGGGTGGGTGTCTTAGGGAAGGCCAGTGTCACACGACTTGGGATGATTTCATGAACACAGGCCTTACATACAGCTCTTTTTTTTTTGCCATTTTCTTAATGCTTTGCTTCTGTCTTGCTCCCTCCACCCTTTCCATCCCTCCCCTCCTCTGTCACCACACCTGCTCTCTCCTCACTGGGGTGTTTGTTTTGGAAAGCTACAGTCTGTGTGACAGCAGTGATCTCCCACTGTGCGAAGCCTACTGGAGACAAGACTTTGACACGCTGTCCCCCGAGAGCCTCTCGATGCCTCTGGCAGCTGCCACAGCAGAGCAGAGCGCTGCCACCTCGCAGAGTTCTACCCCGTCGCACCCGCACGTGAATGGGCACGGGGCGGGCCCCGCCGAGCATTCCTGAAGAGGATCCGCTGCTGCCGGGCGTGGTTCATCCCGGGGTGACCCTGCCGGCACCGCGCTGCTGGAAGTCTTCCTCCTGCTGTGCTGAGCAAGCGGCTCCTGCTGTCCGGAGGAGGCACTGGAGCTGTGCTGGCAGCGCTCTGCTCCCTGCATGGCTGCAGTGCTTCCTCCAGCCCAGGACCTTGCCGGCAGTGTTCCTGTCCCTTAAGAGATAGAGATAAGTAGACACAAAGTGAATCTCGTTATAACAAATTAGAGTCAGGTTTGCTTTAACGTGGTAGTTCTGTGTAGAGTCCATTAGAAGTCCAGTTTGTTTCCATGTGAATGTTGGGAGTTGAATTTCTTTGGGATAAACTTGAGCCAAATATGGGGGCAGTGAGTGTGTTGGGGTTTTTAGTCTGCTTCCCAAGGTTATTTACATTCTGGCTGCTTTAAAGCTCTCAGGATGGCATCTGACAACCTCTGGTCTACTGTAAAGAGCTTTACAGTATTTTTACACAACAGCCTTCACTGTTAAAATGCTTTACAAACTTGAACTCGGTTTGGGAGGAGGCTCCCAGGAGACCCTTGTGGAAGAGCAATGTTCCCTCATTGAAGGAGGAACAGGAAGACAGGGATCAGACTGAGGCATCAATGATGCCACTTGCTCAAAGCCACAGAGAAGCGGTGTCATGCTTTAGTCAGTCGATTCCTTCTTCAGTGTTTACACAGAAATTCCTATTAATATATTCTGAGCTAACATGGAACCACTGTTTATGTTGGCTTTTAGTTTTGTCTAATGAAAAAAGTCTTGAGAGCAGTGAGGGATACTCGATTACTCTCATTTCCTTCCAAAGAAACACATTTGGTGCTTGGTCTGCAGCTGTTCAAGCAGCTCAGCAGCTTCTGTCCTTTCCTTTTGTGGTGGCTCTGCCTTGGCTCGAGCTGTGCAGCTGAAAGGGAGATGCCACTGTACTGGAACACTGTCACCAGAGCTCGGTGTCACGGCCACCACAGAGCCACCAGGGCATTCCAACAACTCAGCTGAGCTTCCCCAGCTTTCTGCTGTAATGTCTTATTTCTTAGGATGTGAAATTTGCTATTATTATTTGGTTTCTTTTTCTTCCATTCCATTTATTTTTGTAATTAGGTGATATAATAAAACTTGGCTGTTTTGTATAATTTTTAAGGCGTGTGTTTTCAGCCACGAGGTTTTGTCAAAGTGTCACAATACCAGCGTGCACATGCAATGGGATGAGCGTTCCCTTGCTTCCTGCAGCCGTTCTCGTACAGGGGCTGCAGAAACCATCACGAAACTCGCCGGTGCTCTGGGACCTCACCCCCGTACAGGGGGAAACTCTGTTTTGTCCTTAAAAAAAAGGAAATTTGTCAAAAAAAGGGTTGGGAGCTGCGGCAGAGGGGAACGGGGGTCGCCTGCGGGGCTCCGGGGAAGTGTCTGGAAGGAACGGGGGGTCGCAGCCCCCCAGGAGAGCCCCGAGGACTCTCGGCTTGGCTGAGGGACGCCGTCGGTCCGCGCTGGCCGTGCCGAGCCCGCGGCAGCCCCGGCGGGGGCGGCTCCGAGCCCGGCGGCCGCGGCCCCTCCGTGCGCCGGGCGCTGCCGTCACTTCCCGGCCGGCGCGCTTCACCCATCACTTCCTGCCGCGGTACCCACGCTGCCCCGGGGAGGGGACTGCGCCTCTGCCACCCGGACCGGGGGCGCCAATGGCCAGCCTGGCCGCCCAGGACTCCTACCTGCAGGCCTTGGCCAGGAGGGCCGGCGTGCAGCACGCCCCGGAGTCGCGGAAGAGGAAATTTGGTACTGGAACTGTAACGCTTCGGTTCTGTCCTCTCGGGCCGGTTGGTGGGAGGCTGGGCGCTACAGCCGGGCCCCCACGGGGTGCTTGGCCCGGGATTGTGCCGTTTTATAACAAAAAACCAATCTGCTGAAACACGAAGCTCCCGAAGACGCTGGGCACTTTGTACTGGGAGCCCTGGAAATCAATGGTCTCCATTCGCTGTGCTGATGGATGTGGAGAGCTGGGATTTTAACAGAAGTGTGCGAGGATGTTTGGTCCATTTAAATAAATCCTAAAACGTATACTTTTTCAACATTAAGATATGCCATTGCTAAGCTGGGACTTTAGTGTTCAGTAATAACTGAATGTTATGAGTGGGAAAGTAGCATTGTCCTCTTCCATGTCATTTGTTTTTGCCTTCTAGTGTCTAAGCCAGGCCAGCCCGAGGATGCTGGCAGACAGGTCAAGAAACAGAAGAAAAAGAAGCCCAGGAAGCAAGCTGAGAAGAAGAATGCTCCTTCAGCCAAACAGGTGGTTTCTAACACCAGTAAACCCACTCCAGGACAGAAAGCAGCCCCTCAAGCAAGCAAATCTCCACAGGGTGGTACACAGAGCAAAAAGGAGAGTTTGGCTACAGGTAAGAATTCCAGTTTTGCCGTGGTCTGATTAAAGTGACCTGGGCTGAGCTGGCTGCTTTTCAGTTACTTCACACAAGTGTAGCTTGGAAAGCCTGAATTGAGAACATCTTTGCTTATCCCATGTGCCCCAGAAGCTTTTGCCTATGGACAGGAATTTGTGCCATCACCACTGGGTGGCTCTCTGGAAGCGGTGTTTAACTGAACTGCAGAGGTTTTCTGCATGTGAGTAACTTTGGGAATTACACGTGGATGCAATCCCTGCCCTGCCAGCTCAGCTTTCCTTTATGACAATGAAAAGCCAGATCACAGAGAAAAGATGTCCTGAGCCTCTCTGTTCTATAAACTTGGTACTTGTCCTTGGCTTGCCAGGCAGCCCCGGGCAGCACCAGGGCATGCCAGGCCACTGCTGGCAGTGTTGAATGATAAAAGGGGAAATTCTAAAGAAACCAATGAAACAGAAACTCTGGGTTTGTTTGGATTTTCCGTTCCATTCACAGCATCTAAAGAGTTCCCAGAGTTTTTCCCATAGCCAGAAAAAGTGCTTCTGTTTAGCTGGTGCTGCTTTTTAAGTATTTTTATTTTTTCCCTCTCATTTTCAGGAAGTAAAAGTGAACTGAGTTCCCCTTCTGTTTCTGCAATCAGTCTGTTGCGTCAGAGACTCCATGAGAAGATTAAAAAGGCTTCTGGACAGGTATGGGAACTCTGAATGTGTATCCATGTGTGTGTTTGTGCACTTGAAATTCTCCCCAGCCTCCCAGGGCATGTGGGGACAGGCTCAGGGTTTGAGCTGATTCCATCTTGTAAGGAGTTACCTGTAGGTATTGCCAGGAGACCTGTGTGTCTTCTGTGGGAAAAAGTGAGAAAAGGTGGGGTCAGCTTCAAAGAGAACATGCCTTTGGTGATTTTTAGGAAAAAGCAAAGCACTGAGAACCTGAAAGGGAGCAGCTACAGGCTGTTGAAGGAAAACAAAGGGCTTGAAGTCTTGTTACTGTGTTTAGTGTCTCTGACAGCTGAGTCACAGCTTCACATCACAAGTGGTGCTTCTTAGGAGGAGTTTGAAATCAGGAACTTGGGGACAGCCCACTTTTAATTTTGCTTTAACCCTTTAAATCTTCTCATTCATGTCCATCCTTCTTCTTAGGATAATGGTAAAGACTTGAGCCCTGCAGTTCTGGAGAAGAGGCAGCGGAGGAAGTACGAGAGAGAGAGAAAGAAGCGCCGGCGAAAGGAGTTGAAGATGAAGGCAAAAATGGAGAAGAAAGAAACTGAGGAGGTACCAGCAGAGCCAGAAAACAAAAAGGAGGAGAGCAAAGCTGAGATTGTCTTCAACAGGGTTGAAGTTCATGAAGAGAATGAGTTGAACAAGATCGAGAAGAAGAAAGAGAAGAGGAAAGCGGTGAAAGGCAATATCACTCCTCTGACAGGCAAGAACTACAAGCAGCTGCTGAGCAGGCTGGAGACCAGGAAGAATAAACTGGAGGAACTCAAGGAGAAGGATGAGCAGAAAGCTCAGGAGCTGGAGACCAAGATAAAATGGACCAATGCTCTCTATAAGGCAGAAGGGGTGAAGATCCGTGACGACGAGGAGCGTCTGAAGGAGGCCCTGAAGCGCAAGGAGAAGCGGAAAGCCCAGCGCAAGAGGCAGTGGCAGGAACGGACTGTGAGGGTGGTGGAAAAGATGCAGCAGCGGCAGGACAAGCGCCAGAAGAACATCCAGAAGAAGAAGAAGGAGAGGATAGAGAAGAAGAAAGCCAGGGCCCGGAAGAAGGGCCGAATTCTGCCAGAGGACTTGAAAAAAGCTGGGTTAAAGTGAGAGCGAGGCAGCTGGGCCTGGCATTGGGGTTCCAGGGTAGGGTGTCCATGTGTCACACAGGGCTGTGTGTCACTGTCCCAGGCTGTGGGGCAGGCACTGCCACAGCTTCCCAGCCTCCTCATAATAAAAAAACAGTTGTATGTTTGTTAATAAAGTTTTTTTATCACAAAGAAACACCTTCTGGAATTATTATTTTTCTAAATGGGAACTGTCCATTGCTGTCGCTTCCCCTGATGGGCGGCCCAGTGTGTTCTTTGCATCTCCTGGGAATGGGGAAAAGGAAGCAGAAAGGCATAAAGAGCAAACATGGGATTTATCTCACCACAACGACACTGCAGGTATTGTAAAACCTTTGCTTAATATGAACTTAGAGGATGCCTTTGGAAAGGAGAGTGCATCTTGGATACAATTGTGCTCCCCATCACAGCTAAACTGGAAAATATTTTCAATTTTAGGCAATGCTGTTCATGTATCCTTTAAGTTGTTTTATCAGCATTAGGTCAATAAAGACATAAATACACACAAATACACATGCATGGATTTATTGTAGAGCTAACTGATCTTTTTGCATCATCCACAGGACACACTGACTGATCTTGATGGTAGAGGGATTGGCTCCAAGTCTATTTTTGGCAATAATAAAAAATTTAGAAGAAAATATAGATTTCTGGCAACCACAAGTGCCTGTAAGTGTTTCTTCTCTGTGCAGTTCATCAGTGCAAAATTGTATTTTGGTCGCTACAAATTTTGTTCTCTATTGTTTATACAGAAATACAAAGGGAAATTTGAGCAGTTCAGGAGAGAAGGTACAGCTTGGCTGCTGGCAATTCAGCCTGGGGAAAGTGGGTGGGAATAATCCATCCAGAAAACAAAGCAACTCTGCCCCTGAGATCAGTCAAACCTTGCTGGTGCCCTCCTGATCTTGGTTGGTGTGAACTGACAGTTTGTACTGAGATCAGAGATGTTATAAATTGAGCCCAGCTGAACTCTCCATTCTCCCGACCTGTGGCATTGGAAGCAGCTCCTTTTTGCCTTGCCAGTAAAGCTGATGAATGTGCTGTGAGCAAAACGCAGGCTGGGCAGTGCTTCCCTTCCCAGCTGGATCCCTGCCAGAGCCCAGGTAACTCCGTGGTGCAGCTGCAACCTGAGACTGCAGCGCTGGGAGCCCGAGCCCTGGGTTTGTGCTGAACTTCGTGTTCAAGCCTCAGGTGTGACTGAACACATTCGTGTCACGGGAGCCAAAGGCTGTTCCACGCTGGAGTCCAGCAAGGAAACCTCTCCTTGGGCCCAGGTGGAGCCCTCCCCACGGATATCTTCTCTTTCTTCACGTTCTGAACAGCCCTGCACTCACAGCTCGCCACTTCAGTTGTAAAGATCTGAAATACACGGTTGGAAATCTGAAATGGTTGCTCTGCAAAGAATATTTTCCATGCATGGAACGCTCCACAAGTGAGGTATTTATCAGCTGTCCAGAATGCTTTCCAAGCAGGGCTTGAAGATAAAGTAGTGCTTTGTTCTGGGAGGTCAAGCAAGTTCATTTGGGAGTAACAGAGCTACTTTCAGCCACATCCCTTTTAAAAATCTCTGAACAAATTCGAGGAACCTGAGTAACTATTAAAAATGCTTCAGCTGTGATTCCTGTTTGGTTGGAGATTCCTTCATTAGCTGCAACCACATCTATTTCATTTTTTCATGGTGAGCTGTAAATCAGTTGAGGTCAATCTCGGTGAGATGGTTTTAGATGCAAAAGATGTTTCAATCTCAGCTGGCTCCAGTGCTCTGGCAGGTTTGTACCTCACAGACTGAAGCAAAGGGGTGAATGCATCAGCTGTGCTCCTAATGATGTAATATTTCAAAATATGTGTATTTCTCTTCCTGAGGGATTAGATGTTTACTCTGTAAAAGACACGTGGAAGTACTCTATGGCCATTACAACAGCTGAAACTGCACTAAAATAACCAGAACACCCACATCTCTTTTTATTCTGTGTTAATTTTACTGTCCAATTTGAGGATAATTATTATTGAGATAATTATTTCTTATCTCTGTTCTTGATCCTCTGTCCTTCTCCATCATGTTCTGTGCTGTCAGCCTCCGTATGCCATGGAGATAAGAGCCAGATGCAGAAAATGGGAATCCCCAGGAGACTGCAAGTGGGACTGTTTGTGTGTTCCTTTATGCTTTGGGTGGAAATATTGAGAGGATATTTATGCAATCAGAAAGTGGCATCAAGCTGGGAGGGGCTGCAAGCCTCAGGGAAAACAGGATTCAGTCAGGGCCTGATGTTTTAGGAAAACAAATAGCCTGAAAATTGAGTTTGTTTTCATGAAGTACAGGGTTTTATATCCTCAGACCTGGCTGGGAGTGGTTCCATAGAAAACATGTGGATTACATTTGGCCACAGGCTGAATGTCATCCCAGTGCTGTGTCCTTGTAAAACAGGAAAATGTCCTGTGGGAATGTATGAACTGTGACAGCTTTTCAGTTTTGGGGGTAATCCAGCTTTACTTCATTCTGCTGAGGGCTTTGCAGGAGAATTTGGGTTACTTTGACACCAAATTTCACAAGAATGGGCTGATTAGAGAAAGTCCAGTCAGAACTGACAGAAATAATCCCAGATCTTAAAGTTAGAAAATTACAAAGAAAGATTGAAGGAGGTCACAGAATAGAAAGAGGGAATGAAACATCAGAGCCTTCAGATATGGAAAAGGAGACTGCCCATACCTGACCTGCAGTGAGTGAGGTCCTGATTGGAAATTTGGAAGCCTGCTGCTGAGAAGGGCTTTCCTACCTGCCCTGTGTGCAGTCATCTCTCAAAAAACAGCTAAAAGACAAGAGTTTGAACCTCCCTCTGCACATTTGTCTGGAAGCATCAAGCACAAGGTAAGAAACGTGGCACTGGCAAATCCTGGCATCAGCATTGCAGCTCTCATGACACAACTAGCACAGGAATGAGATAAAACTGGTCAAAAGACAGAATAACTGCTAGAGGGGGAAGGCTGTTTTGCACTTCCTTCTGTGTTTGTGGATCTGCAGCATTTTTAGGCAAGAATCCAGGACTGCTCAGCATGAATCCATGAGGGCTTTAAGTGGTGGAAGGCCTTAAGATATGTGTATTTATATATATGCACACACATACAGATATACATATGTGTATATATAGTTGGTCATTATTTTTAAGTAGGATTTTGTGTTGCTTCCTGGTGAAATCAGATTGTCTCATGGGAAAGTGAGGAGGATTTCTGGGTGATACAGAAGAGCAAATTAAAGAACCTTTTGCCCCTTGTCTTCTTCAAGCCAAAGAAATTAAAGCAGGAAAATGATACAGTAAAGCAAATTAAAGAACCTTTTGCCCCTTGTCTTCTTCAAGCCAAAGAAATTAAAGCAGGAAAATCACTCCTGCCTGTTCAGATCCATTGGCAATGCCCTGGGCCTTACCAAGGGCCAGTAATGATCTCTGGGATTACTCCAGCACCCTCCAAGAAGCACCATGTATCAATTCCTCCTACTAATATAAACCTACCCTCTCTATAACTACAATTGATGAACAGCCTCTTTCTCTATCTCTCTCTCTCTCTCTTTTTTTTTTTTTTTAACCCTGCAGGCTCTAATCACAAAAAGGCTCTAACTGGGAATGCACCAAGTGCCTCCAGGCAGCCTGGAAGAGCATTTGCTGTGCAGGGTCGGGTCCTGAGATAGGAGAGCATGGGTTGGGTCCTGAGACAGCAGCAGTGAAACGAAAACTCACCAGGCTGATCCTCAGCTCCCTGCTGCTGCCCTCACTGAAGGCAATAACGAATGGAATAACAATTCATGTGCTTGTGACAGCCCTGGAGGCCCCCATGCAAACGCTTTGTGTGCTGGTCACAGTGACCAAAGTTCACACTGTGCCCACCTGCTCCTCCCTGAGAGCAGAAAAGGTCGATTGGAGCTTTTAAAGGTAAGACTGCTGGGCTTGGGAAAGTTGATTTTCATGGCTGTTGTAGAGGAAATAGCTTCTTTGGCTTAATCTTTACCCGAGGTGCATTAGGATTGTGAAATGTTTCTTTGCTGGTCTCACACCTCAGTTTACCTTTCCTAGGGCACCTTTGCAGGGAGTGCCCCCGGTGGTTCCTGGGCTGTGAAAGGTGGAGTTTATCAGCTCAGGTGATAACAGTGTTAGCTCTCTGGCAGGCCCGGGGTGATTCAGTCGCAAAGGGTGGGTGCTTGAGATGAAAAAATGGAATCCATAGAAAGTGGAATCAAATCAGAAAGGCTCCCCATGCTCTGCATTGGAGGGTTAAAGCTCCCTGAAATGGAGAACTTGCACAGACATTTTACAGCTGCTGCCTCAGTTCCCTGGCCCTCACAAACCTTCCATGTTTTCCACCTCAGAAACACTGAAACTGCTGAGAAGCTTCATCCTCCCTTGAGGAAATGATCAATTTCTCTCCCAGTGAGATACTTACAACCCTCTCCCTTTTATTTTTGTTCTTTGCAGGCTGAAAGCTGCTGGAATTCAGAAGTTGCCCTTCCTTCTACTGCAGAAGAGATGATTTCCAGGAAAGTGCTGCTGGGATCTCTTCTCTGCCTGGGTGTTGCTGCAGTTCTCTGGTAAACATTTGCTGGGCAGCTCAGTCAGAATCTAAAACATCATGTGTATATCCTGTGGTAAAACTCCTAGGAGCAGAAAAATAAAGGCTGTGCATTTTATGGGAAGCCCCTGCTCGAGCTGGAAGAGAGAACAGCAATTTGTGTAATAGATAAAGGAGCACTGGTAGAGGGAGAAGGCCCTAAGGGAGAGAGGAAAAAAGAGCAATTGTGTCCAAACCAGGCTGCTAACACCGTAGTGACTCACAAACAAATTCTTAAGTGTAGAATATTCCAGTCACACTGAAGCTCAGGCCTTAACAGAGGGGATGATCTGTCTCTTCAAACAGTCCAAACTCACTCCAGTGTCACCAGGGACAGCTTTGTAGCTATCAGACACTGCAGATTTCAAACACTGAGAATTTTGTAACAATATTCTGAAGACTGAGTGTAGCTGACATATTCTCTGGAGTAAATTCAAACCTTGTTGGAAGGGAACCTGAGATAAGGCATTTCCGTTAAGTATTAAAATATTAATTATTAAATTATTATTAATTATCCCAAATTTATGATGTTGCAAATGGCTTGCAAATTGCTACCTTGTGGGTAGCTGAATTTTTGCCTCAGCAGCAGGGCTTTGTGTTAAAATATGAGCACACCAGATCCTACACTAACTGATAAAGCAGACATGGAGTTAGCCAGAGTTAGCTCTCAAAATCTTTGCCAGGTCCTCAGGTGATCTTGGAAAATCCTAGGAAGATTTCCTTCAACATTATCTGTCTTAAAATATTTCTTTGCTCTCACAGGGCTGTAGCTGGGAGAGGAAAAGTGCACTACCTGCCCTACTACCTTCCTTGCCCTGAAATCTTGTAAGTATTTTTGTCTAATGAGTAACACACACCATTGTTCTTCACTGACAACACAACCAGTGATTAACAAGTCTCTTGTTGTTTATGTAGGAAGCTGTAATTAGCCACTCTCCTAAAACAAAAAGCTAACAGTGCTGTTTGGGCCTGCCTGCCCTGCAGGACAGCTCTGGGTGTGCACAGGTGAGGGAGCTCTTGTTTTTTGGGGGGTCACAGAGCCCAGGACTCAAAGGTTAATGCAGCTCCTTTCTCAGGGTGTAGTCACACACCTGCACAGGCACAGCTGTGCTTTAAGTGCCCACTCACTAGGCAGAGACACCTAAACCAGAGAGGGGAGGTGAACAGGGACAGGATGAGCTCTGGCAGAGTCAGGAATAACCCCCCCAAGTCCTCATCATGCTCCTGTTCTTCCCTCTGTGACCTCTGCTCTCCCCCCACCCTAGGGATGTATTTGTGCCCTGGCAGCACTGGAGCCCTGGCCCTGCTTCTGAGCTTCCCTTGCACGCTGCAAACCGATGGACCTGACCTGGCCTGGGTGCCAAGATCTCTCCCAGAGCTGCACAGGAGGGAATTCACACTGTGCAGGGCCAGGGACGTGGCCTCAGTGACCTCCTCACTGCCACACTGCTCCAGGGTGGGACATGACTGGCTTTTCCCATCCCTTACCATGACCTACTGTTCTTCTGAAAACAAAACAAAACCATGCAAATAGAAAAAAAATAATGTTTCTTGGAGCTATTTCTGATTATTTCAGCCCATTCCAAACCACTGTGGTCAGGTCAGGTGCTTATTTCCCTGAATGCTGTAGGAAATGTGATTATTTCAGGCAGTTCAGCCCTGCAGGTGACCAGGAACAGTTAATGCAGGGCACGGAGCACATACCTGACCACTGCTGACAGTCCCATGGGGATTTGATCCCTGCTTTCCCCACAGACTGGGATTGCTGCCAGCACCTCTCTGTCCCTGTTGTGTGTTCTGTGCCACAGCTGTCCCTTGCCTGGCAGGTGTGTGCAGGTGATGCCCAAGCCTGGGCCAGGCAGGGCAGTGTCCACAGCAGCTGGAGCTGCACTGGAACAGCTGTCAGTGCAGCAGCAGCTTCTGAAGCCAAACTTGGCTCGTATTTTAGGGGAAGCATAATAATCCCTCTCTTCTCCCACCCCATCATGCAGCTCCATGAAACTTCAATATACAGAAGAGAAGCTAATCCAGCTTTTCCCCCAGTAAGTACTGGCTTTTTATCTCCTGACCTTTAAACTGCTGTTCCTCTCTTCCAGGCATATTAATGTATTATTCAATGGATATTTCTTCCTCTTTACAGATTATTTTATCAGCAGCCAAGAGTGCTGGCACCAAAGTAAGTTTCTTTGTTTGAACTTTGTTTCTTCTGAGTTTGGTTTGGGCACTTTGCAGCACTCACAGTTCCAGAGTCCTGGGGCACACTGAGCAGGACCTTGTTCCATGAGAATCCACCACAGGGGTGTGTCAGCAGCTGCCTGTGCTGCTCTGAGGTTGGGTTTGGTTTCTGTACACTCATTAACACACTTCCTGTTAATTCCCAATTATTACATTAGCACACACACACCCTGTCGTGGCCAGGAACTCCTTTTGAGATGGGAAATCTGTGATATCTGCAAGCAGTGGGAAACACCTTCTGGAGCTGTGCTGCAGCTGGAACCAGCTGTGGGAGAGCTTTGAACCCATTTCAGGGCAAAATAAAGCAGGGGCTCTGTGTGACCCTCAGCAGTGGTTTCAGCAAACACAGACAAGTCTCTGAGACACAGCCAAAGCAGGGAGCTCAAGGGGAGATTTGGGACAGCAGCACTAGGAAGTGGCTTGGACACAAACTCTCTGTGCAGCTCAGGTTGTTACAGCCTCCTTTGGCCCTGCTCCTGTGAGCTGACTTTTATCTGCAGCAGTTCCCCCTCAGCAACCCCTTTCTTTTGCATGTTAACAAACCCACCCTGCTGGTACACACATATATGTATTTTATTTCCCCCTGATATTTCAACAGCAAGTGCTCAGCCTGACTATTTCTTCCATATTGGAATAAATTTCTGTGCTAAATCAGCTGGTATGTACTGGGCTGAATGAGGGGAGGATCTTGCAGCTTTTAGTGCTCTGTGTCTTCTGAAGGAGTTCACTGGCACTGAGATTGACCATGACCATGGCTCATGGGGAAACCCAGGGCAGCTCTTTAAAATGAAACTTAAAAAGCTTAGAGAAGTGAACATGCATGTTTCCTTCCCTCTCCCCCCTCATCCAAAAAAAGGATGATCAACCCAGAAACAGAACAGATCAAGTTAGTACATTTTCCTCCAACCCAAATCCTTCTTCCTGTGTAATTTAATCTTTCAATCACATGCACTGCTGTAGGAAGAAGTCAAACTGTTATTCTTGTCTCCTCTCAGACTGAAAGTATTAGATCTGGGCTGGAGGATCTGGTTGGATCTGCTGCCTGAAGCACCAGGCTGCTCCCCACAGCTCCCCCAGTTTGGTTCTGGTGCTGGTTTTGCCCTGGGACTGTGTCAGGTGGGGGAGCCTGGCAGCCCCCGAGCGTGGCCACGTGCTCTGTGTGACAAATTCCATTAGCAGAGGGCTCCAGCTCCTGGTCTGCAGTGAGTGTGGGCAGGCTGGGGAGAATTCCACCACAAATGACATCTCCTTTTAAAATCAAAAAGGTAAGAATGAAACACTGAAAACAAAGCAGCAAATTGAAACAGAGCTGTGATAGGGCATAATCAGGCTCTGCTGCATTTATATTCAGTATTTCCACATCCCTCACAGGAGATTAAGGATTTTTCTTCTAACTTTGTTACACATTTGAATGCTGGCTCACACACAGCATTTTAAATTATATCTGAATGTGTTGGAGCTATATATAAATGCTGGAAAAATAAGCTGTCGTGCTCCAAGCTGTGTTTTAATAACACAGCAATGGGGTATATTTTTACAGTAATTTTCATATTATTATTACTTGTGTTTTAATCTGCATGTAGGAATCTGCATCAAATAGCAGATAGGCACAGCTTCCCATTCTGAGAGTTCAGTGGTCATTAAACTCTCCTCAGCAGAAAAGTCCTTAAATGAGATTTTGGCAGATCCTCAGGTTTTTGCTGATGTGTTAAAGTGCTTAATTTCAGCCCAGCGATTGAAACGTCCATGCTCTGTAACCTCAAATAGGAGTGCAGGGAGAAAATATCTGAGGCTGACACTCTCCATGGCGAATTAATGCTGATCCACACACACTTCTGGCTGCCTTTTTCGTGCTTCTTTCCCATGTACTGGCCTCGAAACCAACAGGAACAGTTACATTTCATTAACAGTTCTCTTTTTTTTGCCCCTTCAGGCGCCAGGATGTGCTGACAGTCACACCATGGCTGGCCCCCATGGTCTGGGAGGGGACCTTCAATCCTGAGATCCTGGACAGTGCCTACAGACCCCTGAACCTCACCATAGGGGTGGCAGCCTTTGCTGTTGGAAAGTAAGGGAAGCACTCGGTGGACACAGTTGTTTCCTCTGTGGAAAGATGATTTTGGCTTTTCTTTTCCTGAAATTTGTCCCAATTTATAGGGGGTTTTTGTGCCCGTGTAGAGTGTCCATACTCACACAAGCCCAGCAGGATAACAACACTTGAGGTATCTGAGGTGTGGGCAGTATCTTTTGAGAATTAGCAGATGGCTTGGGAATTAGAGCTGGTCAAAATGGGGATAATTATTCCTCATCCTCCACTGCACCTATTTCTTGTGCAGTGTGTGGACTCTTGCAGTGATAATCAGTGAACTCCCTTCACTCCTTGTCTTGCATTCACTAACATGTCCTTCGTAATCCACCACGGATCCCCTCGCAATTGCTGGGTGGTTTGGGTTGGAAGAGACCTTAAAATTCATCTCATTCCCCACCCTGCCATGGGCAAGGGCACCTTCCTTAGGCCATGTATCTCCATCCTATCCTTGGACACTGCCAGGGATCCGGGGGCAGCCACAGCTTCTCTGGGCACCCTGCGCCAGGGCCTCCCCGCCCTCACAGGGAATGATTCCTTCCTAATATCTGATCTTACCCTGATCCCTGACCTTAGGCCATTCCCCCTTTGCTCTGTGCCCTCGCAAGGAGCCCCTCCTTGCCCTGTGCTCCCCACGGCTCTGTGTCCACACAGGTACAGAGCTTTGTGCGTCGCTTCCTGGAGTCGGCAGAGCAGCACTTCACGAGGGGCTACCGGGTGAACTATTACATCTTCACCGACAGTGCCGAGGCCCTGGTCCTGGCTGTCCCCATCCAGAAGCACCCCAGCTGGCAGGAGGTGGCCCTGCGCAGGATGGAGGCCATCAGCCAGCTCGTGGCCCCGGCGGGCCGGCGCGAGGTGCAGTACCTCTTCTGCCTGGACATCGCCATGGTGTTCCTCAGCCCCTGGGGCCCCGAGGCCCTGGGGGACGTGGTGGCAGCCATCCACCCCGGCTACTTGGAACGCCCCCGGAGCCAGTTTCCCTACGAGAGGAGGAGCTCCTCGGCAGCCTTCGTCCCTGAGGGGGAAGGGGATTTCTACTACGGGGCAGCCGTGTTTGGAGGCTCGGTCAGGAGGGTGTACGAGTTCACCAGGAGCTGCCACATGGCCATCCTGGCAGACAAAGCCAACGGGATCGTGGCGGTGCGGCTGGAGGAGAGCCACCTCAGCAGGCACTTCCTGTCCCACAAACCCTCCAAGCTGCTCTCTCCGGAGTACCTGTGGCATGACGGGAAGCCAAAGCCCCCCGAAATCCGCCTCATACGTTTTTCCACAGTGGAAAAGGACTACAAAGAGCTCCAAAATTGACACAGGGAATCCTGCAGAGGGATCCTCCACACAGTCAAACCCAACAGAATTAGTTCCTGCAGAACGTGCCCCACCATGAACTTTTGTTCCTGGTAGGAGCAAACTGGTAAGGGAAAGTGTGGATAGTTCCTCTGGAGGACAGGGTCTAAATGCATTTCAGAAGCAGCAAAGTGCACATGAGGCTGAAAAGGTTTCTGGATTCCTACTCTTTGTAAATACATCCTGCTTGAGGCTTCGGCACACAAAAAAGCTTCCAAAAGACCAGCTGCCTGCAGTTGCCTTTTCCTGAGTGTTTTCCTGAGACCTGGTGCAAACTTAACAAGAAAAAAATTGTATTTGATGTTCCTGTGGAGAAGAAGACCTTGGGCTTTGGTAAAGACCTTTACACGTTATAAAGAAAGGACACTGCTGGGCAATAATTTTTCCTGAATTGTGATTTAAACGAACACCTTTTGTCAGAATCTGGAGGAAACTTGCACTCGGAGCATGTTATCCCTGACTGGTGTGCAGCAGGATTTCTTGGACCTTCTCAGCAGAGAGCTGGTGCCAGGCATTGCCAGTAAGAGCCCTTGTCTGACAGGACAAACAGTGTGAACTCATCTAGCAGTTATCTCCCAAATTCCACTCTGTGCTTTGGAGACCCAACTTTAGACAGAACTGGCACAGCTCAGAGCAGACTGAACTTCTTCGGGTTTATTTCAATCACAGATGTGCTCTGAACCCTTTCCCTGGGTCACACGTCTCTGTGGATTCATGTAATCCTTTCCAACACAGAAAATCTGGTTTTGAGATGTTCATGTTCCTCTCCATCGCTTCAGCCCCTTCCAAATTTTCCTAAGCTCTGTGAAATAAATTGGCGAGCAGCTGCTGGAGCTGACAGCACGAGCTGCTGCCTTGCCAGCAAACAGGATGATTTCATTCCGTAATGAAACGCTCTGGTGAAGCTGCGAGTTTCAGTCTAGAGCTGGAAGTGGGCTGGGGTTAACATTTCCTCTCCCTGGGTGCGATGAGGAGCCGAAGCAGGCGTTTGGAGCCTGACAGCTCCCTCGGGTGAGCACGGGGGAGCAGCCAGGGCCGTGGCTGGCAGCCGAGATCGCTGCCTGTGCCACCTCCCTTGGTCACAGCAGGGCTGCCCTGAACATCTCCTGCCTTGGCTCCCAAAGGGCTGAGCACTGTTCACTTCGGGGGGAGCTGCGGGGAGCGGCCGCGCTCAGCGGGGAGAGGAGGAGCAGGGGTGAAAGGGTGAACGGCCCGTTTCTAAGGGAACAGTTCGGGGAGGGGAAAAAAAAAAAAAAAAACACAAAAAAACCCAAAAACCCTGCTCATTTGGCAGCGAGAGGGAAAATGGGGAAGAGGTGCCTGACTGTTCCTGCTTCTCCTCACATGAGAAAATTGCTGCATGGCAGCGAATCAAGTATTCAAAGCTTTAGGGCCCCACCACTGATTGCAGATGACTTAACGAGCCATTTCAGTCCTGTGTGAGCAGGCTGGGAAATGGCACTTGCCACTGTCATTGCAGGCATTTCATCTTCCAGAAGGCTAATTAGAAAAGCTTTCACGGACCCATAATATAGATAAGGTACCCGAAATACCTCCAGCCCCAAAGCCCCAGTGGCAGCTGGGTCGGCTGATTTGTGCTTAATCCAGCAAAGGGTCTTTATTACATTTTCTCCAGACGGTTCTTAGTGATGTGGTGCAGGAGGGAGATTCCCCTTTACATAACTAGACCAGAACTGAAACCCCTGCCATGTGTGTTGGGTAACCAGGCACCCCACCTAAGCCTAAATGGTGAGGAAAAATACTTATCCAAATATTTCCAGAAAGATACATTTCCAACCAGCCCCGGGATTAATACTGGCTGTTACTTATTCGTTAAAGAGTCAGTGCCTCAAGGCCATGCTAAAACTGGGTTCTCATTATGCTAATTATACATATATGCATATGGATTCTTTACCAGCCAGAAGGAACTGTCCAGTCTGCTCTGCACAGGACAAGCCAGATAATTTTATCTCCTGGTGTCAGTACGTGGCTGGGCTGGGCTAGGTCTCTTAGAAAAGTATTCAGATTCCGAGAAAAACATGAAGCTCCATAGCAGCCACAATCCATAGATCAGCTGTGCCAATGGCCAATTCCCCTCATGCCTTAATTCTGCTGGAAATTGCTCTGGGTTTGCAGCCATAGGGCTTCATTCTGCCACATTAATTATTGAATTCCTGTGCAGATAATCATAAATCCTCCGTGAGAGGAAGTTCTGCAGCACAGATGACGGGTGATAGAGGGTGGTCTGTGTTTCTGGGGTACCTGTTTTGAAAAAATTGCAAAGGGCTTGCTCTGAGCTCTGCATCCGAGCTGCCTTTTGGCCGAGTCCTCAGCCCTCTGATTGACACCATAACAGCCTGGTTTGGGCTGTGCCAAACATGTTTATTTTCCTGGCAGGGCTGCAGCTTCTCCCCAGGGCAATGGCTCGTGTTGTGTGACACAGTTCTGCTCCAGGGGGCTGTGGTTTGAAGCAGTACCTACAAACTCCCTGTGCCTCCAGGGAGCAGGAGAATGTCTGCAGAAAAACACTCCCCCAGCGCTGTGTGGGAGACGCTCCCTGAATCAGCTCGTGCCCTCCTCCAATTAATGAAAGGCTGGACTTCTGTTGTCATCTCCTGCTGATTAATCCCCTTCCCCCAGCAGCAGCAGCAGCAGCAGCAGTGAGCTTTCCTTCTCCCAGTGTGGATTGTGCAGCCTGAGGCCTGTGTGCGGTGTGGGAGCTTCACCAGGACCTGCTTTCTGCTGTGCATTCCCCACCCACACCCAGTGCACAGTGGGGAAACTGAGGCACACGGTAGGAAGGCAGTACAGTGTCACTCTTTTCTTCCTCCTCTCACCACGGGGGACAATGTTGTCTTACGTGTTCTTGTGCCGAAGGAATTTGGACTTGGAAGGTCAGGGAACTGCATGAAAAGTGAATCACCACATGTAAATAAAACCCACTGGCTGGGGATGTGATTGTGCTCTCAAGGTATTTCCCACCCAAGCCCTTAACCCAGCCTCAGATCAGCAGCTTGTTGCCTTCCCAAGGGCCCCTCCTTCCTTCCATCCCTTTCTGCTCAGCTGGAACAGACTCATCATTCATTGTCCCTCTAATTTAAGCACCCATCTGACAGGCTGTTTCTTTCCTTCTCTCCACTGATGTCTTGCCCAGTGCATCCACCCCCAAAGAGCAAATTTCTCTGCGTGGTGTGAAACAGAAACTTCCAACATGGTTTGAGGTGGGGCCAGACCATGATCCTCTCATTCTCCCCACTGACAGGACAAGAATCATTTCCACTGAGCCAGATCAAGACTCTTTTCCACTCCTGTTTGGATTTCCCATAACCCTCCCAATAGCTGATGTTCCCTGACAGTTTTGACCAGAAATGTCATTTTGTACCACACAGCACCAGTCAGGAAAGGACTGGCTTAGTCAAACTTTCTGTGGGTGAGATCTGTGGCTGTGGGGCACGGAAATGAGACAATCTTCTAGCAGAGAGCAGTGAGGAAGGGCAAGAATATCACTTGCACATTCCCTGCACAAAAGCAGCTTGTGGAAAAGCCACGTGCATCTGGCTGGCTTCATGCAGCTGAAGCAGCATGGTGGTGGAAAGGAGCTGGAAGGCTGGGAGCTCCCTGCCAGAGCTGCTGGGTTCACTGCCCTGCCCTTTGTCTCACCTGTGCAGCTTTCTGAGGGAGGGACCATCTCTGTCTCTTGTTCTGTGTTTGCACAGGCCCCAGGCTGGGTCTCTCAGTGGGGATTTGCTCAGATCTCAAAGGGCAGCTCTTGGCACCAAGGTTATTATTTCCTCACTTGAATCCCACCTGCTCTGCTTCACCTCCTGCCCCAGCAACTCCCCGTGGGACCCTGGGGGTGACACACACAGAGCAACAGCTGCTCTCCAGGTGGGGTGACAGTGACAGTGACAGTGATGGGCCATTCTGGGGACAGCAGGAACTGGAGAAGGACTTACAGGAGTAGGTTGGGTTTTTTGGTACTTTACTCACGGTAAATCCCCAAGCCTGGAGCTCTGCTGCACACAATCCAATAATTTAGGGCAGCATCACTAGAAAAACACATCAGAAGATTGACATTTGAGTGTCTGCCTGCCCACCAGGCTCCCTCCTCTCTCCACGAGCGTTGCTGCACTGACGTGACTTTTCCTGTGCTATATTTGGGTTAAACATAGATCCGCCAAATGTCGCTGTTTCGTGTAAAACTCGTGTAAAGCCTGAGGAGTAGAAAGGCAGTTTTAACCACAAATCTCTACTGTTTGTATGCCCACCTCATCCCCCTGTTCCCCTGCTGAACCTTCAGCCAACTTAAAGCGAGCCAGATGAGTACAAATTACATTTTAAAAGCGCTTCATTCTGGTGTTGTTTTTAGTGAGTTTTGCCAGCAGCAAATTACATAGTTCTAGACCTTTTGAAGTGCGTGTTTTTCTCACCGTTGAGCACTGACACCGTTACTATAATTAGAAGGATGTTGCTCTGTAGCAGCATCTAGTGCCAGAGCCCGAGCCCTGGCAGCACCTTTTCCTTTCCTGGCTGTGCTCCCCAGCCAGAGCTGCTGGTTCAGCTGGCCCGGAGCCACGGAGGAGCGGCAGGGTCAGGTGCCATGGGCTGTGCCTTGTCGCTCACTCCCGCTGTGACCCCGGAGAAAGCGGCGGTGGGGGGGGCTGCTGGGGCCGGCGCAGGGTTCTGGTGCCCAGGAGCAGCATCGCAGCGGCCGGGAGCACTCGGCCATGGACTGACGCAGCCTTCTCCCCGCTCCTTCTCCCGCTGCCATGGCTGTAATGGCTCGTGTCATCGGCCTCATGATGACAAACGATGGGGACCGGAGCCGCTCTGTTTCCAGGGCAACCCCGCTGGCTCCCCAGCTCCCGCTCCAGCGCACCGACCGTGCCCCCGCCGCTCCAGCAGCGCTGCCCGGGGGTCCCCCCGGGCCCCGTTTCGGTGCCGGGCTGAGCGGAGGTGAGCGGCCGGGGGTCTGTGTCGTGCCCTGGCTCTCTGCCCCGGCCTCTCCTCCTGGAGGGGTCCGGCTTGGGGGCAGCCCTGGGGGGTCCCGGGGGTCTCTCTCAGCCACAAGAAAGCCCCAAGCGCTTCTCCTGTTTGTAGCCGCACGGCAGCGCCGACCCCCGCTCCGCACCCACACCGCCCGCTGCCCGGCGGGGTCCTGCCAGCCCCCGGC
>VZTR01010132.1:37080-70679 GCA_013400775.1 Chaetops frenatus | reverse complement strand
CGGGGGCCCATGGCCGGCGCGGAGCATCGCCCCCGGCCGCCGGGCAGCGCGGCGGGGCCGTGAGTGCGGCCCCGGCACCCGCAGCGGGGCCAGCGGCTCTCGGAGCGGCGCTGGGGCTATGAGCGGGGCACGATGATGATCGACACCCAGGTGAGTGCGCGGGGCACCCGCCGGCTTTTTCCCCCTACCCCCGAATTCCCCCGGCCCGGTGCGCATCTGCCGGGCTCGGTCCCCTCCAGAACCCCCGCTGGAGGGGGCTCAGGGCGACCCACGCGTGTCCGCCTCGGGTGACTGATGCGTGCGCGGTGCCGGGGAGCCGGGGGGCTCTGGCGGGGCTTGCTGTGGGTCAGTAGCTGCAGGTTCCGTCCCTTGCTGCCTGTCGGGGTCGGGGGACACTGTACGTGCCAGCAGCCCGGGCCCCTGGTCTGCAGCAGGGGCTTTGGCGGAGGAGAAGCAGCCGCTTTGCCGAGGGAGTGAGGAGAAGTCTGTTTTTCAAATTTTTTTTTTCCTTCTGCTCGTGAAATGAGTAAATGCGGCTGGGAGAAGAGGAGCTGAAGGATTGGGAAGGACAGGGAGGCAGTTTGGGACGGGGTCTGCAGGCGCCGCGATGCTGCAGCAGCCGCTGTGCTGCGATGCTGCTGGCAGGCTGGCGCTGCTGCGCGCCGTGCCAAGCCAGGGCCGGCTCCCCTGGCACTGCTCGGGCCAAGTGGCATCAGCAGGTCCCCTGTCTCTGCCTGCTGTGTTTATGAGGCCGAAGAAGCTCAATCGAGCCGAGGTGGGCTAAAAAAGCTCTGCACTCCCAAACCCACTGGTGCTTTTGGGGCAGGGGAGGGTGGAGCAAAGGTATGAAATACGAGGATGGTACCAGAACGTGACTCTGGGTTTGGTCCTGATGCTCCTCTGACTTTTTGCTTTCTATTCCTCTCCCGATGTTCCTCTCCTGATCCCAGCCCTGGGAAGGAGGGGGGGGACTGTGCTGCTGCCCTTGTGGGGGTGGTGGGAAGGTAAGTGGGCAGCAATGGCTCCTTGGAGACCAGGAATGAATAAAGGGAAGGGCTGGTGCTGTGCTGGAGAAGTGGGCTGGGATCCATTTTTTGGACTGGAAAAATGTGCATTCCAGAGCCTCCTCCTGCACCCTGTGGGTCTCTTTGGTCTGGGCCTTGTTCACCTTGGCCCAGCCCAATAAACAACAGCTGAATTAGATCTCTTGGGGGCACGTGTGTGAGGCAGGCCCTAGTGCCACACCAATGCTTGCTGGATGGTGGCATGTCCCTTTGGAAAACGGGATTGGCAACCAAAATGCTGGAGTTTGGGTCCTGACCCTGCCTAGGGTCAAGAACAAGAGTTCTCTGTCATTATGGACTGGGAAGATTGATCTTGCTGGGGATCCAGAAAATTAAAAGTGTAAGAAAAAGATGAAAAAAGATGAAAAAGATGTCCAGAGCTCAATCTCCCAGGCAGAGAAGTGCATGTGGCATCCTATGGAATGTTTTGCATTAAGGTATCAGCTTTTTTTTTTTTTTTTTTTTTTTTTTTTTTTTTTTTTTTTTTTTTTTTGGTGCCTATCCCATTTTATATATTTATTTGTAGATCCATTTTATATGGGTAAACTGAGGCACGCAGAGATATTTGTTCCAAGCCCAGGATCCTGCATGGGTGGAAAGCAGAGGTTGAAAGTCCTGGTTCTGCCTGCTGAAGAGGATGAGCCACTCTGCCTTTTGAGGGGTGCCATTCATTGAGGTCCCGTTGTTTGTGGCTACCAGTTAAGAGGAATTTCCAGCTGCACCCGCAGCCGCACCCTGCCAGCTCTGAGGGCTGTACAGCTACATTTTTCATGCCTTGTGAATGTTTCTCTCCCTGGTTGCTAAGGGAAAGACTCCCACAAACAACTGGTAAAACTGAGTATTACAAAGTAAATAAGCTGAGCAAACAAGGAGATTATTTTTTTTTCATCCCTAAGTGCTGCAGGTGTGTTGTTCCAGGTGTCCTGACATGTGACAGCAAAGGTGAATTCCAGCCTTTAAAAGGGAAACCTGCTCTTGAGCTGGGTCAGAAGGTGGCTTCCATCCTGAACCAAGCTCCCAGAGCTGCAGGCTCACCCCCTGTCTCCCTTTCTGGCCGTTTGGGCAGGAGAAGGGAGCAGATGGTGGATGAGCAGCCTTGGGGCTGGCTGGGGGCAGGACACAGAGAGCCTGAGTGCAGGCGAGCCAGGCTGGAGCTGCGTTTGCTTTTGTTTTTCCTTTCATCTGCTCCCAGCCTCTGAAGTGGCTCCAGGGGCTCGGAGTTAACTCCTGGTGTTGCTCTGCAGGGGCAGGGGGACGAGCTGGCAACAAGTGACAGCGAGGGAGGGTCCAGCTGGCAGCAGGGGCTGGGAGGCAGCAGGTGGAGGGATGCAAAGTCCCTCCTCGGCACGGCTCAGCCACTCCATCTGGAGCTCCCACTCACGCCTGTGTCTGTGTGCCTGGGCTGATCAGACATGAGCAGAGGATGCAGCGAGTGCTGCAGGCTCCAGAATAAATCTCTGGGCCGTTGTAGTGATGGATCTGACATCCCCTGGCTCAGTGCAGTGTGTTATCTCTAAGCCAGTTTGCTCCAAGATGACTCTTGAAGTGAAGAAATGAGGGGATTTTCAGGACTTTGGTTATTCTGGGTGTCTTTGGGGTTGTGTTTTTCATCTCCACGTAATGTTTTCGTTCTGTCATTCCCCAAATGGTGCCTGGCTGCTGGATCTGGTCAGGGCAATCAGGGCTTCTGATCTCAGGTGGTGATCTCCAAAGCAATCTGCACTATCCATCAACATGGATTTTGCTTCTGATACCTTTCCCATTGCTATAGCAACCCATCTGAGGAGGATGCCAGCACGCTTTCCAGGCAGTGTGTGCAGGAGAACTGCTTCACCTGCCACCAAGCTGCCACCACTCGTGGGGCAGGGCTGGTTAGCTGGCAACTGCAGGCAGGTGCTGAGCCTGGAGGGGCAGGGGAGCTGCTGGCAGCTCCCTCAGGCTGCCCCAGCTCTCCCAGGTGTCCCCATCACCTGGAGTTTCCCTGGGATATCGGGGTGATTCAGTGCAGGTGGGGGGAGTGCATGGTGGCTGGTGCATGGCCAGGATCTGGGATTTCTCTCCAAAGGAGATGCTCAGGGTGGTGTGAAGGAGCTCACCAAGGCTTGGTGAGCATTAGGGGCTGCTTCCCTCTTCCCCCCTGCCTTTGCCTGTGGAGAGGCTGGAAGATGGGCCTCAGCTCCAGGGTGCTGATGGAGTGGGGGGTGTTGTGCCTGCTTTTGCCAAGTGAGCCACTTCCCTCCTCCATGTCCTTCACACTCTGCAGCCACTAGATGGGCTCCAGGACGTTCTCTGTTCTGCTCTGCCTCCTCACCCTGCTGTCCTGTGCTTTCTGTGCAAACCAGAGGCCACCGTGCTGTGGCTGGCCATGGGGACAGCAGTGGGGCTGCCTTTCCCGCGGCAGTGGTGCTGCCTGGGGATGTGTTGTGCCCGGTGGGACTGGCAGGCTGTGTGAGCCCTGCCAGGGCTGCCCAGGGCTGCCCCGAGCCCAGCGGGGCTGTGCAGCAGATGGCACTGTTGTTTTCGCTATGAGTTATTGCCGTGGGTTCGCCTGCTCAGCGCTGGGAAGGGGCAGCGGAGAGATGGCAGCGGGGACAGGGCGGGTGTCCGGCTGCCTGGGAAAGCCCTGCACGCCAAGCTGGGCTGTGCTGCGGGCATTGCTCCCGCAGGAGGAGCCGTGCTGGTCTCCGTGCTGATGAGTGACACGAGCCAGCTCCATCCTTGGACACCTCGGGTGCAACCCCGGGAGCCGCCGTGGGAGACCTCAGCAAGGCCGTGTCAATCACCGCGCCCCTCTTAGAAAAAGCAACCCCTGATCCACCGCTCCCTTTGGTGCTTGTCCCCACCGCCAGCAGCCCAGGCGTCCCGCAGCTGTCCCCCAGCACCCGGGAAGCCTCGGGGAACGCGTGACCTTCCCGTCAGCCGGGGCCGGCGGGGAGCGGTGCCCGCTCCGCTTCCCGGGCTGCCGCAGCCGCTCCGCCGCTGGCACTTCCAGCAGCGCTTCCCACCTGCCCGGGCCGCTGGGGCAGGGCTGTCACAGCCCTGGCCTTCAGGGGTGGCTGTGGCAGCTGCTGGCAGCTGTTCGGGTGCTCCCAAACTAAACCCATCCCTCCCTGCCCGGCGCCGGCTGCCGCGGGATTCGCCGGCGGAGCCTCCAGATGTTGACAGATTTTGCTGCCGGGATCGCTCGAGTCCAGCCCGCGTGACCTGCGGGGGGGGTTCACCCATGTGTTTTCCTTGAGGATTTGCATTTTTAAGTGGTTGGATTTGGTGGGGACCTTTTGGCTCCCAAGGCACGGCGGGAGAGCCCGGGGCGGGTGTCTCCGCGGATATTCGCTGTCTCCACCGATATTCCCCGGCGCTGCACGCCTTGGCCGCGGGTCAAAGGCAATGTTTGTAGACATCAGCTGGCGTCAGAGGCGGCTCGGTGCTGCCGTGCTGGGGGGATCACAGAGTTTCCGCTCCCTCGAGGCCCTGCAGTGCAGCGGGAGTTCATCCTCTGCAAGGATTTACAGCCCCCTCGGTGCTCCCGGCTTTGCTGCGGCCCCGAGGGCTCCTGGCTCCTCTGTTTGGAGCTGCTGAACCTCACGTGCTCCCTGGAATAGGTGTAGCTGCAATTCAGTGTCCTTCACCACCCTGCCTGGAGAGAGGGTTCAAAGATGGGGGAAAGGGAGAGGCAGGATGAAGGGGCTGGGGAGAAGGAAGGGGTGCAGGGGTGCCCCGATGGGTTAGAGAGGGTGGAGAAGCCCTTCCTTGCTCTGTCCAGCCTTGTGTGGCACCTGGAGAAAATCAGAAGCTTTAGATGTGGTGCCAGAGCTCTGAGAGGTCAAAACATGTGGGGTGTCAAGGCATCCCAGCTCAGGCCCTGCACTTCCCTGGAGAAGGTCTAGCAGAGAAAGGGAGGAGGAGAGAAGAGGAGTGAGGTGTGGTGCAGACTTTGCTGTGGGCTGGCCAGTGCTGTTAGGAGGGGTCACTGGAGAAGCTCTCCTGGCACCCCAGAGGGGATGTGCAGGTTGCTGGCACAGCCTGGAGGTGCTGCTGTGCCCGGGATTCAGGATGTGGCCGTGAGAGCCTGCTCTCGTGTGGGCTGAAAACAGCCTGCAAGCCGAGTCTGGCTCACGGGGACATCCGCTGGCCCTTTTCATCTTCCCCCTTCCGTGCAGCCCTGCTCTGTTTCCCACTCCCCTGCCATAAACACCCTGCCTGGGCTGGGGGCAGGAAGCAGAGCCTGCAAAGCGCTGAAGGAGCCGGGCCGGCTCCGTGCGAGCCCTCAGCAGGGAATGGGGAAGGTCGAGGTCATCCCTCAGTTCAGCCAGGAGGTCCCTTTGAAATCTCCAGCAGCCGCCCTGCCCCGGCTCTTTCGGCCCCGCTGGCTCCATCCCACGGCGGATTTCCCACCGAGTGTTTCCTGCCTGTCCCTCTCGGCAGTGTCCCACACAAACACAGCTCGTCACCTCCCCGCAGAGGTGACACCCCCGCCGTGAAGAACAACAACAACAGGGCAGCCAGGGCGGCGTGGCAAAGTCCCGGGCAGGCAGGAACCACCCTGGTCACGGGGACTGCTGCATGCCCTGAATTACAGGGAACACAGCCACCTTCCTGAATTACAGGGAGCGGGAACACAGCCCTGCTCCTCAATTAAAAGGAACCTTGGCTGCTCTCAGCCCCTCTCCGAGGAGGCTGGGCAGCCCCAGGTGGTGGAATCTGCTGGCAGGGGGTGGAGGAGGCTTCCCACGGTGGTGATGGTGGTCGAGGGGTGCAGAAGCGTGGGCTGTGCAGGCCCAGAAAGGCGCTGCTGCCCCAGCTGTGGGGTGGCTGTGGGTGCACACTGGGAGAGGGCAGCTGGTCCAGGGCAGGAGCCCCTGAGCTCTGCCTGTGTGGAGGCTGGAGGAGCAGGGCTGGGTGCCCTTTCTATTTCATCATCATTATCATTATTATTATTATTATTATTACTGCTGTATTTCAATAATTAAACTGTTCTTATCTCAGCCCATGAGGTTTTTGCCCTGGGAGAAGTCCCACATTTTCTGCCCCATGCCCAGCAGGCCAAAGGGAGAAGAAGTCTCCCCTTTGTACAGATGAGGGCTTGTGGGTGTTGAAGGGCCCTGTTTTTCTTGGCAGAGGTTGAAAGTCCCAGCAGGCTTCAAACCCTCCCGATCTGCATTTCCATGGTGACAGGAAGGCTCTTCTGGTGGCTGTGCCATCCTCGGTGCCACCACAATAACGAGGCTGGTACAAGCACTGAGCCTTGGTGGGGGTTTGGAAAGCAGAGCCTGTGTCCAGTGTGAGAGGATTGGACACTCTCCTTCCCCAGGGCTCGTGGAGAGCAGCAGATTCTGCCCCAAAAGGAGGAAGGGGTTGTTTAGGAGACCGTGCCCCGCCTCCTGTGCAGTCCCTGCGTGTGTGGCACTGCTGGCGGTGCTGTGGCATCGTGTCCCCCGGCAAAGAGCCCATCCCGTGCCTCTGCATCCATAGCCCATCATGGAAAACAGCAGCCCTGGCTGCTTGGCAGTGCTGTGTGAATAACCAATTAAAGGCAGAGGAAGGGGAGACGGCGGCTGAACGCTCCCACAGCCCGGGGAAGGTGCGTTTCTGCCGCTGGAGAGGCGCTCGCCTCCCTCCTGCCGCAGCGCAGACCCTCCTCCTCCTCCTCAGGCTGCGGATGTCCCCACCTGGCGTTCGGAGGGATCCAGATCGCAGGGATTTCGGCTGGAGGAGGCAGCAGCCCTCCATCCATCCCTCCCTCCATCCCTCCCTCCATCCCTCCATCCATCCCTCCATCCATCCCTCCATCCATCCCTCCATCCATCCTTCCATCCATCCCTCCATCCCTCCCTCCATCCCTCCCTCCATCCCTCCATCCCTCCCTGCTGTGCCCGGTGATGCAGCCCCCGGTGTGGCCGCCGGAGCCGCGGCTGCTCCAATCCCGGTCCCTGCCGGCGGCGTTTCCCTGGAGCTCAGCGGAGCCTGGAGGCTTCTCCCCCTCTCCTGGAAGTGCAGCATGGCTCTAGGTACCTGGGACTGCCTCGGAAACTGGGACTTTACATCCCCTGCAAAGCTCCATTTATGGCTTTTCCCCCCTACTCTGGCTGTCGTTGCAAGCTGAGGGGGAGGGCTGCACTCTGGAAACATTTTACAAATACACGATGAAATGCATCCTTTCTCCTTAGAAAGCAGCGAGGAAATCCCCACTCTCCCACGGTATGTTTATGTTTTTTGGCCCAAGCTGTGTATCTTTTGCTGTCAAACACCCATAAGTAGGACCAGGTGCAGCGATATTTGTCAGTATTTCAGGGCCAGCTCCTGTGAATTTGCCTGTGTGGGCACCGTGTCCCTGTGCAAAGTCTCCTGGCTCAGTGACCTGCAGCCAGAGCCTGTGTTTTGGGGTGGAATCCAAGTTTTCCCTGTGCTGGCCACCACTGACCCTTCCCAGGCCACTGTGGGTGTCACAGCCCTGCTTTTGGGGCATTTGCCCAGCATTTACTGGGGCTGGGTGCTGCTTATACAAGTCCCCTTTTGCACTCTCCCCAGTGCTGCTTGAAAGGGTGTTTAGTTAATAGGATTATAAAGCTTTCCTGTCGTCAGGCAACGGAAATCAATGGTGGGAATGAGCCTCATTTACAGCACAGCCACACAGGGACTGCAGTGCTGCTGAGGGGGGGACCTGCTGCCCCCTCTGGGCTGTTCCCCACGCTGCTGGGGCCTCCTGGAGATAAGGGAAAAAGGATGCAAAGCTGTTGGAAAGAAAATGGTAAAGGGTCCAGAGGGGCTGTGTGAGGAGTGGCTGAGGTTGCTTGGCTTTTTGGCTGGAGAAGAGGAGATGGGGGCAGACATCGAGGCCTGCACCTTCCTCACGAGGGACAGTGGAGGGGCAGCTCTGATCTCTCTTCTCTGGTGGCCAGGGACAGCACCCAGGGGAATGGCTGGAGCTGTGCCAGGGAGGTTTAGATTGGATGTGAGGGAAAGGTTCTTCCCCCAGAGGCTGCTGGGCACTGCCCAGGCTCCCCAGGGAATGGGCACTGCCCCGAGGCTGCCCGAGCTCCCGGAGGGTTTGGACAATGCTCTCAGGCACAGGGTGGGATTGTTGGGGTGTCCTGTGCAGGACCAGGAGTTTGATTTGGTGATCCTTGTGTGGCCTTTCCAGCTTGGGATATTCTGTGATTGTCTGAAATGCAGAGGTTGTTGTTCTCAACCCCGTCGTGCCAGCCGTGTGTCTCACCAGCTGCAAAGATCCTGCCTGGAGCAGTGCCTGGGGTCCCACAGGCACTCAGGATGCTGGTGCAGCCCCGTGGTGCTGCCTGTGTGCCCCAAAGTGCTGCATGTCCCCCAGCTCCTGTGCCTGCTGCTGGCCTGGTGCAGGGAACACAGGAATTTTCCCTTTCTCCACTCAAAAATGAAGGCTTGGCCTGAAAGCTGAGAGCAGGTGCTGCTGTGCAGTGCCTGGGGGGCTGCGCCCTCCTCTCTGCTGTCAGCAAACCTCTGGAGGCAGCAGCTTGGCAGGATGGGCTCAGGAATGCAAAGGGAGCTGCTGTCCCCAGCACGCCCTGGGCTCCCAGCCCCTTCCCTGGGGCTGCACATCTGCACTGCACAGGGGCCAGGCCTGCAAGAGCCCAGCTCTGGCCGCAGCCCCCCGGAGGTCAGGGGAGGGAGGCTCTCTGGGCTCTCTGGGCTCTCTCCACCCGAGCTGACATCCTCGGGGGCTGCTCGGAGCCGCCCTGCCCTGCCCTGTCCCTGCCCTCCCGCGGGGCATTCCAGGCTGGAATGCCTCTCCCTGTCTGAGCCAGGGCTCTGCCTCCCGGGAGAGCCCTGCACAAGGCACCGGCTTCCCTTGCAGCCAAGGAAGCTTCTGGAACCCTGCGCTGTCAGAGCAGGAGGGTGGGCAGCAGCCAAACGGGAGCCCCGAGGGAAACTTCCAGAAAAATCTGCCTGCTTCAGGAATCTGGCCGTGCAAAAAGGTGTTTCCCATCCCCTTGGCTGTTAGAGAGGGGACTGCACACGTGGTGGAGACTTCTTTAATCCCCGGAGGCGTGAAGAGGGAGGACTGGGAGAGCCTTTGGCTGAGGGTGTAAGGCTGGAAACCACCAGGCTGCCAAAGCCACTTCTCTTATCTCTGGAGGCCAGGCTTTGCTGCCTGCCAGGTGTCATCTGTGTGGATCTGCAGATAACCCCTTGGCCACGGGTAATGTGGGTTAAAGCACATGTGAGGAGCTGGGGCTGTGTTAAACAGCACCGTGAGAGCAAGGAACCTCCTCCTTTGGGTTTGTTTAAGCTCCAGCTAAACCCTGCAATATGTGCTGGAGGGAACAGCCCTGCCCAGCGCTGGGGGCTCGGCCAAGTCGGTGAACGAGGGGCTGCTCCATCTCTGGCAAACCCTCCAGACTGTGCTGTGCTGGGCACCAGCTCTGGTTGCCTGCAGAGCTGTGCCCAGAGAGGTGCCCTGGCCTTGCTGCCAGCCTGCTCTCTCCACAGACGGCTGCTGCCTCTGGCCTGTTGGCAGGTGGAGTAAATCCCTGCAGAAAAATCGCAATTGGTAACAGTGGGGATCGTCATGGCTTGCTAATACCCTCAGCTCCCCGTTCCCTCAGCTCTTTCTCTCCTCTGGCAAAGATGTTTGCAGTGGGAAGCATCTGGTCCTGTTGCTGGGCTGGTGTGGGCACAGCTGAGCCTTGCTGGGACCTGTGCTGTGCCCAGCTGGTCCCTGCAAGGTCGGTGCCCAGAGCTGGCCCTACAGGGGATGGGATGTGCTGATTTAGGAGCTTACTCTTGGTCCCAGTCTGCCTGTGCTGCAGGCTCCCCTGCCAGGCAGGTGTTTTGGGAAATGATGAGGCTTTTCCTTAGGTTTGGAGCTGCAGGGGACAGCGATGGGCACGTGGCAGTGTGTGGCATGGTCCTGCAGTGCCAGCTCCAAAGCCTGACGCGTGTGCCCAGCCTGGGGAGTCGGGCAGCCGTGCAGGGACACAGCCAGCCCAGCAATCCAGGCACCAAACACGTGTGGGGCCCGTGCCAGGGATTTCCCGGCAGCAGAGCCACGCCCGGGTCTCCCCCGTGTGGTGCTCCTGGGGTGGGGACACCACCGAGGCGTCATTAAAAGAGTTCAATCTGGTGGGAAACAGTTTTGGGGTGAACCAAGAAGGGCTGGTGGGAGCAGCCATGGACTGCAAGGAGTGGTGTGGTCCTGTCCTCCTCCCTCCCTCCCGCAGTGGGGTGGAACAGGGGGCAGGAGGGAGCGGGGATCTGCCCAGGGACGCGGGGTCCTTCCCCGCCCGGTGTGCGAGCGGTCCTGGCATGGCTGTGTCCTGGTGGAAAGGCAGGAATCCCCCTCCTAGAGCAGCTCTGCCCACCCGGGGGCTGCTGCAGGGGTGTTCCCATCCCGGGCTCTGTCCCCACCTCCGCAGGAAGGGAGGTTATGGAAACTCAATAAACTGTTGCCATGACAGCCCCGAGCCCGGCTCCCTCCCGGGGCTGTCACCCACCGAGACAGCTCGGTATTCCCTGGGACCGACCCCTGAGGCTGCAGGATCGCAGGCAGCAGATCCCTTTTCCCCTTTGCCGGTGCAGGGAAGGGGTCTGGGAAGCAGAAAGGAGGCGTGTGGGTAGCCGAGGTTCCCTTTGCGAGGTGGGAGCGGTGGTCCCGGTCCCCTGAGCATCCTCTGCGGCCCCAGGAGCACGGCAGGTCCCCGTTGCCGCGGTGACAGTCTCCATGGAGACCGCTCCGGCACAGCCGCATCCCGGGGACCGCCATGGTGAGGGGAGGCCGTGGGGATGTGTCCCCCTCCCCACGGGGACACGCTGGCTCCCGGGCTGCCCTCCCAGCCCCCCCCCAGGGGAGCGTGGAAATGGAAATCCCTCCAGTGGCAAACGTGCGGAGGAATCCCGAGGAAACGAATTGGTTTCCCCCCACCCCTCCTTTAATGCTTGCTGGCTTTCACTCCACGCTGGTAATTGCTGCTCTGCACCTATTAAAAGGCCGTCTCGTGCTTTCGCACGGGCTTGATTGTGAATTAATTTTGCATACGTATCTATTCTGGGGAGCATGGGAATCTGTTCAGGATGCTGAATGCCAGACGGGCTTTCCAGAGGCGTGAGGTGCAGCACAGGCTGTGCCTGCTCTCAGGAGTGACTTTGAAGGAATGACGGTGGCTTCTCCAAATAAATGCCTAAAAACAAGGCTGCAGATTCAAATCAACGGGGTTTATTCCTACAACTAGTTTAGGCCAAGATAGATTGTGGGTGCTTCTGTGTATGCCATTTGAAATCCCCGTTAGATGCCAAAGTGCCTTTGGTTTTCACTGGGAAATAGGTATCCTACCTGCTCATGGTCTCCTGGAAGCCCCACCAGACTCCATCTCCAGGTCTGCCTCTCTAAATCTACTCACAGGCTTTCTGTAAATGCCACATTTCTCCAGAGAAATGCCATTGGGTTGGGATTTCTGTGGTTTTGAAACCAGGTTTCCTCTTTCTATTACTGAGAAGTGTCAAAGGGGAAGAGCTGTTGGGATTTTCCATTTGCCATTTACTCGTCATGCTGCTTTCTTTCCCCTGTGCCTTTCCATCAGCCTTGCACAGTGAAAATAAACCAGCAGGTTCTGTGTCATTTCTCTCAAGTACCACGCTCTGGGGCAGGATGCTGTGATGTTTGGGCATGGAGTTGCAATTTCCTTTGAAAAACAAACTCGCCATTGTTATTCCTGGGGAATTTCTTTCATTTTGTGGAGTCCTTTGATGCTTGAGAATTGGAGTCAGTCTTCCTTAGGGGGTCCTTGGTGAGTCACTGGGTGTCAGGAATGCCCAACGTCATGGGAGAGGTTGGTCACTGGTTTTTGGAGCATCCCAAATTTCACACCATTGCAGCAATGCTGGGTGCTAAGATCCTCCTGTGCATGAGTTTGTCCCTGAAATCTGCATTCACCTGTGCAGAGGTTCAGTCGTGGTGTGCTCAAAATGATGATTTTGCAAGGTGTCAGGGGCTGTTTGGACCTTAAGGAGTGGATGCACTTCCCAGTGCAGGAGCCAGCCTCTCCCTGGGGCAGCAGCAGAGCAGTTGGGAGCAGGATGCACCCAGCATAGGAATTGCAATGAATTTGCCCTGCAGTTGCTCTGTTCCTGCCAAGACTCTTACTGGAAAACAGTATTCTCCCAGTAATGGTTGCTAAGCACTGAGGTCTCATGATGGGCTTTATCTGCTCAGCTGGAGCCGCAACAAAAAAAGCTCCAGTGAGAAATGAAACGGGGAAACATCAGCAGCTGTGCTGGGGCTTCCCTGTCCTCCAGAGGCAACACCAGGAGGAGATTTCTCCTTCACCCTGGCAGGGCTGGCCCGTGCTGCTGTGGGGCTCCAGCAGCACCTCAGTCCTGTGCAGTGGGGGTGGCTCCTCTGGTTTCCATGCACAGGGAGGGTTTTGGTGCTCGGCTGCTGCTGCTGCTGCTGGCAGATCTGGGATCGTAGCGCAGTTTCCACTCACGTCAGCCAGACTGGAGGAGCAGGAGGATGAAGCTTGCATTTAAAAATCTGCGTAGGATCATCCTGTCTGGGCTGGTTTGACGGCGGGGGATTCTTTGCTTTGTGTTTCTGCTGCACATCTCCCAGCGGGGTGGGGGGGAAGGGTTCAAAGGCGCTCTGCCGCTTTCTGCTGAGGGACTGTTACATCCCCCGCTGGCTGAGGCAGGTGTCAGGGGACACTGGTGGGTGGGCACGCATCAGCTGGCCCCAGGAGAGGAGGGGAACGTCCCACACCATCTCTGGGGCTGTGTCAATACCCACAACTTCTGGCTGGTTGCCTTTGACCAAAGCATTTCATGCACAGCACCTCCCATATCCCACCAATCCACTGTGTCCTGTTCCTGCTGAGTTTGAGATGCTTCTCTGGAGCATCTCTGGTTTTGTCCAGCCCCTGCTGCTGCTGCTGCTCTGCCTGGTGTCCCTCCTGGGACTCTGCACTTGGAGTTTTGCTTTCCTTCACAGCCTGCCTCTGTGGTTTGTGACTTTTCCAGAAGGATTGTCCCTTTTGGCATCTTTATGGCTGCTGGGAGGTCACTGGGCTCTGGGGACCAGCAGAGCAGACTGAGCCCTTGACAGAGGTGTGTGCTCTGGGGTGGCAACATCTGAGTCTGTCCCGAGCCCTGGAAGTCCAGGGGAGCCCCAGAAACCAGGCCACCAGCAGATGATGGGACTCCTACCCCTCCACACCACCTCTGCAGAGATTCCCATCCCCATGGCATCAGCTGCTGAACAGGATGATGAGTTCCTGGGAAAGGCAGCCCTTGAACACTCTGGCACTTAGAGTGTGACATCTGTGTCCTTCTCAGGATGTTAGGAAGGTGCAATCCCAGCTGACCAAGCCCAGCTTGTTACTGGAAAGTTGTTGTTGAAAAGCCAAGCTCTGCTGACCCATTGTTGCAGGCAGGTGAGTAACCTGAGCTGGGGCTGAAGCACAGGTGTGAATCACCTTTCCTGGAACCAGGGCTGCCTGTGCTGAGGGCAGGCTTTGTTGCTGATGAAATGTGGGACAGTCCTCCATGGGAATGCACCTTGCATTGAGTCACCAAGGAGTCCTGAAGGAGCAGGACTGAGACTGGCAGTGCCAGGGAGCTTCCAGGACTGTGGCACTGCATCTCTGCCGTGAAAAGAGTTGCCAGAATTCTACCAGTCAGCAGCTGGGGCATGGCCCTGGAAACTTTGCCTTGTCCACGTGCTCCAGCTGTGATCTCCCCTCTCTCCTCCCCTGCAAATCCACTCCTGGGGCTGCTGCAGTGCTGCCTTCTTGTCCTCGCTGCTGCTGCTGATCTGAGCCATATGGTGGATGAAAAATCTGCCTAATTTCCAGTTAAAACTTAATTTATGGTGAGTTTATCCCTATTTGGTCTTGTTCCAAGGCTTGCCCATTAGCTCCCATTCCTGCAGCATGTAAGGGTTGGTTTTCTCATCCTTGCTTTTCTCCGGGAATGATGGGGCAGACCCCGCTGCAGTCCCACGCTCTGTCCTGGTGCACTGGGGAGGGGCCCCGCTCTGACTGCGAGGGGCACGGAGGGTCCGTGTGTGTGTGAGACCCCTCTAAGCCCGGCCCTTGGCTCCGGCTCCCCCGCGGATGAGTCAGCCCGGCGCTGGCTTGGCGCTGAGCGGGGCTGGCCAAGCCCAGCTTACCTAAGGCTGCAGGAATGCCTGGCTCAGCGGGGCTCCTCGGCTCCGCTCCGGCACCCGGGCGTGCTGCGAGCCTCGCTCGTGGCCTCGGGCAGCGGCTGCCTCTGGGAAAGCCGGGAAAAGGCTGCGCAGTCCCACACTTCACCTTGCAAGAGACCCCTCAAGGTGGGACCCACAAAGCCACCCAAAAGCACCTGTCTGGAGCAGGGTCTGCCCACCCTGTTTATTCCAGCCCTGCTGGGCCCAGCAGAAGGGCAGCTGTCAGGACATAAACTGCTGTTTGTTTGAGGGCAGTGGGGGTTTTCATTGGCATTTCACCCTGGGCCCCCTGTTGGGTACGTAGCTGGCCCCAGCGGCTCCCCGGGTTGGGTGGGAATTGATGAACCCACCAAAGTGCTCCTCTCCTGCTGCCCTCGCTGGGAAGGGACACCCTGGGTGCCCCCCCTGTCACTGAGCCTGGGCTCTGCAGCTGCTGAGGGTGAGGTGGTGGCTCATGGACATGGCCCCAGGTTCGCTCTTGTTTGTGAGAGCAAGAACATCTGTGGGATCCATCTCTGCAGGTGATACACGACTTGCCCCATGTTGAGACTCCCATTTCATTGCTACTGTTAGTGAAAACTCTGTGGGAAGCTGCTTTTCATAGCAAACCCACCCCATTTTGTGCCATGCTTCCTTTAGCAAAGCTCCAGTTTGGATTCGTGGGATCTCTGGTGGGAAAGGCAGCTGGGGATGCTCACCTGGGCAAAACTTTCCAGGCACGATTGTCCTACAAACGAAGTGATCACCAGTGCTGATGCTCTCTCAGTGCCATGCTGCATTCTCAGTGCCGTAAGGTTCCTGAGCACTCTGTGGATGTGAATTATTCAAACCTCACTGTGGTCCTTGGAGTACAGGAAGGCGTTGAACTGAAACTGCCTCTGACAATGGAAAGCAGGGATGGGAGAGGAGACGGGGAGAAAAGGGGAGGCTCCAGCTCGGACCATTCCTGCTCCCTCTGTTTCACACCCTCTCATCCTTCCAGCTCTGCCTGTTTGCCTGTCACAACAGCCAGAGGGAAATGCTGTAAGCGCTGCAGACGCGGTTTGATCATAATCAGAAACCGACAGCAGGCAGGACCTGTTGTGCCTCTCGGAGACAATGCGCGGGCTTGGCGAGCGCCACGCATGTCGATGAGGCTGGGGAGCTCCCGGCGGGGCCGAGCAGCAGCCGGAGCCAGCGCCGAGGTTACCCCGAGAGAAAGGAGAAGCTGGGGGCTGGCAGGGGGGCCGGGGCAGGCTGGCCGGGCGCTGCTTCCCCAGCGCCGGGAGCGGCGGCGGCGGCTGCACACCCGCAGCAGCAGCGGCAGCAGCAGCAGCAGCAGCATTAGCGGTAGCGGCAGCAGCAGCAGCAGCGGCAGCAGCAGCAGCAGCAGCATTAGCAGCGGCAGCAGCAGCATTAGCAGCAGCAGCAGCAGCAGCAGCAGCAGCAGCAGCAGCAGCAGCAGCAGCAGCAGCAGCAGGGGCATACAGGCGCACTGCTGACACGCGCTCACGCTCAGCCTCCCGGCGCAGCTCCTCGCCGCTCTTTGATTCGCGAGGGAGGAAATAAGACCTCGCAGGAGCGGCAGAAGCGGCAGCAGTTGGCAAGATGTGCTGACAAAATCGGACCGGGAGAGAGATCTCCGGTCGGTTCCGCCGCGCCCGGGCTGGACCTGCTCCTGGGAGAGGAGCGGCAGAGGAGAGAGAGGAGGATGAGCAGCCCCTCCATCCCCGGGAAGATGGAGGCAAAACCTTTGTTCAACGTGCAGAAGGCTCTGGTGCAGCCTGTGCAGATGTGCATGTTGGATATCCCCCTGAGCGTGCAGGATGATGATGTAAGTAGAAGGCGAGGGAGCTGCCAGCCCGGGGCCGCCTCGGGGGCACGGTGGGTGTGTGAGGGGCAGAGAGGTGCTGTGACCCCACCCCGGCACCATCCGGGGGTGGTGAACTTCTGGCAAAGTTGACGATGCCAAGAGGTGGCACCGCCTCCAGATGTGACCGTTTCCTCTCTGGAGTGGTGTATCTCGAGGCAGGCTGTGGCGCTCGCCAAATCCAGGGCACCAAAACGAAAGGAGGGGTTTGGGAGGGAGGGAAGGAGGGGAAGCCTTTCTGTGTGGAATAAGAGTCGTGTTGTGGCTCGATGCAAAAAGGGAGTGTTTGCTGTGCGTGTCCTGGCTCTGCTGCCCAGGAGTGGCTGGCGGGTGTGAAAACCTGGGAGGCAGCTCTGCCTTCACACACCTTGGTGGCTGCCCTGGCTGGTGGCACCATCCCTGGGCACCGGTGCTGCCCTCTCGCTCTGCTGCAGCTGCAGGGTTTGGTTCACGATGCAAAAATTGGTGTCGATTGCAGCATTGAGGCAGAGCTCTCCCAATGTGGGTCAGGGGATTCCTGCTGAGAGCTCCTCTTGCCACCTGAACTCTGCCCGTCACAGAAACACACCCCGAATCCGACTGCATGAGGGAACCGGGGAGAAAGGTGCTGGAGAACCCAAAATCAGGTGCAATGCTTTTTAGGGCTGGTGGGTGGTGAGCAGTCAGTGTTCCACCTGTGCAAGGGTTTTGGGTGTGATCCAGGTGCTGCTAAAATTTGAGGCAAATCTTGCTTTGTTTTTTGGGGCAGGGAAAGCCCATCTCCCGCTGCGTGTGCTCAAGGTGTGTAATGTCACTGCAGGAGCCTTAAATCTGGATTTTCTCCATGGCCATGATCTGATCTGTCACAATCACTGTTACCTTCTCTTCAGCATCATTCTGTGTGTTTAAAGAGGTGAAATGACAGCACAGAAAAACGAGCCCAGGTCCCCGGGAGGAGGGAGCAGGGCGGTGTGCTGGATCCCGGCAGGGGTGGGGAGCCCCAGCCCAGCATCCTGAGTGTCCCTGCAGGGACAGGGGACTCGCAGGGAGCCTTCTATTTTTAGAAACACCCCGGGGGGCTTTGCCGGTGTTGCTGCACTAATGAGGATAATGAGGATACCTGTGACGGCCACTGCGGAGCTGCTGGGGTGTGCCAGGGGTGGGCAGCGAGCCCCCGAAAGCGCAGGTGCCTCCTGCAGCATTCCTGGGAAGGAGGGAGGGAAGGAGGGTGGGAGGTGGCTGGAGCGGGGGATGAAGCGGGTGAAGCAGTGCCTGGGTGCTTTATTCGCCTTCAGCTCCATTCCTAAGCAGCAGATTTCTCCAGCTTTACAGCCGGCCATCTCCGTTGCTGCTCAGCGGTGCAATCTGGTGCTGGATTTCCCTGCGGCCCCCGGTGCAGAGCAGGGGATCCTCAGGGTTTGCCTGGCACAGGTGGAGGCTTCCCTGCCTCCCTCCCTGCGCTGGCACCGGGCACGGGGAATGCCCTGGCCTGGGTCACTCAGGGTCCTCTGCTTGCTTATCGTATTCATGGGTTTTTTTGCAGAAAAGATAAATAATCATTACGGGTGCTGTGCAGTGTGTTAATGCTGGGGTTTTTTATTTGGTTGGTTGGGTTTGTAACAATTCCTACGAGCCCTCTGGAGGCTGCTGGGTGACAGCCAGTCCTGGCTGTTGTGTCACGGTGAGGCAGCAGTTGGTAAATGGCACATCAGGGTGTTCCCAGCCCTCGGGTCATGGCCGGGGCATTAGTGCAGGACAGGAGAGGTTAGGGCTTCCCTGTGGAAACTCCAGCTGCCAGGGGGTCACACTGGGACTTGATCTCCAGCATCCAAGTTGTCACATTTCCCAGCCATGCTCACATCTCCCAGCTCGGGGCTCCCTGATGCTTTCACTCCCTGCCCTCTCCTGCACTGGGCAGAGTGGGATGAAACCCCCAGGGGCAAGCACTGGCTGGCAGAGCAGGAGGTGGATCAGGGACTGCTCTGCCTCTCCATGCTCAGGTACCCCTGCTCTGAGGCTGTTTTCCATTCCTGCCAAGCAGGGGCACAGCGGGCCCCATGGCTGGAAGCTCCATCTGCTGCAGAGCACAGGCTGGTGGGGAAACGCCAGCAGGGAAATCCTGAGTGGCGTTTTTGTCTGTGGGGTGGTGGGGAAACTCCTATTTCCGAGCTGAAATGTTCCCCCAGCCAGGCAGGGCTTGGTGTCTCACACCCACCCGCAGGTCCCTGCTCATCTCCTGCCGTCGCTTCCCTGCTCTGCGTGGGCAGCAGGGAGGGAGCAGTGTTGGCATTTCCTCCTCTATTTCAGCACATTAATTTCTATTTCAGGCTCATTAATTCCCTTTCTTCTTGGAGATGACACAGGCAGGTGGGGAGAAGTTTAGGGGCTGTGTTACCTGGGGCTCTTCTGCAGGATCCTGTCCTGTCGGTGCCTGTCACATCTGGGCCTTCCCTGGGGAGGCCTGGCTTGAAAAATGGGCTTTCCTCCTGCTGCAAATCCATTCACTGAACACACAGCTGACCTTTTTCAGGCCGGATTCCCACGGAGCAAGGCTTTGGCTTCAAAGAGGAGCAAGGCAAAGCCCAGGTTGGGACACCCCACAAAAACATGTACCTCTGGCTCAAGCCTCTTCTCCCAGGGCAACAACTCTGTTGGGTCAACACCTCATATTCCTGTTTTTCAGGGAAACTGCTCTGCCCCAGCAATGGGCTGGGTCTCCTTTGGGAACATTTCACCAGCTGGCAGTGGAGCACTGGAGGTGCTCATGCTCGTGTTCAGTGGGTGGCCAGCTGGAAGGGGAACGTCCCCCCCAGGTCACCCTCAATGTGCTGCTGTGTGTCAGGCAGAGGACGCTCTCGTTTCTGCCTTCCTTGATAGCTTTTGGTGGGGCTGTCAATCCCCCCTTTCATAATTCAGCCACAGCAGTTGCAAAATTGCCCAGGCTGCCTCTTTTGCTCTGATGGGGAGGGATTTCCAAAGCTTTCCTCATAAAAGAGCAACAGTTTCTATGTCTGGGAGGTGGGGAAATCAATGAGCAGGCTGTTGCAACTGATACAACGGCTTTTTGTGGCATCTCGGGCCGTTCCCTGAGGTGATGGACCTTTATGGCTCGCTGTTTGTCAGCTTCATTGGCGACATCCACTCCCTGCCGGTGCGAGCCCGCGGGGCTGCGAGGGAGCCGTGAGCCCCATGTCCCGCGGCCGGGGGATGCTGCTGCCCCCTCCCAGAGCATCCCTCCTGCCTGGCGAGTCTGTCCACGCAGGGTTGGGCATCCCAGGCTGATGCCATGCCGTGGTCACAGCCCTGTGTCATGGTGGGAACCCCTGGGGAAGCCCCCCTTGCTGCAGTGTCCGGTAAATGCGGCTCAGGGCAGGGCCGGGGGCTCTCCCGGCGCCGCTCTCTCCGAGCTGGACACCGAGTGAAGCTCTGCAGAGTGAGAACAAAATCAGGGGGAAATCTCATCGTCCCGCTTAGGCACTTGCATTTTCCGGAGCCTGTCCTGGCGGCCTCCCCATCTTTGCCTTCTTCCTTTCTCCTCTGTGATGTCCTAATAAGTGCAGTCGGCCTGACTTCAAAGTGGTTAGCAAATATTTTCCACTCCAGTGAGCTAATTAGTTAAATTACATTTCACATGCTAATTTATTCCCGTAATATTTTTTTTCCCCCTCAGCATACTGAAATACAAGAGAAGATAAAAGCTTGGTTTGACCTTAGAGCCAGGCTCAGAGGAGCTGGAGATGGGATCAAATGATTCGTTCCCAGGTTTGCTGTAGCACAGGCTTATTCCCCGCCGCATTTGAGACCTCATTCGGTGGAGTTTTAAGAGTTTTAACTCCCTGCAACCCGGGCATCCTGGGTGAAACGTTGTCCTCTGGCACACAGAAAGAAAACTTCCAGACCAGCAGTAATGAGCTACTAATTTCCGGCTTCATTGTTCCTGTCCGCGGCACCGGTATCACCTTGGAGTGCGGCATAAATAGCTAATTAATCCTTGCGGGAGCGGGTGGGAATGGTGTTACTTCCCCCATCGGGGCTGGACAGGCTTTAACTGGGAGTCAAGCGGGGCCAGGGAGCTGGTGCTGGTGTCAGTCCCAGGCTGAAGCTGTCGGGGCTGGAAAGGCTTTAAGTGGGAGTCAAGCAGGGACAGGGAGCTGGTGCTGGTGTCAGTCCCAGGTCGAAGCCCGGCTGAAGCGATGGCTGCCAGCGGCCCCGTGGTGAATCAAAGTCTGCCGTGTCTGTATCAAAGGCTGTTTCTTTTCCACTGCCTGCATATGGTAGATGTTATCGGGAGGGAGGAGCAGAAAATGAGCTCTAGGACCATTTCCTGACCACGGTTACAGTCAAAACCAACAAATCCCTCCATCCCTGCTCTTGGCCAAACTCTCCTTTTCCCTCAGGCAAATCCTCGCTTGGTTTCTCTGGGGATGATGAGAAACTGTGGAAAAAGACTCCCAGGTTTAACTCTCATCCGTAAGGGCAGAGAGCAAAGTTTTGGGATTTCTGGCAGCTGCCCTGGCAAGGCTGAGGGCTGAGCCCGTCCCACACCTTGTGTGCAGGTACAGCTCTGAATCCATGCAGTGCTGTGGGGTGTCCCTGCAGCCCCCGGGCTCTGTGTGACCCCTCTGCTGATCTGTGCCCCTGTGCTGCTTGTGCCAGCGCTGGGGGAGGGCAGCAAAGCACTGCCCCAGCAGGCAGCTGAACCCCACCAGCTGCACTCGTGGATGTGCGAGGTGATGAACACTCTGCTTCGTGCCTCTCTGGCTGATGCTGTCCCAGAAGCTTTTGGGGTGGTGGCAATCCCTGTTTCTAGCCCATTCTCTCTTCAGAGAGGGAAGAGTCGGTGTGATGGCTGAGCCCTGGCTTGAAAGGGGTGGGGTAAAATGTCCCTGATTGCTGCTGTTTGGGTCGCTGGTGCTAAAACATCCACTCTTCACCTGTGCCTGTTTTCTCACACTGAATAAACATGTGAAATACAGCCCTGGGAGTGGCAGGTCAGTAATACCAGGGTTACTAAATGAGCAGGTAGCAGGATGGTGTTGATGCAGACAAGAGTTGCTGAAGCAGAATGAAAGCACAGACCTCTGGAGCCTCAGCCAGTGTCTGATGCAGCTCCCTGGGGTACAGCTTGTCTTGGGGCTCATCCTGGCCAAGGGCTTGTCATTATTGCCTAAACTCTGCCACCTCTGGGACGTGCTGTTTGCATGTTTTGAGGTGCCTGGTGCTCACCAGTGGGTCTGTGGTGTCACCTCATGTGTGCCACAGCTCTGGATGCTCCCCAGCACTGCAGGGGCTGGAATTGCCTGACCAACTCCCACTGCTGCCCTGGTAGAGTTATTGGTGCAATTAAAGCCGTGCTAATTCTCTGTATTGCGAGGCAGAGGGAGCCAGCATTTCCAGTAGTTGTTCAGTAGATCTATTTTCGATGTATTTTTATAAGTGGCCTGGCTGGATCTGTGCTTGTGAGAAAATGAGGTGAAATAACCCGTGCCACATCCTCAGCTGGTGCACATCAAGGTAAACCCACTGATTTTGGTGGCATTACAACCTATGTCTAGCTAAGAACGTGAGCTGATGTTCAGGGTGACCTCCTAGAGCACTTCTCTGCTTCTTCACTCTTCCTCCCCATCCTTCAGCACCAACTTCTCTGTCTGAAGCTTGAGGGCAAGGTGAGCATTTGCCCCTCGTGCAGCTTTTCCTCGGTAGATGTGGAATCTCCCGGAGGTTCGGGCTCTGCCTCTTGCACTTTCCCTTTCTCCAGTGAAATGGGATCTCTTTCCCTGGGCTTTCAGCCCTCTCTCTCTCTCTGCTCTCAGTTTCCATCCCGTGGGATCAGCAGAGCCTTTCCCGAGGCTGCGGGCGCTGCCGAGGCAGCTGCACAGCCCGGTCCCGGTGCCCGTGTGCTGCTGGCTCCATGCCCTGCCCCCGGGGCTGGCCACCCTGACTCAGATCGGCCACGGAGCAGCTGCCTCCTGACAGTTTGCTTCAAAAAGGGCCCGTCAGTGCAATTTGCTGTCTTCTGTCAGCGTGGGTCGGGCTCAGGGCAGCGCCTGCAGAAGCAGCTGTTGCAGGAGCGCGCCGTGAGCGCTGCCAGCGCTGCCCGCTGCCCACGTGTGCTCAAATAAGGCAAATCCAGTTTGCTGACTGGTTTGGCACAGCACAGGCTGTTCGCTGCCTGCTTTGGGTCTTTGCCAGAGCACGGCGACAATTTGCCCCTGGCTGTCCCCAGCTCCCTAAGCGGAGGTGCTGAGTTGGAGGTGTGGGTGTTGCCTGCCCGTGGCTCCATCCCATCCCCTCCCCTGCACAGCTTCCCATTCCAGATCCTGCAGCGGGGCTGGGGCAGGGACAAGGCTGTCATCGCTACAGCCACTTTGATTTGGAGTGTGCCAGCTGCAAACACAGGGGAAATGGGGGGGTTTGCCCCACTCACAACCCTTAACACAACAGCAGAGCACGGGTGTAACCCCGGGCATCTCCCATCCAGGGACTCCATCCGAGATGACCCCGTTTAATCACCCCGCGTTTCAAGGAGCCCTGGGGCTGTGCAGCAGCCGAGACAGCTGAGAGTGGCAATGCTGAGTGCGCCTGACACGCCCTGAGCTGGACCCTGCCTGGCCTCGGATGTGGCTGCCACCACAGAGGCGGTGGCACCGCTCCTCGCTGACACGAGCTGTGCTGCTGAAAGGTCCTCCTGTCACACACAGCCCCTGCACGGCTGCTCCTCGGGCAGCACCGACGAGCTCCGGGGCTCCTGGCACCGCTCCGAAGCCAACACACGGCTCCGGTGGTTCCCCTGCCCCTCGCTGCTCGCTGCTGTCCCTGTGCAGGAGAGAGCAGCTTGCTTTTGCTAAGCGCTGCCGAGCACAGATAGGCACCACTGCTGCATCCAGACAGGGCTGGATTTAGCCATGGGAGCTTCAAATACTGCTAGGAAACGACCCTGCCAGGAGCCCTGTCCTGTAACAGCTCGATTTGGCCACTGCTGGCTGTTAAACGCTGTTTGGGTGCAAAAAGCACCTCTGGTTTCAGTGCAAGTGCCTGTGAGGTGGGAAAACACCACAGGGAGGGGGCACAGCCAGATGCAGCCTGGTGTTGGTGCTTTTATGAACCCGGAGTGCTTTGCTTGCTCTGTTGTGGTATCAACGCTGCTGGAAGGGTTGAAGGATTGGCTGCACCAGCCCAGCAGCTGGCTCTCCCCAGAGCCTCCTGCCTGCCCCATCACATGACAGTGCTGAAACAGGACAGACAGGGCTGGCGGTTCAGTTGGGGCAGAACTTGTGATATTTGGTATTTTTAACTCCCAGCTCCTGGAGTCACATGCGTGGCACCACTCGTGGTGTCTGGGGAGGGCAGCACAGGGTGCACCCCAGTGTTGTGGTCCAGAGCTCAGGCTTTGGGGCACCACCTCCATGCAGATGCTGGTGAAGGCCTGGCTTTAAGAACCTCAAAGGTTGTTTACATCCAAAATCTGATTTGTTGATTTTCTTGTGCCATCTCTGTTCAGGAATATCCTCAGCTCTGTCCCCTCACTCCTCTCCTGGCTTCTCTGGGCTTGTGCCAGGGTTGTCCCTGGGTGTGCTGGGGCTGCAGCAGCTTTTGGCAGCAGGACATTGAGTCTTTGCTCCCTCTTGACAGCCCAGGAGCGGGGAATCCCCAGTCACATCCTGCTGACAGCTCTGTTTGTAATTTGGGTGCTGTGAGCTCCCAGAGGACAGCTGGCAGCATCAGGCCCTTCACCTGGAGATACTGAGGAGCTGTTTGGGGTGACAAGGCTGGTTTGGGTGTGACAATCTTGGTGGTGTCTGGCTGTGATGTTGGTGACAGCGCTGACCCGAGACGAGGGGGCTTCCTCTCCTGCCTGCCGGGAAAGCAGCACCTGAAAATCTCCCTTAATAACCCCTTTCTGCTCACCCTTCTCCCTTTAGGCTCCCGTGTGCATTGCTCGGAGAGTCTGGGGCTTTTCTTTCATCACCGCGCGCTGCCCAGCACTTCTCCTTCCCATGCTGGAAAGCGGGTGCAAGTTACAAAGTGCAACCCAGCCAGGAAGGAGGAGCAATGCGGTTTGCGGCGCCAGAGCCTGGGCTGAGCGAGCAGAGCGGCTGGGAGGCGCTTCTGGGGGCTCTGGGGAGAAGAGCTGAGGGCAGGGGGAGCAGGATGGAGGGGCTGTTCCAGCCCGGTGGGGTCTGGCAGTGTCGTGGCCGTGGGTCGGGGAGCCCCTGACCGGGGTGGGTCCCGCCCGGGCAGCCCTGGAGCTGTCTGGAGGCAGGAAATGGAGACTAATCCCTCCCCACCCTGCTGTGTGCAGAGCAAGAGGGAATCAAAAGCAGCTGAAAATCCCGGATTTCCCTTTCTGTTTGGCGGGGAGGGATGCGGGAAGCACAAGGGAGGAGACGGACAAGTTAAGTGGGTGCAGCTCCGCCTTTTCCCGATGCCTCTGCGCCCACAGCCCCTGGGGGGAACTGGCTCTCCCCAGCCCTCCCCAGCTTTTTTGGGGTCAGTTGAAGACCTGGCTGCTGCTGCCAGTCCAGCTGGTCAGAGAACGGCAGCAGACCCCATCTGAGACCTGGGACACCCTTCCATTCCCAGGAGCCCCCGAGTGCCAGCTGTGCCCAGCACACCCGCCCTGGGAAGGAGCTCTGTAAAAGGTGACTCTCAGCCGGGGCTGGGGCACAAAGGGGGAAAGGGAAGCTCCCCAGGGGTTTGGCTGTTGTGAGAGATGACTCAGTGCATGCCCTGGCTGGGTGGCACCGTCTGTGCTGCTGTGTTACGTGCCCACATGTCATGGAAACCCTGACACTGCTCCGTGCCCGCGTGGCACAAGTGGCACTGGGTATTGAACCATCGGTACAGGTCTAATCTTCACCGCTGTGCTTAAAAAAGCCAGCCTGCCGTGGTGCTGGCAGCTCAGGAATGGATGGATCAGGCCATGCACTCTGTGCTGTGGGAGGCAAAGATGGGAGAAGCTCCTCAGGGCCTCACTGCTGCAGAAATTCTGGATGAGCCCCTCGGGGAGCAGCTTGCTCCACTCGCCGTCTGCTCCCTGAGCCTCCTGCAGGAGCTCGGGTCGTGTTTCCTCGCTGTTTTCTCTGCAGTTAGGGGAGCCAGAAAGAGCTTACAATCTAATTTCCTACCAAAATCAGGCTAATGCTGTCACAGTGTCCCTCTGCCTGTGCCCTCTCTCCCCAGCTGACTTCTGAACCCGCTGACCTGCATCACACACTTCTGGCTGAGGGCTCGCAGATAATTAAGTCTATGCAGAGATGATGAAATGAGATGGTTGAGAGGAGGAAAAGAATCTTGTAAATGCCCCGAAACATCTGTAGCATGAGTTCATGTATTATTAGACACCAGCAAATCCACGTGGGAGATGCTTCTTACAAACACTTAACCACAAAAACATTTTCGTTCTCGGTTCGTACACTTTTAGGCACCGAAAACAGTCTCGAGACACAAAACCATAGGAAGCAACACAAGTAGTTTCCGTGCTCATGGGATAACCTTTTTTATTTTAATAAAACCTGGAATCCTTTCTGCACTCAACGTGATTCTCAGAGCCAAGGCTGGAAGGAAAAACAACATAAATCATGGACTCGAAGGCAAAAAGTTGGGAGGGTCAGCAGCAGTGTGGCCGGACTGAGCCGTGGTGTGACTCGGTGGCACTCGATGAGTTTGTTGATATTTGTGCCACTGGGACTGAGGGACAAACCTGGCCCTGAGCCAGTGGCATACAGTATTGTTTGGGAGAGCACTGCTCCTCCATGCCAAAACCCCCACAACAAAAAGAGTTCTGCTGGCCATGGAGAGAGGCCCTGGAATAACTTCCCCCTCTAAAACAATGCGGAGCGGAAACCTTTCAACGTCCTAATTACCAAAGGGAAAATAATTTTTTTTTTTAAACATCCTTTGTCTGAGCGCCTAACAATACCTGGGAATACTAAAAGACTTTTCCAATTCTTAATTGGCTTTTCAGCCATGTCACTGTTTGTTTCATCTCTCCTATAGCTGGCTCAGGGCTGGGCAGTGAAACTTTCCCTTTCCAGCTCTTGCCAGCCCCTTTTCCTGACTCTCATGTGGCCAACACCAGTAAGTGTGTGCTCAGGCTGTTACAGCAGAATGTTTTCATGTCCAGTCACTGCGTCCCTGCCCAGCCCGTGGTGAATTTGGCCCCAATGACTTGGCAGGGGCCGGGCAGTGTCAGCACCGGGGTGCCCTGGCTGCTGCTCCAGCTGCTGGACGTCTCTCCTGCTGCTGCTCCTCTGCAGCTCCTCTCCCTCCTCCCTGTGGCTGTTCCAGGCCCTCTGGCTCCTCTCTTGGCTGCTCGCTTTCAATCACATCAGCTCTTCACTCTGCTGGAGCCTGGCTCCAAGGTTTCTCTCCTCCCTTCAGATCAAGTCAGCTTTCCTGCAGCTTCCTGACGTGTCTGGGTTTTGATTTATGCTTTCCCCGACATTTGTGCGGTCAAAGGAGATACAGGATGGTTGCTGGAACATCCTTTTCATATCCCCTCTTAAGGAGCTTTGTTCCTGTTTAACTGGGTTTCTTACTTTCAGTGACCTTAGTTATTTATTGGTGTTATTAATGCTGTGTATGTGGAATACCTCGCTTTTGTTTAATTTATTCCCATGATCTGGCATTTAAATCTGTTCCACCTTATTCCTATACTGAGATAACCCTTTGCACTGCATAAATCTCTTTTATTTCCCTACCTGTAGCTCCTCAGCTCAGCTCAGCACCTTGCAACCTGTTTGGCTCCATTTTTAAGCTGGCCTGTGGATATAATTTAATCTTGTGCAAGGTATCAACTCCTTGTGCTTCTTCCCTGTGCCTGTGCTGTGGCACCACTTTTCTCTTGGACTCCTCAGCAGCTCTGTGGCACCATTCCCTGCCCTACGTGTGTCCAGGCACGTCCTTCCAGCAGCAGGGGAGTGAGTGGTGCTGCTCAGGTTCAGGGAGCTGAGCCTGAGCGTGCTGGGGTGGTGACACAGACACCAGGGAGAACGAGCAGTGTGGGCTCAGGGCACAGCCCCAGCTGCTCAGGGCCGCCCTGCACGTGCTGTCACCTGGGCAGAGGGCACAGGGGAGCTCTCCCTGCCTTCCCAGCCCAGGAGAGAGCCAGTGGGAAGAAAGCTGGAATAAAGCTGCCCTCCTGCTCCCCTGGCTGGAGCGTGGGATGCACAGGCCAGTCCGAGCTCCCCGTCTGTGTGTCTGGCACAGGTGAGGTGGGGGCACCTGTCCCTGCAGCAGCACAGCCCACCTGCACCAGCCAGGGAGGGCACAGGTGGGAGCAGGGCAGGAGCTTGGGCTGGGAGAGGAGCTGAGGAGGAGGAAGAGCTGCTCTGCCAAGCAAAGTTCCTCTGTTACCCACTGGGATTTCTCCGTGGATCAGTTGCCAGAGCCTCTTGTTTCTGGGATTCTCCTTTTACACGATTCAGCTGAACGTGTCATCCTGGCTGCTTGTTGGTGGTGGAAAATTGTGCTGCCTGCCCTTGGATGTGTTTTTGAAAGGTGAGCAGAGCCAGAGCTTTGCTCTGTTCTGTATCCACCCAGGCGGTGCGTGTGTGTTTTCAATATAAAAATCTCACTATTTCATTTAATTTTTCTGGCAGATAAGAAGGAATGGCTTGAATTCAGAAATGAGTTTTCCTTATCTTCAGGGGCTACACCTATTCCCACCTTTCCCTGCAAATTTTTGTGGCTCCGTAACCTTTCCCCTCTTTTCCACCAGTGGTTTTCCTTTCTTTGCCTGTTATGCAGAGAACCCATGTGAGCAAGGATGGAAATTACAAATAACGGAGCACCTGGGAGGCTTGAACTCACCACACGCTGATTGCTAAGCAACAGAGAGAAATGTTTTTCCTGTTTTTCTTTTGGTTGCAAGCACCTTAGGTGGTATTTGTTAAAAGAGCTGACTGAAACATTCTGGCAGAAAGGTGATAGGGAGATAAAAGCTGCCTTTAAAGACAAACAGCTCGAGAAATAGCAGTCCTTAGCAGAGGAGCTCTGGCGTGTCAGGCTGCGGCAGCTTAACGCCTGCTGAACTCTGCACTCCGGGGAGCGCCCAGCCAGCCTGGAGAGAGCCACGTGGAGAAAGGGAAAACTGCAGCTGCAGCTTCCCCCCGGTCTTGTTGGAGTTGTTTTTCCCCCAGCAAAACTCGCTAGGTGTCCTGTGATCCTCCCAAAACAGCGAGCTCTGGGTGAGCTTTGGTCCCTGCATCCCCCTGTGCCCTGCAAAACGCTCTGAGGTCTCGTGGTGCTTTCCACTCCTTGGGCCCTGCTGCCTTCTGGGCACATTTTAGTATTAACAGTTGTATCTTGCCTCTTATTTTTATGAGTATTTTCTTATTTGCTTCGAAGGAGTCCAGGTACCTGCCCAAAGTGTGCTTTGGTCACTTCTTTCTGAGAAAGTGGCTTGGTCTCCCCCTGCCTCACATGTTGGCCTTGTTGGGATGAGATTTTAGAGGTCAGAAAGCTTGGGAACCAGTGGTTTGTGTTGTTGCTTGCTGCCCTAATGGAAGCCTCCCAAATGCTTAATAAATTGCCTGGAGAAGGGAAGGTTCTGGGGCAATCTTAGCATCCCAGTGCATCAAGTGGCACCAAGAGAGCTGGAGAGGGACTTTGGACAAGGGCCTGGAGTGACAAGGGGTAATGGCTGTAAGGTGAAGGAGGGTGGATTTAGATTAGATAGATGGAAGGAATTCTCTCCTGGGAGGGTGGGCAGGCCCTGGCACAGGGTGCCCAGAGAAGCTGTGGCTGCCCCTGGATCCCTGGCAGTGTCCAAGGCCAGGCTGGATGGGGCTTGGAGCAGCCTGGGACAGTGGAAGGTGTCCCTGCCCGTGGGATGATTTTTAAGGTCCCTTCCAACCCAAGCCATTCTGAAATCCAAGAAACCTGTTGGAACACAACCCTCCAAAAATTCTGTGATTCTACTAGGGCCAAGGGGACGGTGCAAGGAGTAGGATGGAGGAGAAATATTCCTGCAAACCCTTGAGTCTGCAAGGCTTGTGGGATAATTGCTGAGCTTCAGGAGCCGGCAGCCTCGGCAGGAGATGCCCCAGCCCAGCTGTGCACAGGGGCTGCAGGAAATGAAACACAGAATAGCTGCATGGAGACTTTTAGATCCTGATTGCCCGGGGATTTGCTGTGCTTCCTCTGCTAGGAACTGGCAGTAATTAGGGGCTTGCCTGGCTGTGCTCATGCTTGGTGTGGAGGAGAGCTGTGCTCCTGAATTAACCAGGCCCTGGGTCGGTGGCTGCCCATGGGGGGCTGTGGGGAGCAGGGGGTGCTGCAGCTGGGGAATGGCTGCCCTGGCAGAAGGGGCACAAAGGGCAGGAGAGCCCGAGCCAGCCTTCCTCCCTGCCAGCACAGACTCCACAGTGCCTCATCTGTCCAAAGCAGCTCCGAGAAACGCCCAGAACCTGGAGGCAGAGTGAGTGATCCAACTGCCCTGGATCTGAAATCTGAATCTCCTAAAATCCATGCCTGCTGTAAGCTGTGCAAGCGGTGGGTGGCTCTCACCTAAAATCTGGTTCAGTCAGGGCATTGATCATATCTGCAAGTGAGAATTGGGCCTGTGAGGGCTGAGATCTGTTGGTCCCCAAATGTGGGGAGCAGTTGCTGTAATCTGACATCTCTGTACAGATTGTATGAACGGAGCAGGGATGACACTTTCCCATCTTGCACAAGCTTTTCCCCTCATCCTGAAGTGGAAGAGATAGTACTGGTTGTTTATTGATGGATTATTATTATTATTATTTCTTATAAAACTTTCCAGTTGAGCCTGGGGAGCGAAAACAAAAGTCTTTTCCAAATAAAATTGGAATGCCCCAAAAGTTTTGATCTAGCACGAAATGCCTAACCTTCAGTTAGTAATTCTTGTAAAGAGGTAGCACTTTTCCTCCAAAAGGCCTGAAAAACAGCAAGAAGAAGGGCTTCCCCAGCTGCACAATGGAAGGAAGTGCTGTGGGCTCCATGTCAGGGCCTGACACAGACGTGCCTTGTGAGCTGGTGCCAGAGCTGGGACAGAGGCCAGATAATGTTGCAACTCCCACATAAAGCAGCCCAGTTCCCCTCAGAGGCTGCAGGTTTGGGTCCTGGGCCCCTTGCAGGTCCCACAGTGAAAGCTGGAGGTGTGTGATGCTCCAGAGGGGCTCGGCTGGAGGTGCTGAGGGTGATTCCTGCCTTCTCTGCTCGGGGCTGGGATCAGCTGTTTGCAGCTCTTGGCATCGGTCCTGCTGTGGTTTCACTGAGGCCCAAAGAGAATTTGGGTTGGTCAGGGTGGTGGCAGTGCCCTGGGGGTGGTGCCTTGGGGGCAGTGGCAGTGCTCTGGGGACAGTGACAGTGCTCTGGGGATGGTGGCAGTGCCCTGGGGGTTATGGCAGTGCCCTGGAGGTGGTGGCAGTGCCCTGGGGATGATGGCAGTGCCCTGGGAACAGTGGCAGTGCTCTGGAGACAGTGGCAGTGCCCTGAGGATGGTGGCAGTGNCCTGGGGATGGTGGCAGTGCCCTGGGGGTGGTGGCAGTGCCCTGGGGACAGTGGCAGTGCCCTGGGGATGGTGGCAGTGCCCTGGGGGTGGTGGCAGTGCCCTGGGGACAGTGGCAGTGCCCTGGGGATGGTGGCAGTGCCCTGGGGGTGGTGGCAGTGCCCTGGGGACAGTGGCAGTGCCCTGGGGATGGTGGCAGTGCCCTGGGGGTGGTGGCAGTGCCCTGGGGACAGTGGCAGTGCCCTGGGGATGGTGGCAGTGCCCTGGGGGTGGTGGCAGTGCCCTGGGGACAGTGGCAGTGCCCTGGGGATGGTGGCAGTGCCCTGGGGGTGGTGGCAGTGCCCTGGGGACAGTGACAGTGCCCTGAGGTGTTTGCAGGCAGCTGATGCCAGGCAGGAGCAATCCCTGTGGAAGTGTTTGTGAGCTGTGCTTTGGGGTGGGCAGCCTCACCTGATGGAAAAAAACCCACAGCAACACTGGGCACAGGAACGGGGTCACTGTGAGCTTTGCCCTGTAGGAAATACCCTGGAAAGCCCCACTCAGCAGCAGAGCAGGGAGAGATAAAAGCAAAGAGGGGCTGGAGGATGGAGCTGAGGGAATGCTCAGACACCACGTGCTGGGGAGAGAGAACTCAGGGTCCAGGCTGAGCCCAGTTATGAGCTGAGGTCTGAATCTGCAGGTGCTGCAGGTCCTGACTGTAACAGATTGACCCAAATTGGTTCCCAAACCAGAAAACTGGCTTAAAGTTTCCAGAAGCCTCCCTGTGTTGCCTTCTGCATGTTATTGACCATGCAGGAAAGGCTGGAGACTGCGGCAGAGGAGCAGAGTTGCCCTGGTTTTGGCCGTGTGGGTTTGGATTTACCCAGCCAAGAGCTGATTTCAGGGTGGTGGAAGGGCACAGAGTGATGGATTTCCCACAGCACCCAATTCCCGGGCCTGCCTGAGTCCATGGGACGTTCACAGATGACATCAAAAAGCTCAGTGTGTTGTGAAAAGTTTTTCGCTGGGCTTGCCAAGTGCAAATTGAGAGTATATTTTTTTAATGAGTCACTCAAGCATTGATGGTTTTCTGAAATCCCTGAAGTCACGTGCACGTCAATTAATTGCATTTTGCAAAAATCTCTAGACCTTTGAGGGTGCCGGGGGGAAAACCTGAGGGTGCAATCCTGTGTTCCCTTTCAGCTGTGTCCTTAGAGGCAAATAAGGAGCCCTGAAAAGTTATTTGTTTTGAATCCCATGATTTTCAAGAGCCTTGCCCCTGACGGCTGAGTGTTTGGGGTTAGCTACGCAGAGCAAACATCCTGAACTTGGGCTCCTGACCCTGCTTTGAGTGTTTTGCTTTTCAGACCCAGAAGGTTCCCAAGAGAGAAGAAAGGAAACTGACTGGCTATTTTTAAACCCTTGCAGTTGCCTTCCTGCCTTATATTATTTATTATCCATTATCAGAAGTGTTTTTCCCCTGAAACCATCTTTAGTGGTCAGCCAAGGGACGGTGAAAATTGCCCATCAAACAGAGCTGCATCTTTCTGCAGAGGTCAGACGAAGCTGGAGGCTCTGGGAGGGCTTTGCCAGCTGAAAATGTGTGGTGCTGTTGTTTGTTGTGTGCACTCGAGCAGTGCCAAGCGATTCCCGGGGTGGGCTGTGATTACTCTGCCTTAAGACTCACACATGAAGCAAAGCAGAGCTTCCCTCCCAAATATTCCACGGCCCAGAGAGGCAGCAGTGATTTCTGCTGGAAAGCTGGCCCCTGCCTCTGATTTTGGCACGTCCTGAGCAAAGTGAGGCACAGCGCTGAGTTTCACAGCACATCTTGCAGAGCCACGTGGTTCCTGCGTGACGTGTCAGTGGGGCTGGGGACACCTCTGCACAGAGCAGCACCACATCCTTCTGCAGTGGAGACAGCTCTGGTGACCCAGCTGGCACTGCAGGGTGTCCTGGGCAGGGATCAGGGCTGGATCTCTGTGCCCAGGCCGGCTTAAAAGTGTGTATTGCCCCCAAAGGTGTGGGGCTGCCATGGGCAGTGCAAGGCTCTGCTGCTGGGCTGGGTCCCCTTTCCCAGGGTGTCCAGGAAGTCCCCTTTGACCTCTTTGGCTCCAAATAAAGCAGGACAATAGGCCACGTTGTCCTGGCTCATCTTTCTGCCTGGTAAACTTTCCAGCCTGAAGCCTATCACAGCCTGGCAGCTTTGTTAATCCCTTCCTGCCCGGGCAGGAGCTGCTGGTGCCCTGGGCAGAGCTGGACGTGTGAGCCTTGGCTCCATGTCCTCACTGGAAATAAAGCTGCAGGGCTGGAAGGCCCAGGGAGGCCGATGTTATTTCAGCTGCAGAGGGAGCTGAGGCATGAAAGTCCAGGTTTTGGTGGTGTCAGCAGCAGCTGCCCGGACCCTGTGGTGCAGTTTCTCAGCAGTGTGTGAGGAGGGAAGGGGAAGAGCAGGGGAGGGCTGGAGCACGCAGTGCTCAGAGCAGGGGGCTGATGAATGACAAACAGTTTTGCCCGTTTCTCTCTGCCTCTGAAAACAAAAAATTATGTTGCAGGGGTTCTCTAAAGCAGGATCTGCAGCCCCGCTGCCCCCCAGGCCCGTTTTGCTTTGCCCGAGTCCCTGCTGTGCCCAGAGCAGATGCCCTGGTCGCTAAACCCCCTTTTGCCTGTGCGAGGGGGGGAGCCTGGCACTGGCTCAGCGTGGGTCACATCACTGCATCTGGCAGGGGACACTGCCGGCTGCCCCCGCAGGGCTGTGACCGTGTCACACCATAAAGCCCAGCCGTGGCCAGCGAGGGGCTGGGCAGTGCCCCGAGCGCTGCTGGTGGGGCTGAGCCCATGGGCTGAGGTAACACTCGCAGGAAAACACGCGCTGACGATATTCACGCGCTCGCAGTTAGCGCTTTTTCTTTTGGCCAGTGGAGTGTGAACCCCAGGTGCTTCACGAGCACTTGGTAGCGCACAGATCCTGCCCCAGAGCCGTTGTCACCTGTGTGACTCCGCTCCCTCCCACCGCAGGTAACACCCCGGTGTTTCCCCCGCCCAGCTGCGGCTCCCGCCACCCCCATCCCCCAGCCC
>VZTR01010132.1:0-36829 GCA_013400775.1 Chaetops frenatus | reverse complement strand
GATGTTCGAGGGCTGCCGGCGGGCGCGGAGCCTCTGGGGCGGCGTCCGGCTGGAGGTGGCCGGCGAGAGCAGCCCCGTGGTGCTGCACAGCTTCACGCAGCTCGACCCCGACCTGCCGCCGCTGGAGGTGAGTGCGGGGTGCGGGGGATGCGGCGCCGCTGCTGCGCGGGGTTCGGGGCCGCTGAGCGCGGGGCGGGTCCCGGTGCGGGCCCCTCGCTGCTTTTGGGGGGGGCTCCGCCTTGCTGGCAGCATTTTGGGGAGGGCTGGCCCGGAGTTTGTGGGCACCCACGGAGTGTTTCGCAGAATTCTGTTACATAGAATCACAGGGAGGTTTCGGTTCGAAGGGACCGTGAATATTATCTTTCCCCAGCCCCTGCCATGGGCAGCGACCCCTTCCGCTATCCCAGGGTGCTCCAAGCACTATCCAGCCTGGCCTGGAACGCTTCCAGGGATGGGGCGGCCACGGCTTCTCTGAGCACCCTGTACCAGGGCCTCACCACGCTCACAGGGAAGAATTTCTTCCTAATATCTAATCTAAATCTTCCCTCCAGCTTGAAACCATTCCCCCTTGTCCTATCACTCCATGCCCTTGCAAAAGTCCCTCTCCAGCCTCCCTGTAGGCCCCTTTAGGTACTTTAGATATTCATTTTATTGAAAAAATGGGTCCCCTGCTTGGCTTTTTTTTTCCTTTTTTCCTTTTTTCCTTTTTTTTTTTTTTTTTTTTTTTTTTTTTTTTTTTTTTTTTTTTTTTTCTGTGGGTCCCTGTGCCTGGGGACTGGCAGGCAGCTGCCAGGCTCTGTTAGGAGAAACCAGATGCTCTCCCTCCAGGGAAAGAGGTCAGATTGTTAAAACTTCGGGCTTTTAGTACTTCATTTGAGACTTTGGCTGCGGGAGGCAGGAGTCTGCTCAGATCTGAGCTGCTTGTAAAGGCTTCAGGCTTGTCCAAACCACAAAAGCGTCCTCTGGGAAGGTTACGGGCATTGGGAGAACTTTCCTGGAGGATGCAAAATACTTGTGCTTGTTTGGATTCGACCTCGGGTGGCTCAAAGTCAGGCTGGTCCCAGCCAGGCCCGAGTGCTTTGTTGATGGCAGTTGCATGTGGAGGCACCCGAAATAATCTGAGTCAGAGCTGGGCCTTTTATCTTAGTAATGGATGATCGTCATCGGTGTGGTGGGAGTGTCACTGATTGGGAGCAAACGGTGTGTCAGGAGAGGCTCAGCGGGAGGAAGGTTTTGGTGCTGGGAAGCCGCAGCCCTGGCGGTGCAGGGGTTAACCCCAGCGAGGGTCAGCAAAGCCTGGCTTTGCTGGGATTTAGAGCCAGCTGCAGATGTGCTGCTCTGGATGCTTCCCGCTGGAATGGGCGGGGGAATCACCACCAAAGGCTCTTTAGTTACTGTGCAGATATCCGCTGAGGGCAGCCAGTGTTTCGGGGAGGGCAATGAATGGCTCCTTCTCCCAGCGCCAAACATCCAACCCCGCAACCTGCGGTGGAAAGTCTCGGGAAGGGATGAGCTCAGGCTCCGGCTGTACCGCTTCACCTCCGGCCTGGTGGCAGCGGCTCATCGGCTCTGCAGAGAGTTCACGAGAGCTCCATCCAGCTTGTTTCCCCTCCCCTCCCCTCCCCGCTCGTCTCTCCCGGGGGTGGTGGGCGTTCTGACCCGGTTTGCAGTGCATCATCTGCTTCGTGTTATGCCTGGCAGGAAGTCCAGCCCCGCCGGCCCGCGGCGCTCCGGGAGGCGGAGGGGCCGCGCTTTTGGCAGCGAGAGCAAGAGCAAGGGGGGAGGAGAAGAGGGAAAAAGAGAGGGTGATGCAGCGTGCTGCTCCTCTCATCCCAAGGGAGAGCCTGCCTGGCACAATGTGCCCCGGCTGGAGGAGGCTGCAGAGCTCAGGAGGGGCTTTGGAGCATCTCGGGCTGCGGGGGAGAAGTGATGGGGGAGGTTTTGCGTGGCCCCCTGCTCACCTGAGCCTGGCACGGGCATGGGCTGCCAGCCAGGCCTCCTCCCGAGCTGGCTTTGCCCACATTTTAGTGCTGGGCTCTGTGCTGTGGAAGGGGCAGAGCACAGCCCCAGCATCCGCTCGCTTGAGCTTCCCTTCCACTCCTGAACGGAGAAATTCCTCCTTTTTTTTTTCCTATTTGCAAGTGATGGTGAGAAAATGGGCCCCCCAGAGGGGTGCATGGTGGCCCGTGGCCTCCTGAGCAGCTTTGGGATGCACGGGGTGTTCAGTGCACGAGTGGGGAGAGGAGAAAATGTGTCACTGTTGTGACAACTGTGGTGGCCTGGTGGGGTTGCAGGCCTCGGGCAGGGTTGTAGATGCACACTGAGAGGAGAAGGCCGATTATTGGAATAAGAACCCCCAGGGACCATCGGTGTTTTGCTGAGCCCCAGTGACAGTCCCCAGGTCCATGGTGGGACCTCTGTCACCCCTGGCAAAGGGAGCAGTGCTTGGCTTTTGGCAGAGCTGTGGCAGCTCGCAGGGTGGACAGCCTGGTCCCACGGGGAACAGAGGATCCCTGGAAAGCTGCAGGGAATGTGGCTCACTCTCTGAGCCCCCCCGGGATGGCAGCAGGGAAGACTTTGCCTGTATCCCACAGCAACGCTATCGATCAGCAGGCATCGCTCTGAGGCCTCCTGGCCATGTCAGCCAAGTGTTCTCACCGTGATTTTAACCACAGGGGATGGAAAATTTAAACTGACTGTCTCAAGTGGGGGATTGATAGAGCAGCTTCGCAGACCTTTTGCTCTGACCTTTTCACTTCCAATCCATTCCATATTCAGCAGTGAGTGTCAACCCTTCCAGTCCAGCAGGAGCCACAGAGTGAATCTGGTGGCCCTCCTGGTCCTGCTGGCCAGGAATGGCCTAAAACCCCACTGCAGATGACACGGACTGAAACTTTCATGAAGCTGCTGTCGCTGAACCTCTGACAAGGCTGGGCTGACACTTACAAAAAAAAGCCCATGTCCTTGCTATTCTGGCTGTGTTTGTTTTCTGAACAATTGGGAGATTTTCAGCTGCTAAATGCATCCTTGAAAACTTGAATTGCTCAGCCCAGATGCCTTGTAGGTCAGCGCTTGCTCTTTACAGCTGGGAGGGAGGGGCAAAGATACCTCTTAAAAGCCATTCTCTTTTTGCTTCCTATGGCGCCTTTGGAATAAGATCCTTTTCTCCCAGCCTGTTCTCCTCCCCCAGGCACAACCTGATATGTCCCTTGCAATTTGCCAGATGAACATCATCTGTTGGTATTTCTTGGATGGGGACCTACCTTCTGGCTCCCTTCCAGAGGGGTTTGGAGCCGATGGTGAGGCTCCAGGGATGCTGATTGTTGCTGGCTGATGCAGGGTGGGAATAACAGAGGTGGGAGGGATTATTTTTTATTATTATTTAATATGGTTATAGAGAGAAGCTGGAGAGAAGCCTCTAAATATGTTTGTGTTATAATTGTTTTAGTCAGAGGCTGCTGTGCCATGTTTCCAGAAGGGTGGGGATCCCCGTACTGGGATCTCACTGAGGTTTTAGTGGATTTAGTACCAGACTGGGAGCCCTGTAAATTGAAATCTTTGTTTATTCACAGGCTGAATGGGCAAACCACCCACTCTGTGCTTCAGCATCGCTCAGCTTCAGCCCCCCATCCCAGCGCACACTATTGCTCCACTACAGCCCTCCTTTTTATGGTTCTCAGGGTGGCATCACCAGGCAGGGGCAAGTAAAGGCAGTCTTGGAGTATCTCCCTATCTCCCTGTGCCCAGCTTTGGGCTGCGATGAGCACAAAAGGAGCATTGGCCCAGCTGTGCCTGTGGGGATGGGTCTCATTTAGCTGGTACCCACCAGTGTTTGGGATTTGGGGGGCTGGCTGTGCCCACCCCACACTTAGGGCCAGGGCACGACGTGGTTTTAGGGTCCCCTGAGTTGCTTTGGCTGTAGGAAAAGCTTCACCAGCAGCAGCTCCTCCATCTCCCTTCCCAGCTCTGTAACCAGCCACTGTGTCCCCCGAGGGGAGTGTAATTGAACGGGAAAGAGCTTATTTAGGTCGCTCTAGACCACATTTAATGGCTGGGTATGCCCTGCTCACACTTTCTCTAACGCCCTTATCTCCAGAGCTGCCTAATGACTGGCTTTCAAACGGACATGCTCCTTTTATTTAAATATATCCTTGCAGCAGGGCTGTCTCAGTTCTCAAATATTTCTTCATCTCCCACGGACTCAGCAAGAGGGGGATAAAAAATGTGGTTGCTAAGGAGCAGGATTTGGATACAAAGCTGGCTGAGCTGCTGGCGGGGGGCCCGGGGGGCTCCGGCACAGCTCATGGCCAGTCAGGGTTTGTGCAGTGCTGCCGTGGGACGGCACCTGCGGGGTCTGGGTGAGGAGGATCAGGGTTTGAAACATTCCCTGGGCCTTGGGGAGAGAGTGAAGTTGTGGGACTCACTCCTTTTGCAGGTTGAAGTGTTGATCTCGTGCTGTTTGTGTGGGTTAGATCCCACAGCAGCATCCATGGCTGGTCCCAAACGTGTGCCTGTCGTTCCAGGGGACCTTTGTTTTGCAGAGAGAAACATCTGTAGGCTCAAAGGTGATGCTGGCAGGGGGGTTTGGTGCCCAGGAAGAAGCATCACACTGAAACTGTGTGGCAGCCCCTATCTGGAGCATTCCCGGGAACACCAGCAGCAGGGAAGGACTGGGATGTTTGGATACTCCAGTTATCAGTTGTCTCATTGCCCAGGTGGGGACTCACCTGCACGTCAGAGCAACCCCAGCCCTCCCGGATCACACAGCCCCGGTAACACGATGCATTCGGACTTTGCTCCTGACTCATTAGGGAAAGGCAACACCGAGCTCGGGCACGGAGCTCTAATCCCAGTAATCCCAGTAATCCCAGTAATCGCAGCCGCCCCCCGGGCTGGCAGGTTGGGACTGCCTGAAGGGAGTCACGGGGAGGGGGTCGGAGCAGGGGCAGAGCTGCAAGGGCTGCTCTGGGCACTCGGCTTAGCACAGCGGGGTTGCAGAAGGGCTTTTGTTCCCTTAACCCTTGGGAACAGCTCTGCCAGAGGGGTCAGGAAAGTCCTTTCCTAATTCTCAGCATGCGGTGGCGTGGGCTGTGCTGAGCAAACGCTGCTCTCCTCCGCTGCAGCGAAGCGCTGACTCTGCAGCACCCCAAACCTCCGTCCCTCTCACCTGGTTTTGGTTTGTTTTGGTGATGTTATGCAAATCACCTCTCCGGTTTTCGGTTACAGTCCCGGGGCTGTGTTGGCTCGGGTTCTTGTAGGGCAGCACTTTCACATTAGATAAGGCCGAGTTCCCTCTACCTGAGGGTCAGGAGTTATGTGACAGCTGAACGTCAGTGCAGATTAAGCACACGCAGAGGCTCCTGGCGTGGCCTGTTTGCCCCGGCTGGCTCCACAGCGGTTTGTTTTCGTTACACCGTTGGTATTTGGATGAGCTCTGCTGTCAGAAACGTGCTGGGACGGGAAAGGGCGTCTTCCCTGCACACACTTGGGGTGCTGGGGGCCGGTGGGAGCAGTGCCTGGGGAGCCCCGGGCTCAGCAGAGGCAGGATGGGGATGGCTCCGGCTGCCAGGCACCAGCCAAGCCCTCGGAGCTGATGGAGGGGAAAATAAAGAGCTGGTCTAACTTGCAAACAGAGCAGATTGGAGAGGAAGCTCATCGGAGGCAACTTCATCTGGAACGCTGAGGCATTATTTATAGAGTGGCTTTGCTTTGTGCTAACCACACTCCAGCAGCTGAACTGAGGGCTTGTGTGGAAGCCTGCTTTGCTACCCGTCTTAGCAGAACTTCTTTTCATGTGATGGAGCAAAACCACGCAGCCTTTCCCCACTCTTTGCAGTGGTTGGGTCTCCATGGAGACTCTCAAGCTGACAGCCTGCCCCAGGCTCCAGCTCCAGCCAGAGTGTGTTTGTGAAATGATGTGTTTGCTTTGGGTTCACCTCTTGGAGCTGGAACTGACTTCAGGAAACCAGGGTTTAGCCAGGCTGGGCAAAGCAAAGCGCCTTGCCTGGGACTGGCAGGGCCAAAGTTCAGCTGTGGGAAGGCAGTAAGGGTGCTGAAGCAGCACCTTCGTGTGGTGGGGGGTTCAGGACCTCACCTTTCAGCCCAAACTGGCTGAAACCCCAGGGATTATGTTCAGGCACCTATCAGAAAGGCTCAGTTGGTGCCTGCTGATGGCAAGGCAAGGTCTGGCCCTGTGCACTGGAGCAGCAGCAGAGCCCTGGAGCTGGGGCTGATGGTGTCACACCCAACCCCCCCGTGCTGTGACCCCAACGATCCCTGCAGATCAAGGTCGAGGCCAAGGCCAGGGTTGGTTTATCACCTTGGAGCAGCCCAGCTTTGCTCCAAACGCTGCTGTTTGTTTGCTTTGGATTGTGTTTTTAATGGCTGCTTGGTCCCAGCTGCAGTTCTGCTGGTGAGGAGCCCCGTGCTGAGCAATGCTGTTGGCGGTGCCCGTTGCTGGTGACAGTCACTGGGATTACTGGATTTCTAGACAAGGTGGTTTACTCGATTCAGTCCCGGTTGCAACAGTGGGAACTGGCACGAAGAGGGGACAGGCCTGGCTGGTTCTTCCCTGGCAGTGCTGGGAGTGACTCAGAGCTTAGCTATGGCTCACACCAGTGTCATAACAAACCCTTATTCCCTGGGGTGCTTCTTGGGGGGCTGTACCACAAACTCCATCTCTCCCAGTCCTCATTCCCATGGATTTTAGTGTGTTCCTCAGTAAAACTCAGCTCTGGGAGGATGGGGCTGTTTGAGGTGTGACCTGTCTTAGTCCAGGGAACATCAAAGGGAAGGAAGGTGAGCACCTCTGCTCTCTTCACATTGATGCTGCTCCATGGTCATTGTGCACTTCGTCTTTTTGGGTATCCCAGGGTGTGTCCCACAAAATAATTTTATTGAATGGGAGGGCGAGCTGCAGGAATGCTCACCTGTGGCTGGTAATCCCAGGGGATGAAGGGGCAGGGTGGCAGGAACAGATGAGTCGGGGTTGGGAACGTGCCTGTTCTGGCTCATCCAAGTGCCGTGGCCAAGAGGGACAGGCACCTGTGTGGTGTTTGAGCTGCTCCGACTTGGTCCGTGGCCAAACCCGCAGCTACACTGCAGGGCTGAGGGTCTGGGGAGGGAAATCATCCTCCCAGCCCGGGCACCCGCATTCCTTGTGCTGCAGGATCTGGCACACCCAGCGCTCAGGGCAGGACCCGGGGCCAGCCAAACCTCACTGCTGAGGCTCGCGGTGTGTGTGTTCAGGCACTTGACGACAGCGGGATTTTTTTTATCCTTTTCCACCCCAAAGGTGCCAGTTAATCGTAAAATCTCATTTGCTTCAGCTGTGGAAATCACCCGGAGCTGGCAGAGCATCCCGATCGCACCCCCCAGGTGTCGGCTTGTTGACACCTGCTCACGTAGCACCTCCCGCCTCGTTGACACCTATTTAAATAATGCTCCCAAGGTGAGATTTTGCTGATTACAAAGCAGAAGTGCTCGCTCTTGCCTCTTCCACCTTCCCGCGGGGAGGGCAATAAGTAGCGGGGTGCAATGCTAAGGGGAGAAGGGCTGCGGAGAGAAGGGGGTGGCCCGAACCCCGCAGCTGGGATGTGCTGGGACACGCTGGGGCTGCGGGTGTCAGGAGGAGGCTGGGACGAGCCAGGCTGATCCCGGGAAGCACATGCCAGCAGCAAATGGAGGAGCCGCGCGTCATCCCGGCCGGGGTGGGAGCTGGGAGCGGGGGGCACGACCGGAGAACAAAGCCTCGCATTTATCCCTGCCGGTCCTTTCACCGTCAGCCCCTCTCTGCCTCCCTGCGCTGGATTGTTCCTGCGTTTTCTCTGCTTCAGCTGTTTACTGGGTCACCCTGGTGCAGACACGCACACAAAGAGCGAGCCACCGCCGAGCCTGTCCCTGTGCCACCGGCGCTGCCAGCCCCTCTGCGGCCCCTGCGGCACAGAGCTGCCATTGATCCGGCTGGCAGAGCGTGCCCGGGGGCCGGGCTGGGCCGGGGGCATGCCGAGACCCCCCGGGCATCCCCCTCTGCACGGGCTGTGGCCATGGGATTTTAAGGAAGGGGGGCCCCAAAATGCCTGGGCTCGTCAGCTCTGCCCAGGTTCAGTCGCACCAGGTTTGGTGGAGGGAATGTCAGTGGAGGTAAGGCAGAGTAAACACACGGGTGGACACGTCTATTCCACGAGGGCTTATTTTGGTTCGGTTTAGCTAAGCTAAGGATGTGTCTCAGCTAAATCGAAATTTACCTTGTTCAAATGGAAACCGAGGGGAAAGGTGCAGTTTCTGTCAGCCAGAGTGTGGCCAGGCAAGGCTGTGGCTTTTGGACAGCCCTCAGCCTGGCCACCCCAATATGTGCACCTTCCAAATTCCAGGGAGATGGGACTTTGCTGCCTTTTCCCCTCTGCAAGCTGCAGCAGGAGAGTTACTGCACAGATATTTACATTTACAGCTTAACCAGGCTCCCTGGGAATGTCAGTGTGGTGAAACTCTCTGGGAATGTCAGTGTGGGGCCAGTGAGATGGTTCAGCATGGCATGGAGGGCTGAAAGCCTCCTCCTGGGGCTGGGCTGCTGTTCCACACCTGTGTAAAACAGTTGTGATCTTTGCTTTGCCCTTCCTGCACACCCCACCTTGCTCGTGCTGCAGGTGTGTGCCCAGGTGAGCACCTCATTCATGCAGGATGTGGACATGCCAGGGCAAGGGGCAGGTTTGACAAAAGGAGCTGATTTTATTGCAGCTGTTACTTCCTAAAGCTAATTTTTTGGCTGTCTGGGCTGGCACATGGGCTGAGAGCTGAAGAAGATTCAAGGTTTTGTGTCTCTGGGAATGTAAAGACTTTTGGGAAGATGAAGTCCCTTGCAGGTGCTGATCCATGCAAGGCACAAGCATTGCCCTGGAGCTGCCACAAGGAACAGGTCTGTGTGTCCTGGTGAACACGTGTGAAGACAGAATTGGCAGTTTAGGTGTGACCATTCCAATCAGTTTCAAGGAACATCAGCTCCAAGGGCCAACCTCATCTCTATCCCTTTCCCAAGACACCTGGCAGGTGTTTCTGCTGCAGAAATAACACATTTGGTGCACCAGGGCCCTGTTTCAGAGGTGGAATCAATAGAGCAGCATAAGGTCAGGTAGGCTGGAACTCTTCAGGACACCACTCATGTTTCAATTCACATTTGAACAAGGCCCTGGGGACCTGTCATGTTGCATGTGACTTCCAGGTGCTACTGTACACCCAGAAAAAAAAAAATCAATCAATTTTTGAACTTGTTGCAATTACTTTTTCTTTTTTGCAGATTTTTTTTTCTGTTCCATCTCAGTAAAACGCAAACCTTTTTTTTTTTTTTTTTTTTTTTCCTCTGAGCCGAAATGACTCGGGATGGGACGCTCAATCTTTATTTAACCTGGCAGAGCAGTATCTATATTAATTTTTTATACAGCGTTTTTCAGCAGCCCGTGTCGTTCTTGTTTCACTTCCAGTAATGCCCCGGGGACTGTGGTGAGTCGGTGGTGGAGCAGCTGCTCTGTGAGCGAGGGCTGCCTCTCTCTGCTCTGAGCCTGCCCCTGTGGAGGCGTTGGCTCTGGGCAGGGATGCTGCCGGGGCCATCACGAGCTCAGGGCTGTGGAGCAAGAGCCAGACCTGCTGTGTCTGCGGGATCTCTTTTTCCGTCGACTTAGAGAGGAAGCAAAACCTGCTGCACTCAGTTTTCTTCGAACAGCCTGTGAGGGGAGCCCATCCCAGCACGTCCCCTGGGAGGGGACACGAGGGTGGCCTGCTCTGGTGGTGTTTCCAGATGGGATGCAAATGGCTGGTGGTTATCTCTGCTCTTGGGTGTAGGGAACAGTTCCTCAGTCACCTCTGGAGTTTGCTTTTTCCTGGGGAGTCTCCCTTGGCAAGGCTGATCCCCCAGCGCCTGCATCCCCCTCAGGGGTCTGATTCTGCCCCGTGAAGGCTGGGGATGGAGTGGGCATGCAGAGTCTTTGATTTCCAAACCACAAAAAGAGTGAAAAAGTCTCTCCACGTAGGGAGGCTGGTGGTTTTGTCTAAAAGCAAACCAGGAGCAAATGGGGGAGGAATCCTGTGTATCTGCTCTGTCTCGTTCCTGGGCCCGAGCACTGAGCTCCTAATCCTTGCTCCAGCCACTGACTCACTGTGTGCGAGTCACAAGATGCCTCTGTCAGCTTCCCTTCTCCCTGAGCTGCCAGGGGGGAGAGGGCTGCCTTGGGTACCCTCTGCAACCCCTCAGGGTCACAGACACAGGATCAGAGCTGCCATCGGTCTCAGGATGCTCAGAGCCCCAGGGAGGAGGTGTGAGATCCCACAAGAGGCTGATACAGGGTGATGTGGCCTCTCCCCCTGCCCCGTTCTGGTGCTGGGTGGTGCACTGGCTCCAGGGCCCCTGGGGCACAGCTTTCCATGCTGAAACACCTGGAGCAGAGGGTCAGGAAAACCCAGCTGTGGAGCCCAGCAACTGATGGGGAGAGAACAGGCCCTCAGCTGTTGCCACTGGCCTGGTGTCCTGGCAAAACCACCCCTTTTTCACAGTGGGTTTAAGTTTAGCTTCTGGCCCTTTTTCTGTTCTTTTCCTGTTTCCTCTTTTGCTGTTGTGTTTTACTGGGCTGTTGGAGGCAGTCCTGGTTTGAGACAGCTCAGAACGGGCAGGAAGGAAGGCAGAGAGTGTTGGAAACCCAAAGGAATTGTGTCTTTCTGCTGAACATCTCTGCATGGGGAGCTGGGGCCGGGTACAGCCGAGCTATGGCAGGGGACTGAGCTCCATCAGCAGTGACAGGAACACTCATGGGAAGGAGACAGTGGGAGATCAACTTTTCCAGCTGGAGAGAACCACCTCAGGGCCACCATGGCCGTGACTGGGATGATATTTGGGAGCAAAAGTGCTCCTGTCCTCAGTGGGGCTGCATGTTCCAAAGGACATGCTGTGAGTCACCAGTGTGGGCACCTTTCCTTCCCCTGAAACAGGGGATGTTTGTCAGCTTCCTCACCACTTCGGGTAGTCCTTGTGGCCTTCCTGAGCACAGCCAGGGGAAGGAAACTGTGAGTGCCAGGAATGGATGATCCCTCGAGGCAGAGCTGTGGGGGAACAGCCACCGCAGGGCTTTTTGCCTGGAAGTCCCCATGGGGAAGAGTGTTGTGCTGCGTGTACTTATTTTGGATGTGTAGGACAGAGGGTGCTTCTGCTTTTGTGGTCTTTATCTTTGGTTCACAGAGCTGAGCTTGTTTTCCTTTCACTACCCGGGGGTGACTTTTTTCCTGTTTCCTTTTACATAATGTCCTACACTTGGGTTTGCATAAGAGGGCCCAGAGTCGCTGCTGTTCCTTGCAGGGGTTCAGGGTTTGCTCCTGAGGGTGAAATGAAAGTTAACTCGGGGTTGGTGTCAGCCGTGGGGGACACAGGCCATGGTGGAGCCGGTTACTTTCATTTCTGGAAAGGCCCATTTCCTGTTCTAGTGGGAAGGTATTATTCCGAGAAGGGGCTGGGGATTGTAAAGACCCAACTCCCACTTGCTGTTTCTGGCTTTACCACCTTTCATTGAGTTCTTTTGAGCTTGTGCAAGCGCGGAGCTTCAATGGGAAACTCCTGGTGACGTCTCCGAGGCTCAGCTCTGCCTTTTCTTGTCTCGTTAGCCATTGAGGCTGTTAATTCCCAACAGGCACACATTCCTGGCTTCCCATGGGCAGGGTAAGTGTCTGCTTCTCTCTCGTGGCTGGTAGCAGCAGCCCCCTTGAGATCACAGTGCAGAGATACTCTCGGTGCTGTGCTGTACCTGTCTGCAGAACAGGCATTTTGTGTAGCTCGACTGAAAAGGAGCAGAGTAACAGGAATATCTTGATTGTTAAACCAGCTGTGGGCCAGAGAGCATCAGCAAAAGCACTTCAAGCAGTTGTGCCTCTTCCACATGTGCTGAAATTAATACCTTTTTCCACTAACAGTTCATTATTTTTGTGCCTTTGGAGGCCAGTGCACTAACCCGGGGCACGCGGGACCAGAGCTCTTAAGGCCTGGTAATTGTTGGGTAATTGTCTGTGTGTAACGTGTGGGGATGCTGCCCTGCTCACACTTAATCCTGCACTTTGCTCCTGCCTTACTAAAACCACCTTGGTGACTGAGCTCAAACACTTTCCAAAACGCAGAGCCCGAGCCAATGTTTTGCTTTGCTGTTTGGCTTTTGTGTTTTCCCCTCCTTTCATCCATCAGGAAGAGCTGAAGGCAGAGTCCCTGCTGCTGCTGCTGCTGCTCTGCCTGGCTCTCAGGGTCCCTCACACCCTTCCTCCAGGCTCACAAACCTTGGCTGCATCTTAGACCTCCTTATTAATCCTCAGTGTGAAGACGTGGGGTTTGACACCACGCCGAGTACAAGAACATTCACCAGAGAGCAGAAGAGTTTATTGCACGGAGCAGGAATTCCTCCCTGGTGTAGTCACAAAAGCTTTGAACCATCAGTGGGAGCTCCAGGGCTGGCTGCAGTTGGAAGAGGCAGTCCCCAGGCCCAGGGCAGCCATCTGGTGCAGACCTCCCGTTTCATATTTCAGGGGATGAACTCCTGCAGGGTTCACTCACAGCTGCTTCTGCAAAAGCCTCTGCTCTGCACAACTGGGCAGGGCTTAACATGTGGCTTTTCCTTGTGCCCCTCCAGCCACAGAGGCCTTTTTCCTGCTGTGTGGAGAGGACCAGGACTGCACACAGAACTGGAGAAATCAAGTCAAACACTGATTTTCCTGTGTCTTCCCTTTTCTTGGTGTCCATCTTGAAATGTGCTGGATCTCACTTCCTGGGCTGCTGGGTCCCACCTGTATGAGTTTGGTGGAAGGTGCAGATGCCATAACCATCAAATCTTGTTGCAGATGTTCAAAGCACTGCCTGGGCCTGTTGGAGTCATCCCTTGTGCCAACAGAAAGGACTGTTCACCTGTGCCTCACCCTCAGGCTGAGGTGGAGGAGGGTTTGTGTGCTGGCTGAGCCTGACTCACCGTTCCCTTCTTCTGAGGGGCAGAAAATTCCAGCAGATGTGTAGGGCAGGCAGTGGGGAGCAGTGACTGTTGCAGTATCTACCAGCACTCATCTGTCTCTTTAGAGACCATTTTGAAGGCGTTCAGCTCTGGTTGACTTGCTGGAAATCCTGGTGGGAGTTCAGGATTCGGGGTGGCCGGCACAACCATAAACCACAGGTCAAGGTTTTGAGTCTGTCCCAGCCCTGCTCCCACCTCATCTCCCCATCTGCAAGGGGGGAATCGTGTGCTTGGTGCAGGTGTTGGGGTCAGACTCCTCTGGCTCCCTCCTGCCACTGCTCTTTTTGCTTGGTTGGTTTTTTGACCAACATGTGCGGAATGCACAATCAGCACCTCGGAGGAGCAGCCGTAGGGGAAGAGGAAGCTCACACGGAATATAAATAACCAAATTTTAGAATGTCCCAGTGTAGCAGCTCTCCTGGCTCTTGGCAGGAGCCTGCAGACCGCTGGGAAGCCACGGCCTTCGTGTGTGGTTTGCAAAGGGGGAACTTTGGGGGGGATATCGCACAAGTCAGCAAGACAAAACCTGAATGAATCTGACAGTCCTGGATATGGGAAGGAAATGAAATTTGCTTTTACGCGCAGCAAAATGGGGTGTGCCCCCTGCACGTGACGTGAAATGCAGAGTGAAAACCCTGCATGGTTGTGGCAATACTTTCCACTGTGGTTGCACAGCAGCTGCCAGTGATTCATGGGTTGATCCTGAGATGGTTTTTTCCTCCCATATGATTTAATTTATGAATTTAATTGCATGTCAGCGAGCATCTGATTTTTCTTGGTGTTTTTCGTCTGGGGTTTACAACTGCCCAGCCAAATCTCTTTTCTGAGTTAGACCGTACAGGGCTCTGGTCCTGCTGGACCCAGAGCTTTCCTCTCAGCTTAAATGGGAGGTACCCAGGGGCAGGGCTGATGTCCAGTTTGGGTGATGAAGGCTGGGAAAGAGCCCAGGGCAAATTGGGAAGCGTTTCCATGGCTTTTTCTTTCTTTTTGTTGGAAACAGCATCTAAAGGTAGAAAGACGACTTGGCCAATGTGGTCACTGTAGGTGGTTGATCCAGAGTGGACACAAAGCTTTAGCTGTGCTGGCATTCCTCTCCCAAGGTTGTTCCAGTACCCAGGGAATTTTCTTGAACATAAATTTGTGCTGTAATTTATCCCACAGAAGAGCACAGAACAAGAGAGGGACAGACACAGGTGCCAGGAAGGACGTCTGGTGTCTGCTGCCTCGTGCAGGTGCTCTCAGGGTTGGTCTGGAAGCCATTGAACCCTTGGAAAGGCTCCTGATGTTCACAGCAGAGCTCCACAGCTCCTTGAACTTCAGCAAACCAAATGTCTCCATGGTCTGGCATGAAGTGAGAAAAGCAGGTTCAGCAGAAAGTGAAAAAGTCAGTAACCCTGCCCAGGGGGATTCTCTGCCCTCATTCGTTACAGCCATGAATGAGAGGCTTTTTCAAGCTTCCCCTTAGTCTTTGAGCTGGCTGTGCTTCCCTGCCTTGATTCCCTGTGATTACACAAGCCCGTGGCTGGAGCAGGGTGTGAGAGCAGAGCAGTGACCACTGCTGTGGTGGTGCTGATAAAGGAGGGTGCTTAAAGAGTGTTTGGGTGCCCGCTGGATCCCTCAGCTCGGGGCCGTGTTCTGCTCCTGTCTTCTCAGGTGTGCAGCTTCTTCTGAGCCCGGGGCCCTGGGTGTGGCTGTCCCCATGTCCACAGGGGACAGTTTGGAGGAGGATTTTTTGCAGGGAGCAGCATCATTTCTGGGGCTCCATCCTGGGCTGCCCCATGGCAGTTTCTTCCTGTGTTGTTGTCAGTGCTCAGGGCTCTTTGAGGGAAAGTTGGAAGGAAAGCTGTGGGCTGGCTCTGGCAGGAGAAGTTTGTCCCCACACCCCTGTGGTCACCTCCCCCTCTAACCAGCTTGCTGCTTTGGGGCATTTTCTCCATCTGCTGAGCTGTGGGTTTTGGTGTGTGTTCATCCATGTCCTGCCATTTGGCGAGGGGGATGGAGGGCGGGGGAGATCCCTGCAATGTTTAAAAGGATCTGGATAAATCTTCTTAAGGGAGGCACTGACTCAGCAGAGCGTGGTTAGGGAGGAGGAGGAGGAGGAGGGAACAGAATTGTCCTTGTGGGGCTGGAGCTGCTGCTGAGCCTGTGCTGGCATCTGGTGCTGGGGACCTGCCCTGAGAAGCATCATCCCTTTTCTCACCAAAGTTTTGGTGCTCTCCATCCTCCAGAGCAGAAGTGGGAGCCTCATAGCTGGGTGCCTGTCACCCAGAGGTGCCTGTCCCCTGTGCCCAGACCTGTCCTGGCTATGCCTGACCCCACCCTGGTGCAGACCCCTGGGATTTCCCCCAGCTTTGAGCTTTGGATTTCTGCCTCGTGCCATGGCCAGCACTGCCAGAGCCGCGGGGAGGCTTGATCTGGCAGTTATTATTTATTAGGAAAATGCTCTGAGGTGCTTGGTTCCTGCAGGGACAGATCACTGAGACTCTGCTCAGACCAGGAGCCAGTGCCACCTCCTGGGAAAGGCAGAGGCTTGAGAGGGGAGCAAGCAGGGCTGGGCACTGGGCTGTGCTGCCACTGTCCCTTTCCCTGCCTTGTGAGGGGTCCCACCTTGCACTGGCAGAGCCTGGCTTTGCTGAAGGGCTGAGAAAAGGAGCCAGGGGACATGGGACCGGCCAAGAGAAGCTTCCCAAAGTCCTGGCTCCACGGTGGGCAGGCTCAGCTGGCCAGACACACTGGTGCCACCTGGTTTGCATTTCTGAGCAGGTGAGGGAGACTCTCACTGCCAGCCAGCTGCCACCTTCAGCTTGCTGGGATCCCTCATAGGAGCCACAAAAGCATCTCTGCCACGCTTTGCCCTCCTTATCTCATGGTGTATCTTGTCTTTGCATGCAGAGCTCCACACAGGAGATTGGAGAAGAGCTGGAGGATGGTGTGATCTACAGCATATCCCTCCGGAAAGTGCAGCTCCATCACACGGCCAACAAAGGCCAGCGCTGGCTGGGGGTAAGCTGGGGGCTCCTCCTGCCACAGGGGAGGTTTCAGATCTTTCCCTGCCTTGGGAATCATGTATTTATTTGGGAGCAGAGAGTGGGAGCACCTGCTGTCTTCTGCTCCATGGGAAGGGCCACGGGTGAAACAATCTGCAGCCCCATTCTGAAAAATAGGGCAACTCTGACTTGTATTGAGATTCTGGCACCCTCGAGGCCTTTCCTGGGGTTTCCCAAGTGCTCAGTTCTTCTCAGCTGGATTGCTGGTGTTTGCTGTCTGGGGAGACTCAGCTTTCCCTTCCCAGTTAGGAGAGCCTGGGGCACTGTTGTAGTCCCAGCCTAGAGCTGAACTTGTGAAGCTGCTGGGAACACTTTGCACTTGATGGTGTCTGCCTTCACCCAGCCCACTGACTTCTGCTCCTGTCCTGGCAGTTTGAGAACGAGTCTGCCTTGAACCTCTACGAGACGTGTAAGGTGCGGACGATAAAAGCCGGGACCTTGGAGAAGCTGGTGGAGTACCTGGTGTCAGCCTTCAAGGGCAATGATTCCACCTATGTCACCATCTTCCTCTGCACCTACCGGGCCTTTGCCACCACCAAGCAGGTGCTGGACCTGCTGCTTAACAGGTGAGGCTTCCCTGAGCCCCGAACCACAGCTTGGGGGTGGCCAGGAAAGCCCCCAGTATCTTCTGCTGCAACGCCTTGGAGGTCTGGTGGCTTCTCCCAGCCCCATCAGCGTGAAGGTTTTGGGACAGGGCAGGGAGGATGCAACTTCCTGGAAAGCTGGAGCTCTTCCAGTGAAGTGGTCAGTGCTGGCTGCTTCCCTCTTCCTGAAGTGGGGAGGTTGTGGCAGAGGGAGGGGAGCAGGACACTGCCTAGCAGGTTCATCCTGACCCCTTGGCAAAGCTGGGGCTGATGGGGAGGGAGAAGAGGCTGCTCTGAGAGGCAGCTGAGTGCAGGGTGCTCACTGCCTCCCCCCTGTGCCCCACCAGGTATGGCAAACTCCACGTCCAGGCGAATGGGGACCACACCAGGCACACTGTGGATGAGAGGATGGAGCTGAAGAAGTGAGTGTGGCTGTGCTGTGGTGGCTCTGGGGGCAGCTCTTTGGGAGGGATGTGTTGTCCCAGCGCTGCTCCGGGGCTTGTAGAGGTGCACACGGGTTTCTCCTGGCACCTGATTCTCTTTGTCTGTGTTTTCCCCTCTTCCTGCAGCACCATCTCCTCCATCCTGGGGGCCTGGCTGGACCAGTACTCGGAGGATTTCCGCAAGCCCCCCGACTTTGCCTGCCTCAAGCAGCTCATCTCCTACGTGCGCCACAACATCCCCGGCTCCGACCTGGAGCGCCGGGCCCGCATCCTGCTGGCACAGTTCCAGCAGCAAGAGCAGAGCGAGGCCGAGGCAGAAGGTGGGGTCCTTCCCCTGGCTTGTGGGGGTCACTTGGGGCTGCAGGTGGAGGGAATTGCTGCTGGTTGGCAGGGGGTCTCCAAAACTTGAGCCACGTGGCTGAACACCCATAAACCCTGTTTACATGGGTAAACGAATCCAACTGCAGCAGGAGTGGGATTTCTAAGTGGATTAGCTAATCTGCCTTTAATGCTCTGTAGACACTTGCAGCCAGGTTTAAAATGACTATCCTTTTATTTGAGCCTAGCTGCTGGAGGTGTGAAGGCGGATGGGAATTAAGAGCCTGGGATGTGGGGTGTGGGTGTCTGCAGGGGGCTGGCATGGGTGGGTGTGGGCACTGCAGTGCTCAGCCTCACCCTTGTCTCCTGCAGCTGTGGACCATGGCAGCTGCACCTTCCAGCTTGTGGAGGAGAACGGGGTCGGGGATGGGAAGCCAGATTTCCTCTCCTTCTCCCCAGAGATGGTGGCAGAACAGTTCACATTGATGGATGCTGTGAGTAGTCACCCACCAGCCGTGTCAGTGGTGCTCTGGGCACAGGCCTGGCTCTTCCCATCCCTTTTTCCTCCCGGCCTGTTCTCTCTCCAGAGAACCCAAACAAACCCGTCTCCATCCCTCTGTCTTCCAGGAGCTGTTCAAGAAAGTGGTGCCTTACCACTGCCTGGGCTGTATCTGGTCCCAGCGGGACAAGAAGGGCAAAGAGCACCTGGCCCCCACCATCCGTGCCACAGTCTCCCAGTTCAACAGTGTGGCCAACTGTGTCATTGCCACCTGTCTTGGGGACAGGTCCCTGAAGCCACAGCAGAGGGCCAAGGTGGTGGAGCGCTGGATCGAAGTGGCTCGGGTAGGACAGCTCACCTCCCACCTCCACCCAAGGGATGAGCTTTTGCCGTGCTGGAATCCCAGCAGATCCTCCAGCTTTTTCTGACCCGAGCCCTGTCGTCTCCTTGTCTGTCCCCAGGAGTGCCGCATCCTGAAGAACTTCTCCTCCCTCAGAGCCATCCTCTCAGCCCTGCAGTGCAACGCTGTGCACCGGCTGAAGAAGACCTGGGACGAGGTGCTGCGGTAAGGAGCTCCTGCGGGACTGCTTCCAAGGGGAAGGACGAGTTGTGGCCCTTGGATGTGTAAATGGGATCACCTCAGCTCCAGCATTGCCTCTTAGAGTGTACCCAAAACCCAGGGACCAGTGTAAGGTGTCAGGGGACCTAAGGAGGGTGAGGAAATAAAAGCATTATCAACCCTTCCACGTGAAACACCTTGGAATAGCTCCCAAACAGCAAGGCCCAGCTGGAGCTGAGCATAACTGGGGTCATTTGGGTGAGGAGAAGAGAGCCTCAGGAGGAAAGCCCACCGTGGCAGCATTGCTGACTTTTCCCCTTGCTTCCCCCTGCGCAGGGAGAGCGTCCGCACATTCCACGAGCTCTCAGAGATCTTCTCCGATGAGAACAACCACTCGCTGAGCCGGGAGCTCCTCATCAAGGTAGGGGGAAGGAGAACCCGCAGTGCCCTGCCCCTGGCAGGCAGCTCAGGTATCCATGGTGTTCCAGCCACAAGGATAAAGCCCTGGCAGAGCTGCTGGAGTCACAGGCACGGGTGCAGGCAGGGTGTGCTGAGTCTGGGGAGCAGGCAGGGGTTTCAGACCAAAGCTGGGCTTTCTGTTCCTCTGCCCAAAACTCATTACCTGGAGCTGGCAGAGCAATTCAGGGAACAGATAAGCAATGGGATGGGCTCCAGAGCATCAGGTGACAGCTGCATGTTAACAGTCCAGTGCAAAGTCCTCTTGATTCCAAGTGGGGTGGTGGGGTTGGTGAAAGGCTGTGGCAAAAATGTCCTCATTCTGTGTGGAGCTTCTCCACAGATCCCGGCCTAGGTCTGGTTTAGGAACTGAGAGGAAACAAAATGCAAAAGGGAACAAAACATCCCATTGAGGAGCCATTTATACAGAAATGAGAGCAGCAGTTCCTATTCACTAAGCTTCTCCTCTGTGAGCCATCATTTTGTCAAAGCTTTCATTTCCTCCTTTTTCATACAATGAAAGTTATATAAATGAAAGTGGGTGTGAGTTTTAGCTAACAGGTATTAGTGCCATTTCCCACCTGTGCTGATCTCTCTCTCTCCCACCATCCAGGAGGGCACATCCAAATTTGCCACCTTGGAGATCAACCCAAAGAGGGCTCAGAAGCGGCAGCAGCAGCAGCGAGAGATGGTGAGTCTGGCAGGGCTGTCCCTGTGCCCTGTCCCCAGCAGCTGCCTGGGCTGGTCCCAGCTCTGCTGACCCCACTGTCCCTTCTGTCCCCACAGGGTGTGATGCAGGGCACCATTCCCTACCTTGGCACCTTCCTCACGGACCTGGTGATGCTGGACACGGCCATGAAGGATTTCCTGGATGTATGTACCTCCTCCCTGTCCTCCCCTTCCTCCCAGAGCCTGGGCTGATAAAAGGAGGGTTGGTCCCCAGTGTGTCCTGTATCCCACACTGCACATCTGTATCCCACACTGATCCCATATCCAACACTGCACATCCACCTCTGTCCCAAGGAAATTTGCTACTTTTTCTCAGCAGAGTTACCCACACTGCAGTGGCAAGCAAGACAGAGATAGAGAAGGGTGGGAGCAGTATTTTTCTGCCTGCTCCATGCTGACCTTCATCTCTTTCTTTTCCAGGGTGGGTTGATCAACTTTGAGAAGAGAAGGAAGGTGAGAGCTTTGCCCTGGCAGCTGCACAGCAGGGCTGACCTGGTGCAATCACTGTGCCAGTCACTTTGGAGTTGATCCCTCTCCTTTTTTTTACTGTCATGTTCTTCACTTTTGGGGAGGGGATTTTGGTCTCATGGCTTCCATTTGCTGCAGGAGTTCGAGGTCATTGCGCAGATCAAGCTGCTCCAGTCAGCCTGCAACAACTACAGCTTCACACAGGAGGACCAGTTTGTGGAGTGGTTCCACAGCCTGGAGAGGCTCAGCGAGGCTGAGAGGTAAGTGAGAGGGGCCTGGGGCTGTGCTGGTGCCTCAGGACGTCCCAGAACTCATTTCCTCTGACAGCAGCAGCTGTCCCATGCTCCCCTCCCTGCTCTGCCTCCCTCACACTTGGTGCTCGTGGCAGCACAGAGAGCTCAAACCCTCCTCTCTCCCCTCCCAGCTATGGGCTGTCGTGTGAGATTGAGCCGCTGTCAGAGTCAGCCAGCAACACGTTGAAGGCCAAGAAAAACACCGGCATCATCAAGAGATGGAGCGAGTGAGTCCCCAGTGGGAGGTGGGGGCCAGCGTGGGGCAGCTGGCTGGGCACTGCAGGGGACCAGGCGGGACTGGCTGCTGTCCTGCCAGCCAAATCCACCCTCGCCCTGCTCCCTTCTCACCTGCCCCACCTCTCTCCTGGCAGCCGGCAGCCACCAAGCACCGAGCCCTGCGCCAGCGGCAGCTCCCACTCGAAATCCTTCGACCAGCTCAAGTGTGGGCAGTACCTGTGCAGTGGGGACGCCACTGACTCGGTGAGCGTCACCTCCGCCGGCTCCAGCAGCTCTGACGTGGAGGAGATCAACATCAGCTTCATCCCCGAGTCCCCCGACTGCCAGGAGAAGAAGGTACGTGGCAGCTCGCAGGGTCCAGGCCCCCCAGGGCTGGTATGGCCATCGTGTGGGGACGGTCCCACCTCTGCCCTGGTGCTGGGGCTGGGGGGAGCAAGTGGGGGACCCGGGGGCTGCTTGGGAGGCCCCTGCCCTTGGCTGCTCCAGCAGCACGGCCAGGCTCTCGTGCCTCCGGTGGCTGTAGTTGTGTCGGTCCCCCGTTGTCACAGGTCAGTGAGATCCCTCTGGCCTCCCTCCCCCAGCGCTGGTACGCCCCGTCTGTGGCCGATGGAGAAGCTAAACCCACTGTGTCCTCCGCATCCCCTCTCCTCCCTGCCCTCCAGTTCTGGGAATCCACCTCCCTCTCTTCCCTGGACACGTCAGGCATCGGCTCAGGCTCCAGCAGTGCCTCCTCCTCTTCCGTCTCCTCCACGCCGGTGACGGCCTCCCGCACACACAAGCGCTCGGTCTCCGGCATCTCCAGCTACTCCTCACTCTCGCTGCCCCTCTACAACCAGCAGGTCGATGACTGTTGCATCATCCGAGTCAGCCTGGCCGTGGACAACGGCAACATGTACAAGAGCATCCTGGTTAGTAACATTCCCATGGAAATACCAGGGAGGGGTGGCTCGTGCTGCTTGGATATGGGCACGGCGCATTTTGGGAGGGGTGGGAGGCTTTAGCAGTGTTCTGGGCTCACAGCACTCTGTGCTCACAGGTGACGAGCCAGGACAAGACCCCCGTGGTTATTCGCAAGGCCATGGCCAAACACAACCTGGACGGGGACCGGCCTGAAGACTATGAGCTTGTCCAGATCATCTCGGAGGAGAGAGGTGTGTGTGTGCTGGGGTGTGGGGGCATTCCTGGGGCCATGCGGCCCTGCAGCCTGGGCAGCACCAGGCTGGAGCTGGGATGAGAGGTGACAGCAAGAGGGGTCCCAGCACCTGGGGACAAACCTCAGCCCCGCTCTGGTCCCCTTTCAAGGAAAGGGGCACCTGACTGACCCTTATCCTTGTTCACTTCCAGAGCTGAAGATCCCCGACAACGCCAACGTCTTCTACGCCATGAACTCCGCCGCCAACTACGACTTTGTGCTCAAGAAGCGGGGCTTCTCCAAGGGGGTGAAGATCAAGCATGGCTCCAGCTCCACCCTGCCCAGGATGAAGCAGAAAGGCCTGAAGATCGCCAAGGGCATCTTCTAGCCTCAGCCCCACTGCCACCCATCACCGACGGGGCCTTGGGGGCAGCTGCTCCGGGCTTGGCTGTGGCCGGTCCTTGTGCCGCCCTGCACGGCACAGGAGTGACCCTCACCCACGGGGGACGGCCGTGCACCTCCCTTCTGCACCCAGAGCTGAGAGTTGGGCAACTGGTGTCGGCCTCTGCCTCTCTCTGCACGAGCCCCCATTCCAATCAGGTCTTTTTTTCTACACAGGAAGGCAGCAGTGGGGGGTGGGGGTGGGGGAATTTGTCTATTTTTTTTGTTTTGTTTTGTTTTGTTTTTTAACCTTCCACGGTGCGACACTAGTCCAGCCCGGCCAGCCCAGAGCTGGAGCCCGCCTCTGCCGTAGGTGCCTTGTGTCCGAGCGAGCCGGGGAGCAGTGACTGGCAGAGGGGCTGTTGGACAGAGCAGAGCAGGAGCCACCACCACCCTGGAAGGAGCTGCCAAGCCTCCTTCCCACCTTCCCCGGTGTTACCTCCATGTCTGCCCTCCCCGGGATCACTGGTGTTGCCACCACTGCACAGCTCTGCCTATCCTTCCCTTGGGAGAAGCCACGGATGCCCTGGGCTGGGGTAGCTGGAAGGATGCAGCCCTGCACCAGTGCTGAGCCCCGTGGAGGAGGCTGTGGCCGTGCCACAGTGGAGTGGGTGCCTCGTGCTCTCCCCAGCTGGAAGCCTGCGTGGTCTCGCTTCTCTCCCGACCCAGTGCGTCCTCCAGCTGCTCTGGGCCGGCCCACGTTCAAACTTGCACCAAAGATCAAATGCCAGTGTCTCTTCAGCCAAGGGGGGAGCTCTGGGCCCTGCCCGCCTGAGGAGGAGGAGGAGGAGAGCAAAGTTCTGTCTGAAACTGTGTAAATAGAGACTTCGGGTCTGCGTGGGCACACGAGGGGCCAGAGAGCTCAGGGTGCTCCGGGTGCCCCAGCTGCCACTGCCTGACCCACAGAAAGTGCCACTCACCTTGGGCTTTAACCGGACTTTTTCAAACACTGACCACGGGAGAAGCAGCAATGAGACTTTTTTTGTATAAAACAAAAAAGTTTACTGATTTTTTTTTTTTTTCAGTATTTATTGGTTGTAAATAGAAGAGGCAAACTTGTACATTTTACTAATCCAGCCTCCCCCTGCCCTGCAGCCCAGTCCCTGTCCTGTGCCTCCCCTGGTATTTAAGGCTGCTGGGAGGGATGCTGGCAGCAGCAGCAGCACTGCTCTGCTGTGCTCACCAGCTGCAGAGCTTGCCAGCCACCCCCTCCCAAATTCTCTACCACTAACTGCTCGAGCAGGGGCAGAGATGCTTGTTTTAATCATTGTAGGAAACACTAACCAAAGGGGGATGTTTTGTTGCTCCTGGCTCCATCTCTGTTTTTTAAGCGCTTCATTCCAGCAGATCTTTTCCGTTTCCCTTCCATCGGAGTTCCTGGGTGGCTGTGGTGCCTTCCCTGGCTCCAGGACAGGGACCACGCTCCAGGGGCCAGGGCTGGTGGCAGGGGTTGGGCCTGGTGGGGAAGAGGCTGCTTGGGTGTGAGTGTGGCTGGTTCTGAGCTCCTCCAGCCCCGTGTCCCCTCGGACGGCACTGCCCACGATGCACATGATGGGAGCTCCTGGCTCCCTGACGCAGGGGCAGCCTCCTGCTTCCCCCTCCTGCCCAAAACCCCTCCCCTGGGCACCAGCACCCCCGGGAGGGTCTTCCCTCCGCTCCGTGCCTGCCCACCCTGGGACTGTCCCCTCCCCTCCCGCCGGTGCCACCGGGGGACTGGCTGTACCGTATGTATTTTGTACCACTTCAATGAAGGAGCACACTGCCCGGTGTGACTTGTACACAGCAATGTAATTAGTCTTTGCAATAAAATACTGATGCTCAAATGTCTCTGCCCCAAGGCAGGGCTTGTCCTGTTGTCCTTCCCCAGAATGCCAGCACTTTACTGGAGAAAGAGGGGTGGATTTGACTGTAGGGGCATTCACACTTAATGTTCACTCTGGTGAGTTGAATTTTTTTTTGAAAAATAAGCTTTTTGGCTGAGGGACCAGGCCTCAATTTTGAAGTGAATCTTATTCCATGAACCTGTGAGTTAAAACTGCTGCATTTTCCAAGTGTAATTTATTCATTTTGTTACAAGTAATGGCTTTAAAAGCAACTGTAACAGTCCACAGGGCCTCCACAGTAGAGGAGAGGAGGAGGTCTTACTCGTTTTTAAAAAAGAAAGCTTGGTTTCAGGTGTGCTCCTAACACACTGGGGAATGCACAAGACCCAGAAAATGCCAGTAGATATTTAATTTCTGTGACTTCCTTTTGGTAGGAACAATCCAGCTGGCAGTGGCCAATTTCTGTGCACCTGAAGCTCTGCTCCTCTGCCAGCTGCCTTCAGTCCTTGTTAACTGCCAGCTGGGGAAGTCAAGAGACCTGAGAAGTGCTTCTTTGTTTGAGCGCCTCAGTTTACTGATGGAAGGGAATTATTCACTGTCAGAAAGTGTATTTTCCTGCTGGCTTTATTTCCAAGATGACCAGCGAGGCTCAGTGCTGAAGGCATGGCACAGTATTTTCATTCCCTCTGGACAAGCAAAAAAGGGCAGAACCAGCCTTAGGGACTTGAGGAGCACTGGAGTGCTTCTTCTCCCAGCATCTCCTCAGGCACCTTTTCTATTTTCCACATAGCCACCAACCTGGAGAGATTGCACTCCCACACATGGAGAGATTTGGGAATGCAGCTTTTCCCCTATTCTGGTGTGTTACCAGCTGGTTTCGATTCTGGGCTCACTCTTGGGAGTTTGCTGAGCTTGCTAGAGGATTTCTCAGCCAGCAATTCTGAAAATGCAGCAGTGGCTCCCAAACATCCAGAATAATGCTCACCAGCAGTCAGTGCAGAGAGAACATCATCAGCTTAGTACAAGCTCTGCTTTCCCACATCCTGGGCAGGGATGCCAAACCCTCGGCTCTCGAAGGAGCAAGAGCAGAGACAGCTCTGTCCACAGCAGCCAGACTGCTCACTGAGTTCACACATAGTCCAGAATTTCTGTCTCCATCTCATTTTCACTCCCATCAGAAGGCTTGAACTCTTCCTCCTCCTCCTCTTCATCATCCTCATCCTCTCCAGACTCATATGCCAGCTGCTCTTTGCCATCTTCACTGCTTGTTGTATTTGAGAAAAGAGCTTAAATTGAGAAGAAAGAAAGAGACTGTGATGCCTCTCTCAGTGCAACCTGGAGGCATTTGCAGCTGAGTTCATATATGTGACAGAAAGGCAGCAGCCTCAGGGGCACAGCTAATATTGCACATCTTAATAGAATCTGATCAAGCCCAGAGCAATCTGTCTCCATGCTCCAGGAAGGAGAGCAGAGCAGCAGCAGAGCTGCAGTGCTGTGCCTCCTCTCCTGCCTCATTCTGACCCAATTCACTGGGATATTATTGCTTTGGCCCAGCATCATGAAGAAATAATTTCCTCACTTCTTGGTCAATCAAAAATATCAATAAAAAGTAAAATGCCACCAACAGATACATCAGTCAGAATTAAGATTTTGATTATCACTGTGCAAAAGACATTTAAAAGCTGAAGGGTTGATACTGGGAAGATGAAATAGAAAACCTTTACTCCCAGCCATCCCTAATGCCAACCCACATTCCCCCTGCAGGCCAGCAGCCTCAGCTCCCAGACTGGAATGAGCTACATCCCAAAGAACACACAGAGGATGCAGGAACACTTCTGCCTCAGTTCCAACTACAACACCATCATGTTCAAAGCATCCTTACCAGGTCTGGTGGATCTGATGATCTGCTTTATCATCAGGGACATGCTATCCCTGAGGTCATCACTTGTCTTGGCAAGGCACCACCCGTCCCGCTCCGTGCATTCTGACTCTGTGCCGTCATTGCGATGGATGATCTTCTGCAGGCTAAAGAGCAGCAAAAGGGAAGGAAACTGTTAATCTTCTGCACTCAGATGTCAGTTTCAAACTAGACAGATTGGTTTATTTCCATTTCACTTCACAGAGGTGGAATAGCACAGTTGGTGATCCAGGTAATTGTCAGATGGGAAAGGAAGTTCATGGGTGAAAAGGCTGTTCTGTTTTTATGGAGAAATTAAACACCTCTGATGTTCCTGCTCAAGGTGAGAGGGGTGAAGGGACAGGGTATAAACAACAGGCTTTAAAATCTAAGACACAGCTGTCAGTGTGCAGTACCTTTCCACATTTAAGTCACAGAGCTGGTAGAACATCTGTCGGTAAGGGGGTAGGGCTCCCTCTCGGAAAATGTAGATGGATTCCTAAGAGGAGGAAAGAAGGAAAGGATTCATGTGCATTTTATGGTGTAGCAGGACAACTCTGGCATAACTGAAAGTACTTCCAATGGGCTGATTAAAAAACAAGGTACTTCCAAGAGAAACAAGTTCTAAGGTATAGATCTGTATGTGGCAGAAGGTAAAGCTGACTGAGGAATGCCCCACAATGTCCCTGCAGCCACAGTCACCCCAGCACTGCTGTGCAGAGAACACACTTCATCTCTCCAACCTGCAGCTGTGTCTGCAGCCTGTCACTGCCTACCAATGCATCATGGGCTTCATCCTAGCAAGAAAGGAAGAGTAAGACTCATTGATTTATTCTACCCTGTTGGATTCTGCAGCATGACCTGATAAAGACACGGCAGGTTTTTTGCACTTCGCTGCTCATGAAGTTCCAATTTTATCAATTGAAGCAAAATGCTCCTCACATCTAAGAGTAGGGTGGAAAGCACCAATCCCACCTTGCAGCATGTAAGAAATACATTCAGGTGATGTTCCATAGTGCAATGTCCAACTAGAAGCTTCCCAGGTAAACCTGAGCACATCAACTCACTCACAGTTGATCCCCTGAGGACTGATAAACCAGGAAACATCCCTATTTCACTGAGATATTTCAAGATTTTGGTATAAAAAGTTATGCTTACCTTCAGCTTATACCTGCTGGAGGGGGGCTTTTTTGCCCCAGATGTACCAGCTGTACCCAGCCCCTGTTTCAGGTCATGGACACTGACTGTGTGACTTCCTGAAAGGAAAACAAAGAGTCCTAATTAGGGACATCTTTCATACTGGACTGTCACTTCTCTCTGTTGATTCAACAAAACCAGACCAACCAGCAACTGAGCATGTGCTTTGTTCATTTTTCAGAGATGTTACTGGACAGTCCCAGGAAAGCTGAGTTGGGCAGCTTTTTCCAGAGACCATTTGTTCTTAATTTTAACCTTTTCTACTCTCCTTTGACAAAGAAAAGAGAACTCCCACATTCTCTGCACCTCAATGAATTCTGAATTCCCAGTGTGGCTTGCAGAACTCCCTCCTGCCTGATAACAGATACTGTGGCTCAGGCAGTCTCCCACAACACTTCCCAGCAGGAGATTTTTCTATTGGCTTAACAGCAGCAATGTTATAACCAGAAAACAAGCTGCAGTTTTGGCTCAGCTAGAATACAGGAAGACCCTTCACCACCTGTGACTAGGATGGGGCAAACAGAGAAGCAGAAGAGCCAGGCAGCCCTTCTGGCCCTGCATACCTTGTTTCTTGACAGTGATGGGCAGGCTGTAGTTGTACGTGCTGCGTTTTGCTTTCACAGGCATGTCAGTAGCAGCATAACCTAGAGGTGAAAATTAAAAACCAGTAATGAGCTGAGGGCAAGAACCCTGCAGAATATCCCCAGCTCAGGAACACAAGGGCTGGACTGGTGTGGGAAAGGCAGGCTGGTCTTTGGGATATGCTGGCTTTAGCAGGGTGGGGAGAAGAGATTAACAACACCTTTTAACTTGGAAATGTGACCTGATGTCAATGAGTGGATGCCAGCTCTGTCATGGATTTATTAGATGGCATCAGAAACTCCTTTTCCTCAACTTGTCCTTTGCAAAATCAGAGCAGGGAACCCTAAATTCAAGGTCTGAGACCCAGCATCCTGTATGAGACACTGAGGTCCTTGAGGAAAAGCTGCTATATGAGCATGAGAATTCCTGCTTGGTGCCTTCCCTGAGTGAGGAGGAGGATGCTCTGCTACACCCACTTGGGCTTGGAACAAATGGAGGAGGAAAGTCAGATTTTAAAATGTGCCAAAAGGGAAAAAATATATTGCATACTATGAAAGAAAGTATTACAGCACTTTAGGAAGAACTACAGTAAGCAAGGAGCTCAAAAGGTGACATGTTCATCAGAGCAAAAATACGGCAAAAGAGTTTGAAAAACACATAAAAAGAAAAGTACTACCAGGATTAACCAGAAAGCAGAGAGAGCAGCTCTGTGGGTTGGGCCCTTTTACCATATTTCATTCCACAGCGGATTCGGAAGTCCAGCACTTGATAAATCTTTGCTTCAGGGTGTTTCCTGGGGTCATACCCAAACCTAACCCATAAGCTCCTCCAAGGACCTGTTAACTGCACAAACACAGCAGGGAAAATGGTTACAAAAACACACCACACTGCTGCACTTTCCTTCAGTACAGAGGTTCTTGGAAAGTTCTAACATTTCCCCTCAGTGCCCAAAGATGTTTGTTTTACCAGCTCTTTGCTCGCTCGCCACACCAATATTTATACACTGAAACTTGGCAATCAAAGCATCAAAGCACAAATATTTGTGTGCTTTTACAAACCAACCTGCAAGGTCAGAGCCAAGTGTTTGTGTAGAAAAATTCTGCTACCACTGCCAGGTGAACACTCACTCAGAGTGTCTGCCTGACCTGCAAAGGTGATTAGAACCTATGGAGCAAACAGTCACTGAATCCTCCTTGGCTTCAACTTTGATTCTAAGGAACTTCCTTCCCTCTGTCTCTTTACATTAAATTAAGCTCAGGTACTTAGAGGTAGGGCTTCAGAAGTGGTAAAGGACCAGGAAGAGGCAGGTGCTGCTCCCTTGCTCACAGAGGTACCACTCACCATGTAATAGGCCAGATATGGCAGCAGCACCTTCAGCTTGTCTGGATGGACACTGATGTTGGCTTTCACTGCATTCCGAGACCACACAGGACGCACTTCAAAGAGCTGAAATAGCACACAAACAACACAGAGCAGGGGGAAGGGGTCACCAAAGGCAGAGCAGCTTTCCAAGTGGACTCAGCTCTGCATCAGGGCCTTTGGCCCTCGATGTGAGCTACTGCATGGTGATGTGAGAACTCGTGGCACAAAAAGGGGAATTTCTGGGAAAAAAAATGTACTTTTTCCCCCCCAGCTTACTGCAGGACAATGCTCAGGTCAGGAGTAAGGCACACACCTTTCTCAGTTCTTCCTCCACCTTTTTATCCACAGGATTGGTACAAACTTTCTTCCAGTTCTGGACAGCAGCATCTAGTGGCTTAGTTGGGATTTCTTCATCATCAAAGTTCACAAAGATGGCGTTGTGTGGGCGCCGGGCCCTGCTGAGCCCAATCAGGTTCTCACCAGACACCTGGGGATTGCTGTATCCCTCCCTAAGGAATGGGGAGAGACAAAAGGGACTCAGCCAGGTGAGCAGTGGGTTGCTTTAACTTTGGCCCAACCCCTTGATCACACACTGGTACCATAAAAGACTCTCATGGCACCACTGAGGAAAGAAAAATTTTAAAAATCCATTCAAAGCTACCTGCAGTTGCACACTGACAGAGGTGCCCTGCCCTGGCTGGCAGAAAACCCTCCAGCACTTGGGACTGATCTCTAGGAAATGTGCTGGAGCCCTAAAGGCTTCACCCTCTGCATTTGCTCTCCTGGAGCTACTGCAGCCACTCAGTGGGACAGGGGCAAAGCAAGAGGCAACTGCAGGAACCAACTCAACCTGGAAATTTCTTCTTGTTTAAAAAGTGCCAGCGAAGGCCAACAGTGAGAAAATGAAAGATGTTTCTTGTGGGAGATCTCCCAGATTGTTCTTCTGGCAAAGCCCATGGGGGCCAGGAGGGCACAGGAACACATGGCATCGATCCCTGGAAAGCCTGCCCTTGGCTCCAGCCCCCTGGAAGCAGGCAGGAGGCTGTGGCCCTGCATCCCACATTGTGAGGTGAGCTGGGAGAGGCATCATCTTCACCACATCCCCAGCTTCCCTCAGCTGGCAAATCCTCAGGTAGAATTTTGCTGAGGTTGCCACTGCCAGGCAGTTTCTGTTGCTTTTTGCCTCTGTTGTGCCAAATCAAGAGGGGTAAACCAGAACAAGGCAGCTTAAAAGGGTGAAATACATGAGAGGTGTATCATGAGAAAAGGCACTGACCTGTGGTGTATGTCTGGGCGGTAAAAATAGTCCACAGGAGTGTCCAGACGTGAGAAAATGGGTGGTGGGATGTAAAGAGGTAAGTCCCTATTGAAAAATTCCTCCTTCTCTGGTTTGAGCATCAGGACTTTGTCATACATGGAGGTTTGTTTGCCATCAGGGCCAGAGTGCATTGCCAGGTACTGGAAATCAGACATTCCTGTAAGAAATAAAAGTCAAAACATCGTGGAGTTTGTTGTGAATTCAACAATATTTCTCACACTCAGCTTTCAGGAGCAGGAGTCTGAGAAGTTTATGCAAAGGTTTATCCAGCAAGGATGTTGTAACAACAGAACACCAGACTTTCCTTCCAGTCCTCAACTGTTCAGGGGGAAACACTTCCCTTTCCCACCAAACATCTCGAAAGCCACATGCACACAATCCCAAGGCTTGCCTTGAAATTTGTACACAGTGGTGACAATCCCAAGAATCTCCATCTCAAACTGGACTTCTGGCTGGATTTGTTCCTCGGTGTCCAAATGCTGCTTCTTCCTGGTGCTCCTCCTGACCCTGAGCAGCATGGTGGAGGTGGGGAAGCGGTTGGCACACACGGGGTGGCAGTAGGGGTCCTTGGGGCGGAAATACAGCTCCAGCCTCTTGGCAGGGTCGGCGTAGATCTGTCAGCAAAGGCAGGCACAGCCTCTGTCAGCATCCCAGCCACACTGCCCTGCACTCCTGTGCCAGCCCCCAGCCCCACACGCTGCCACGGGCACTGGCTGCTCCCCCCTCACAGCCTCAGGGGGATCATTCCTGCCCTCACCAGCACCTGCAGCACATCACGGGGGTGTGCAGCCACTGCCATCCTGGGCATTAGGGAGAAATAAATAAATAAATAGCAAATATAATGTCCTGGATATGAGGAAGAAATTCTTCCCTGTGAGGGCGGGGAGGCCCTGGCACGGGTTGCCCAGAGAAGCTGTGGCTGCTCCATCCCTGAAGTGTCCAAGGACAGGCTGGAGCGAGCTGGTCTAGTGGAAGGCGTCCCTGCCCACGGCAAGAGGGTGGAATTGAATCACTTTTATGGTCCCTTCCTACCCAAGCCATTTTATGATTCCATGATTTTACCGGACACCTCCCGAATCCCCGTTCGGGGACAGCAGGGAAGCGGCATCACCCCTAAACAGCACACGGGCCCTGCGTGGCGACATGCTGGGTTGGAACGACTCACACAGGGGGTGCCACGTTGGGGCTCGCCCCGGCCCCGGCCCCCTCCCGTCGCCAAGGCCAGGCCCGGTCTCGCCGCCTCTCACCCCCTGCCCAGCGAGCCCCCACCTGCCCCACACCCCCCGGTCCCCTCACCCGCGACACCCCTTGCTCTCCTCCCAGCGTCTGCAGCATGGCCCCGACGTTCCGGACGAGCCCCGGGTACTCCACGCACACCAAGCGCGGGGCGCGGGGCAGCTCCAGCACGGCCGAGCCCCGCGGGCCCCGCTGCCGCACGGCCGCCATCGCTGCCCGCCGCTTCCTCCCGGCGCCGCCGCAACAAGGTTCCGCCGCACCCAGGTTCCGCCGCACCAAGGTTCCGCGGCGGCGCGGCCGGGCCGGGCTCGGCCTGTGGGGAGGGCGAGGCCTGAGGGCGGCCTGAGCTCATCTGGGGGACTGGGGCTCCTCAGCCCAGCCTACCGCCATAAACAGATGCAGAACCGCCTCCCCCCGTGTGTTATTTTGTCCCTGTCCTGCCTGGACAATGAAGGAAAACGACCCTGAGCTGAGCAAATGCTCCCACACAACTGTACAGCGTTTCTATGATCATGCAAGGGATCTGGCGTAAATTCGTACTAAAAGAAGCTTTTACCTCCTAAGAACTTCAGCCTTCATGCCAGTGATGTTTTATGCCACAAAAGGTGGCAGATGAAGGATACGAGGGTGAGGGTGAGAATATAATTTGCTGCAAGGACAGCTTGTCCAGGACTGACTGTCACGGGCAGGGGATCACACGCTGCCCACAGGATGTTCCATCCTGCCTGCCCTTGACATTAGCGAGAAAATCCTGCCACTGCAAACACACAGAGAACCAGAGTCACTCAGTTAAAAGCAAGCCTTTAATGGTGTCTAAAAGGTGTTTTTTCCTTAGCCTCAGAACATTAACTCCGACTGGGAGATGTTGGCAACCTGCGGCAGCTGCTGATAGACCGAGTTCCAGAAGGTCACAAAGCGGGATCTCAGGTCCTGCTTCACAGAGTCCTTGTTCATCTTGTTGTTGATATCCAGATAGTACTTGCCATTGTTGGTGTAGGCTGGCCAGGAAACAGGCACATCAGAATAGCCTTTGTTGGGATCACTAGGGAAAAAAAGACACAGAAGCTCAGTTTTGAGGTTTTTGGCAGGAACCCTGTCTGCTCAAGTGAGGCTTTCAGTGAGAGCAAAGAGAGAATCTGACAGAGGGACAAGCAATCAGAATTCTGCCTGCCAGGAGTGAGTTGATGACCTGCAGTCTCCTCCCTCAGTCCCCACTGGCATCATCCCAGCTTCACATAGGGACTAAACTTCTGTGTGAACGTCAAAATCAAGAAACAAGAAATACAGACATGGAACACCATGATTTTGGGAATAATCCTGAAAAGTGACTGGGCAAAACCAGCAGCCTGAAGTGCTGCATCAAACCACAAATATGGAATGAGAATCACTCACCCAGTCCTGGCAAAATTGGTCCAGTAAGCAATCATGGCCTTTGAGACGGTCCTGTGCTTGGGCAGGTAGCCCAGGGGGGTGGCAAAGGGCTTCCCAAACACGTACTGCAGGTCATCAGCGTGGTCTGCCCCGACCCAGCTGGGGTAGACGGGCATGCGGGACGGCTGGGAGAACACGTAGCTGTAGGTCCTGCCACTCCTGGGAAATCAAAGAGACTGACTGAGCAAGGAGAAAGAAGAAAAAGGGCTGCAAAGTCAAACCTGCACTCCAAATACCGTCAGGGCCAGAGATTCAGCCTTGGAAGATGCTCACGTGCATCGCATCACAGGAGGGTTTTCAGGAGAAAACATCCTGAAGCCATTTTTAATCTTCATTTCCAATTCTCACCCTAACCCTCTTCCGTCTGCAACATCCCCAGGGCCGAGCTGCTCACTTGGCATTCTGCAGGTGCAGGTTCAGTGCCCACTGTGTGGGAATCAGGAAGATGTAGTCAGTGGCCAGATCCACCACTGTCTTCTTCACCACCTCCGCACTGGGCTTGTCACCCCAGCTCTGTGTGTAGATGTTGTAGGTGGCGTTGGCTCCAGCCTCGCCCCTGTCCACGGTGAGGCCTTTGATCAAATTGTACACCTGGTCCCTGAAATGACAAGTGATATGGATTAATTACTGCCCAGCAGCTTCACGTCGGGCAGGGCTCTTGCCTGCTCCTTTCTCTTGAAGGCTCAGGGCTCCCAGGCTTGGAGTGACAGCCTGTTTGGAAGGTTGTGCCCTGCCCACTCAAGTCTAAGTCACTGAAATTCGGGAGCTACGCTGCAGATGACTCCTGGGGGGGTTCTAAGGGCGCGTGTCACTCACGCAGTGACTTTCACCAGCGGGCGGTTGATGGCGGGTAAATCCACGCCGGCAAAGATGTGCCCATCCATGTTATTGACCCCGGCCACGTAGTCGATGTCGGCAGCGTTGGCAAAGAGCTTCTCTGGCACGTCCGGGAGGAAATCCCCATCGATGACAGGAGTGAGGGCCAGGGTGTGCACCAGGGGCACTGCAGGAGACAGGAGCGGGGTCTGTTAGGAGCTGATCCAACACAGATGTGTGGTCTGGCATATCCCATGACTCAAAGAGCTCAGGAAATAACAGGCTGAGGTGAATGATACCTTGAGCAGTGGCTTCAGTATGGGCAGGAGGTCACCCAGATGCAGGGTAAACCTCATGGCTATGGCTGAAGGACAGGACCAAAACATCTGCCAGCCTACTGTACCTGGTAACATCCACAAATCCTCTCCTCCTGCAAAACCCTTCCCAACAAGCCCAGCCAAAGATAGTAAAGAACTGAACTTCTCATCCCACCTGGCCATGCTGCCTGATTGCCAGGTCAGCCAGGCACAGAGTGTGCAGTTGCACAGCAGTGGTTTGGCCGCTCTCAGTTCTGAACAAGGCTAAACCCTGTGGCTTGTGACCAGGAGCACAAGGAGAATCTTCTTGGGAAAGGAATCCCCACAGGCAGCAAAAGCAGCAGCGTTCCTACACTCCACCCAGTGACTCAAACAGAAATAGCAGGTATGTGATCTAATTTTTTTTTGTTGTTTACAAGCTGTTTTCTGGGATTGCTCTTGCTGCTTTCACAGAACAGGAACCCCAACCGTTGCTCTGTGGCCAAGGCAGGGCCACTGGATAACCCCTCTGCCACTGCTGCCACTGCTTGGTGGGCAGTGTTCAACTGGTGCAAGGTGCATCTGACTGCAGAATGAGGGCTGCAAGAGCTGTCATTAATGCCCTTTTCTGAAGGGCACACGCATTGCTTCAACACTCCTGGCAATTGCTCCAGTGTCCTGCCAAGAGCTTGGGGAGCCCAGGGTGTGTGATAGAGCACATCATGGGCTGAGGGACTTACTGGGCAGTTTGGTGAGCTGCAAGTGGTAGGCCAGAGTCAAGGCTTTGGGATCAGAGCTGCGGAGGCAGTTGGCCAAGATGGTGGTGTTGTCTGTGGAGCAGCCCACCTTCTCTCCAAGCTGCAGGAGAAGAGAGACAGAAACATCATAGCATTAGCTCCCAAAGCCTGGGGTTATTGTTATAGAGGCAGAGGTGTGGGCTGCTTTTAATCTCAAAGCAGCATCTTTCCACAGCTCTGTTGAGCACAGCTCCTGCCCAGTCCCTTCCTAGCCATTCTCTCCTCTAGGGAAAAACTTTTTTGGTTTTTATGATCCTCCAGGCAAGACTTGCACGTTACCTTTTTAGCCCAGAGGAGCGGGTCCTTCTGGATGGCCCAGCTGCAGAGCCCAACACCGCTCTGGCTGATGGCTCTCTTGAACAGGCCCTTGTTCTTTGGGGACAGCATCTGGGGGACACATGGAAACAAGAGAGGTTAGAGTACAAACTCCTGAGATGAGTATCTTCTGCCTGACCCCACAGAGCATGTCACAGCTTGTGTACCCAGCCGGGGGAAACCGCCAGGTCTTGTGGTGTTCAGCAGTCTCAGGGGTTAAAGTTCAAAGATACTGGGAAGAGAAGGGCAACATGGAAAGTAAAGGCTGCTTCCCCACGGGTCCCAAAAGCAAGGACTCGTGGCTGCAGTGGTGGGACTGATGAAGCTGAAGNCGTAGTTCCCTGAAGGACAAACATCGGCCAGCAGTGAGCAGTGAGCAGGGCACAGCAAAGCTGACAACCCGGGCAGCCGGGCCAGAGGGATCAGCCGTGGTACCTGGCAGGTTTTCGTCGCCGGTGCTCAGGAAGCCCAGCGGCCCCAGGCGGTAATTGACGGTCACCACGATGACGTTGCCGCGCACGGCGATCTCCTCCCCATCATACAGGTAATTGTCCAGGAAATTGGCTCCCTGGCTGCCTCCCACCAGGAACGCACCGCCGTAGATAAAAACCATCACGGGCAGCTTGGTAGAGACTGGGAGGAGAGGAACAGGAGCAGAGTGAGCCCCGACAGAGCTGGAAAGTGCTGCCCCTCCATCCCCTCGCCCCTTCCCTGAGCATCGCTCCACCTGACCTGGGCAGGAGCTGACTTGATGCTCTGCAAGAGCCTGGGGCCAAGAAGGTCCTTGCTCTGCACAAGAGGCTGACCCTCCCAACAGGGTGAAGGTGAGGGGCATTGTGTGACACAGTTCCCACCTTTCCCCCTGAAAATCACTGCTCAGCACCTTCCCACTCTGGAACATAACTGCTGAGAGAGGCTCCAGAGGAATCTGTGTGCACAAGGTAGATGAATATCTCCTGCCCAGGTCCCTGCCAAGCACATACTCTGCCTCCTCCCTTGAGGGATCCAGATGTTCAGGTAGAGACAGTCCTCACTCCCACGGACATCAGTCTGTGTCAGCTTCATCTGCACACAGCGCTTTTTGAATTCTTTTGCCTTCAGTGTTCCTGAGAGGAAAGAGGGAAGACCAGTTCAGGGCATCAGCTCCATTCTTTGGTTGCAAGATGTCTGTCCTCCCATCATCTTCTCTCTGAGTCCAGGGCAGTGGCTGGAAAGATGCCCCTGCCATTGTGCCTGGTCTGAGGGAGCGACAAATTTATGAACCAGGTCTGGACAGCCAAGGTATGGCGAGGGCAGGTGCAGGTGCCATCATTCAGTTTTGCGTCTTCCTAGGGTTGCTTGGGAACATTTAGACACAGACTCTCAGAACCTTTAGGGGACAAAGAGCTTTAACTTGATCCTACATTGTAGATGAAAGCAGGCAATATCTTTAGTTTGAAAAACACAGACTAAAAGAGAGAGAAATGAGAATAAAATCCCAAATCAAAGGCATTTAAAAGCTATATCTTACCATCCCAGCCAGGATGAGGTT
>VZTR01010131.1:1580-13890 GCA_013400775.1 Chaetops frenatus | reverse complement strand
CCAATGGGATGGCAACTTCATGGTACAGGTACTAAGGCAACTGACTAGGAAAGATGCCCTTCTTGATTTGTTGCTTGTTAACAGAGAGAGTTTCATGAGTGACGTAGTGATTGGTGGCTATATTAGCCACAGTGACCAGAGGCAATCAAGGGTAAAATCTCTGTTAGCAGGAGACAAAGTGACAGAAAACCCTCAGTTCTGGACATGAGGAGAGCAGAATTCAGGCTGTCCAGGGAGCCAATGGGTAAGGTCCCCTGGGAAAATGTTTTTGAATGTGCTAGTGTCCATCAGTGCTGGCCAGTATTCTAACTCCATCTCCAAAAGTCACAGCATCAGGCAATTATGAAACATTGGAAGCCCAGCAGACAAGGCAGAGGGCTTACTTGGCTCAACAGAGACCTCCTGTTGAAGACAGGGCAAAAAGAAAGGTGTATGTCCAGTGGAAGCAAGGTCAGGTGATATGAGGAGAATATGGAGATGCTGCTCTCCACTGTAGGGAGAAAATTCATGTGAGCAATCCTCAGTTGGGATTGAAGATGGCCAGAACTGTGGGGAACTATAGAAAGAGAGGGTTTAGATATATTAATGGCAAAAGGCATTGCAAAAATTAGATCAGCGCATTACAGGATGAGGATTATCACCTCACAAACAGGGAAGGGGTCCCAGCACCAGCCTGGAAGAGTTCAAGGAGTGTTTGTATAATATTCTCAGGCACATGGTGCTGTTCTTGGAACTGTCTTGTGCAGAGCCAGGAGCTGGACTTTGATGATCCTTGTGGGTTCCTGCAAGTTCAGGATATTCTATTATTCTGGAACTCTGCTTGTGCCACCAGACTATGCCAGAGCACAGGTCCCTAGCTGGCACCAGCCAAAAGCTCTCTGGTTCCTCCCCAGGCAAGAGCTGGCTGCAAACTAAACCTGAAATGCACTTTTACTGGGAGGAGTGCTTGTCAGGAATGGAGTGCTAGAGCTTGCCCAGAGCAAAACTGTCCCAGTGACCCTTCCCAGGCAGCCTAAGGTTCCTGGAGAAATTTCTAGACTATCCCAAAAGCAGAACCCAAACCAGAGAGTGGTGCACAAATTCTCCTCTGTGCTTACTGAGATCTTTGGATGTTACTTTTAAATAAGGTTGAACCACCATTAATACAACCATATTTTTCCTCGGTTCTGAGGCTTAAAGTACATGGCAGCTGAGAAGAAAATCAGAACATTCAGAGTATCTGTTACTACTACGTGAAAATGAAAAATGAAAAATTAGATGCAATTCTATTGTGTATCACTTAGTTGAGTCAGCTGCACATTGCTGTACTCTCACGTGGAACAGAAACATTTGATTTTCATCTTTTTTAAGTAGCAGAAGCAAAAATAGGCAGAAATTTGAGATGTCATCTCTTCCTGTTCAAGCAGAGCAACTTTTGAAGCAGAACACACAGAATGAAGAAGCTGTGAATTTTTTTCTTGCCCACTGTGTTCCTGAGAGTAGGCATGCAGGTACAGGAAAGAAAAGTGTTTTGTCTTGGGTCACACATGAATTTAAAGAGAAATTTAGATGAATGAACTTTTATTTGAGAAAAGTGCTATAGGATTTGAATAGGGAAAACTTGTATCAAGAACTGCAAAGCTATCAAGGAGAAACCATAGGACTAGTCAGAGCACTAAGAGAATCCAAGTTGGAAAGAATTTATTTTGTTCTCTTTGCATTTAGATAGACCAAGGCTGGAACTCATCACTGTAACGTGATTCTGACTAAGGTTAGAAAACCTTTCCATCCACAGAGAGTATCTTCTTTTCCCTGATTTTATTTCTCCTTCCTTGGTGGAAAATTGAACACAGCACAGACATAGTGTGTGGATCCATTATTTTTTTCATTCTGAAATATAACTTCAAACACTGCATAGAAAGGCTGTTTTCCAGTGAGAATGTACAGCAGAGCTTCCCTTGCTATATTATGGCTTGTTATATTCTATATGTACCTTTGAGAAATTTGCCCAGTGACAGACTTAAAGCACTTCTGGCCATGGGGTAAAGCACTTCTGGCCACGGGGTAGGAAACCTTAATGTTTTATGAATGGAGTGATAAAACAGTGTCTTTATATTTCTGAAATTAAATTCACTTGAAAAGCCCTGTAGTGCTGATATCATCTGGAATAATTACAATGATGACTTCCCCATTCAATTAACCTCTTTTAAAGCATTGTATTAGTGATTGTGGGTCATCTCAATGGGAACAAAATTGTTACACACAGAGCAGAGTGAAAACATGGAGTCACAGTGGTGCAAGTTTCAGACTCAATCAGAAAATCACTGCTAAAGGTACTTCAAACTCCCTATGCCAGGAAAGAAAGTCTCCATTAGCATAATTATGAATTTTGTTTCAAGAGCTAAAATTTTCAGGAGAATAAATATGGATATAAGATGGGCATGGTGACGTTTCAGAGTTTTGTGGAACTTAAAAAAAATAAACCATCAAGTAGCTGATTCAACAGTTTCTCTGCTGACTTCTTCACACAAATCTGCACAATTATTTGAGATCACAGTGAGATGCTGGCTACAAATGTTTGAAATTCAGCATCTGCTCTCCCTTAACAGTTTTCATTGGCATGGTCCAGTCTGGAACATTTATACATTAACTTTGAAAAATATTTAACATTAGTCATACTTTCCTAGACTTCTTTTCTTTTTCAAAATAATACCACATGGAATTATGGTTCAATACTTTAAAATTCACTGATATGTTAAATAGCTCCTATATTTGTAAATATCTGAAAAGCTTTTTAGGGTTAGTGAAAGGACTTTTTATTTTTCTGAAGACTGTCCTTACATCACTCTAGAGTCAGTGTCCATGAATAAAAAGTGTCATCAGTAAAACCTAACAAAAATCTGACTACAAAAAGGTTCCTGTTTTGTATTTTAGGTAACTTCTTTTCTAAGACTCTACAAGAAGAAGTAGATATTGTATAATTACTTAACAAATATATTATTTATTTGCTATGGACTTGTTATTACTGGGCACTCAAAGTTACTGTTTATATCAGGACTAACTTTGGTGATATCCAGAAAGTCACTTCTTTGCAAGTCTGGTCACTCCATGTGCATAGTTTCAGTAAGCAAAATCATTTAGGCTCTGTGCTTCATTATTTTTTGTTATAGGAATTAATCATATTTGGAAAAAGGGTACGTTTCCAGAGACTCAGGTTCGTGACTTACTATCTTATTCTAATCCTTATTGTCCAGTGTGGTTTTCTACATAAGTCGTGGTCTTCTCTTGGCTCAAACAGAAGGAAACCAGAGGATATTTTGTTCCACCCAAATTCTGTCAGGTGTAAATTGTACTTTCTCTTGACAGATCCCTAAGTCAAATGTCTTTGTGTTCACTAGGAAAATCCTAGATGCAGTGTGAATTAGGCAGAGATTGAGTGGTATGAGTGGGCAGAGGAACCCTCCAGATGCCTGGGGCAGCACTGGGGGAAGAGAAAGGTGAAAGGGTGCGAATGTCAGGCAGGTAGGGCAACGAGCAAGTCATCCACTAAGGAAGGGCTCTACTGAGACCTCCTTGCAGAAGGAGAGCACTGCTGATACAGGATCCTTACTGGTACACCACTAATAAAGGCAGAGGAATTCTTCTTTTTAAAACTCCTATGTAAAGCCTAATGACTGGAATCAGTTTTGTCCTTTCTAAGGTTGTTTTCTTGAGGATTTTCAGCCTTCTACAGAAAGTGTGTTGGTATTTTTGACCCATGTGTTGGGAAGAAGTGAATCACCTTGTCTTTTGACCCATGTATTGGGAAAGAGTGAATCCCCTTCTCTTTTCATAACTGACTTACAGGCACTTTCAGAACAAAAAAAGTCCAGCCGCCCATTTGCATTTGTTATTTTTGTCTGTTTTTAGCAGACTTATAATATGACAAGAAGTAGTAGTATAAGGACATCATGAGAAGGATTATTGAAATATTGTCAAGATACTAACATTTCACAAACCTTTCAACTCCTAATCAGACTCCACTTTCCAGCTTTCCTGCTTAATAAAAGAGAGGTTTGAACACTAATCCATTGATAATGAAAACTGGATGCCCATTTAATCCTTTACTGTCTCTACTTGTTCTCCCTGCCTCCTGTCAGACTTTATGCAAGCACTACTGCACCAACCTTGTTTAGAGAACTGCAAAACGTATCTGGGGCATAAACTTTCCTTTTAAATCTGGACTTCGAATGACATCCCAATCATTTCCATACGTTCCCTTCCATAGTGTGTTATTTTAGGGGGTATGCCTTCTCTAACATTATTGAGAATACTGCACATACCTGTTATCTGTTACTGGAAAACAAAAAGACACATTTAATAGACTCTTGGGGTTTTAATTTTCAGTAATGTGAATAGGATGAAGGTAAAGAAATATTTGTGGGTGTCAATTATTATTTATTTACATCACACTCAGGTTCCCCCCTAGAATGCTATGGTTGGGTCATATGCCTTTAAATATGCAGGCGAAACAGATGAATTGAAAATTCTGTTGACAGGTAAATGTGAATCATCTCTTTTCATTCAAAGGAAAATAATCAGGCTCTTTTCAAATAATATAAAATGTAAAATGATTGCCTTTTGGGGAGGAGGCAGGCTTATCAGCATCTCTTCTATAGAAAATGATTTTCATTTTGTAGCTGAAGGAACATATGCTGCAGCTTATCTTATCACTTGACTGCAGTTTTTGATATTTATTAACAGTTGATTTCCTGTAGATGTTGTTTTTTCCTGTTTCTCTTCTCTCATCTCACCAATCAATTATTCTCCTGAAAATGACATCTGCCCTTCTTTTTTATTCTCATTTCCTTAAAGAGGATTATTTTATTATTGGTTTCAAGAAGCATTTGTAATGAGTAGTGCAGCCCTAGTTTTATACATGATTTATAACAGTGTGGATCTGAGGCTCCACTTTCTCCTTTACCCAACTTTCCCCTGGTCATTTTTCTTGAAGTCCATGAGCCTAGGATTGTGTAGTCATTGCAGTAAAGTATAAAAATTATGAATTACGTCTTCAAGGAAAAACTTAGTATTCATTAGAGATTTACATGGAGGAAAAGCAAGGCTGACTAAAAGATATACAATTGTATACAGCATCTGCAAGAAGACTGCTACAAAACTAGAGGCCCGCTGCATATTAGCTTGATGTCCTAGGAGCACTAATATTCTGTACCTATGACTAGCAAAATCAAGAGTGTTGTAAGCTATTGCTCCACAGTTAAGTTTTCAAAGATAATAAAAAAATTTTTCCCCCTTCTTGCTTCAGATGTACCAGCTTGCAATTTTCATAGTCTCTTATCTTTCAGTTCTCTGTTTTAGCCTTTGATGCGTGTTCAGTTTGCACTGTTCTTTTTTAATGTGACTCATTTTGGAGGAATAGGAAAGAGTGGCTTATAATTTAGCCCCCTTTTTAGAATAATAAGATGTGTTAGAAAAGGTATCTTATTTGATCGCAAATTGATAAAGCATAATAAAGCCTTGGCCTACTACTTAAAATGCCATTCTCCACATAAAAAGTGCAAGAAGTCGTATCATAAAAAATGTTGTTCCTGAAGGCAGTACTAGATCTCAGATCATTTGCTTTCATGAGAACTGATTACATGAAATGTTCCTGATTTGCTGTGTTACTATATTGCTTACCTATTCAAGCTGATACTTTAAAGTTTATAATGCATAGTTGCCCAAGACTGCTCTTGTCAAAACACTGCTTGTACTAGTTTATCTGTGAAACAAGTCTGTGAGAAAAGTGAGTGACCTACAGAAGAAAAATAATTTTTCTTGTAAGTTTATAAAAAGTAATTACAAACATGTAAATGATACACATTGTGTCACAAATCCATGTGAAAATAAGTAGAATAAAAGGCTGCTATATGTGTAGGAAAAAAAACATAAGAAATTTCCATTGGTTACAAAAAAAAAGGAGAATAATAATAATCCTGACATGCCCATTACAAAAACTAAAACCAAAGCTTGGATATTCATGAATTGTCTTGAGTCCTGGAAACAGAAATATTTCATTTGAGCTAAGATGGAAGAGCCGTGTGCTGGCAAATATTCACAGAATAACAGGAGAAGCATGAGGAGACCAGTCCTTCATCCATGTCCGTAACACAAGGGTGGTGCAGACAGAAGCACAGTCAGGTTTCCAGCCTTGTAACCATCCTCATTGCAAGCATTACACAAATAGTCCCACTTATATGAATGCACAATTAGGCCTGATACATATAGGAGACTACGACTGAAACCCTGACTTCCCTGTTAAAGAAACACACATCTACCTGTACCTTTCAAATGGTAAAGTAGTAGTTTGCACTAGACAGGTGCAGAACTAGAGGGAAGGAAGCAGGTAAATGGTGGAGCAGGCTGGATGGCTGTAATAAAAAGACATTTTGATCTTACCAGTATTATTAGTACAAAACAAAGAGATAGATAATGCCTCATGTTTGTTAATAATAGTTTTAAGTGCTTGTTTGATAGAGGAAACAAAAACAAAACAAAACAAAACAAAACAAAACAAAACAAAACAAAAAAAAACAAACAAACAAAAAAAAAAACCAGCAATATTTGAAGTGCACAATGCTAACTGTTCACTAGCTAGAATAGTAACTACGCTAAAATGAACAGTGCAATGAATCAAATTAAGCAAGCATTAATTCAGTTCTCTGATCTTATGAACTGCAAAAAGTTCTTTAATTATTACGTAGGTCTTAAATTATGTGTCATAAATATTTAGTAGTTTATAAATGTTTTCTTTAATTATTTGTTAATTTATTATGGCAACAGATTGTATATTGACTTCCTATAATCTGAATTTCCAAAATAGCTGTTGCAAGGGCTTTCAAAAACAAATTAGTAATTGTGAACATCCTTTAGGCCTAAGATATTTTAAAGAGGATCTATATGAATGTTAAGGTAGTGTGTACAATTCTTACCCAAGCTGTTGCTGGATTTCTCTAAAAACATATAAGTTTCTAAAATTATTATCTATTTAATACTATCAGCTCTCTCATATTTTTGTGTTTTTAAACTGTTTTTTGTATTTATTTATTGTCAGTTACCAACTACAAGCATGCTTAGAAAACCAATGAACCTGGTACCAGTACATCATGTACTTAAACAAACCAGAGTGCTAGGTAAACAAAAACTGACTAATGACATTGGAAAATAATGTAAAATTTGAGTGCAAACTCTGATGCTGTAGTGGTTTGAAACCTCACTGGAAAACTAAACCCCACTCAAGCCATTGCTTTTCTCCCACCCATTTGATAATGGAGGAATACTAGGCAAGATTCTAAGCTGCAATCACAAAGTACTGGGAATGATCCACAGCAGTATTATTAACAAAAAAGGGAAAAAAAGCTATACAAAAGAGAGAGGGTGTTTTACCCATAAAAGGCTGTTCACCACCAAACCTTGCCCCCACTCACCAGAATACAAAAAAAATCCGCAAAAACTTTGAAGAACTAGCACAGAAACCAAACCCCTCAGAGCTTAGATTGTCTGTGCTGTGCTGCCCTCTCTTTTCTCTGGATCCACTGTGCTTGGCTGTGTTCAGTGGTGTTGGTGCAGCTGCTTCTGCACCAGCTGGGGTTTTTGGGCTCCACCACCACTCTCCTGATGCGGTGTCTCCCAAAGCCAAGCAGCCGTCAGGAGTCTTGTCAGGTGTAGCGGTTCGGTTTGTACCCAGGTGGAAACACCAATCATGTAGTGGTTTCACTTTGCCTCCTCACACCAGGCGTTAATTTAAAGTAGTGTGTTGAGTTTATTTAAAAATTTTCTGTTGTGAGATAAGGATTAGGACAAATGCAAAGCAGGCTTAAAACTTTAAAGGTATAAAGATAGTTTATTAACAGAACTAAAAGGAAATAATAAGAACTAGAATAAACTTTCAAACCCCTTTTCCCCCCCACCTTATTCTTCTTTTTTACCAACAACTTTTTTTTCCATCAACAACATAAAGAGACAAANGGGTATTATTTTAAGGATGAATTATTCTGGTAGGAAAGCAAAGGGTCTTTTCTCTCTGGAATCAAATTTCCCTCTATTATCTACCCTGAGGTAAGGAGTTTTATATTTTTCCTCTATTGTCTACCTCGAGGTAAGGGTTTTATATTCTCCTCTATTATCTACCCTGAGGTAAAGGTTTCACTCTCTGTGGTAAGGTTCCCCATTACCACAGTTATTTTAACTTCTGTTTGCTTCAGCACGAGTGCCCTTGCTCAAGTTGTAGTTAGAATATTGCATCCCCCCAATTTATATATGAGTTACAGGGAATAGTTTAACATCATAGTCCATTATCGTGGCCCTACAGAAGAATTTCAGCTTAAAGTATCTCCTTTTTCTCCTCCCTCTGGACTTTTAGTCTCTTCTTTACTGACCTCAGTGTCTCGTGCTGGTTTCTTCTGTGTCTTTACTTTTCTGAGTCCATCTGTGTACAAAAAGAATAATCTCTCCCAGGTTCCATTGTTGGTCACACGACTTCTGCTGGCAGCGGCCGGACACTGCTGCAAACTGCTCCCGGCGAGGAGAGGGGAGCAGGGGAGCTGCGGCATCTCAGCAGCGACAGTGCTCCCAGGGGAGTAGGGGCGGCCAGTATCTCTGCGGTCAGCACCCCGTGGGCTGATAGCTTCCCTTCCCCCTGTGCCGGCGGCTGCTGGCGAAATTCAGGCCCGGTCCCTGGCACTGCAGGCTTGTCCCAGCTGAGTAGGCTTAGCGCAGCCCAGACCGCCCGGCCCCTCGGAGCCGGCAGGCCCCGAGCCGAATAGGCTCAGGCCCAGCCGGCCCAGCTGGCCTCGCGGGCTCCATTGTTATCTATTCAGAAGCCAGAAACCATGAGAGACATTCTCAGGCTTCCCTCTGTTAAATTTGTGAATCACAGAGATGGACTTAGTTATTTAAGTGGCTACACAGAGCGTCTATCTCAGAATTAACCAGCTAATTGACTCTCCAGGCCTGCAGGAAGCAGTTAGGCTCCTTATGGGTAAAAATCACTTTTTTTAACCCATTATATCAGGGCTCCCTGGTGTGGCACGCCGTGCCTGGGCATCTCCAGTGCCAGCACAGGACACTCTTCTGCAGCTCTCCCAGTGCCATGCTAAGGGGCACCCCAGTCCTGACCCCAGTACTTCACCCTTTCCAGGGAGAGACAGGCAAACTTTCATTTGTACCTTAGCTTTTTCCTGCCAAAAACATGCCCTGAGCAGTGATGTGGATGGTATGGAATTAAACAGTGCTAGGAAACTCCATCACACTTTTTCTATGCATCCAAGACAGATGCAAAAAATCTAAAATCCCCATCTGTTTTAGATGAGTTCTTATTGCAAACTCTCTAATGCCTAATTTTTCTTACAATCAGTTTAGATATTTTAATTTTAATGTTTTCTGGACATTTTATTGGGTTTTTTGTCCCACTAAAATATTAGAGAAGTAATAAAGCAAATGGTCTTCACTTGCATTAGTTGTAAAAAAAAATGGGGAAACGACAAAATATTTTAAATATATGGGGTAAAAAGAGTAACAAGGCAGTTTTTTACGTGTAGTAAGAAAAGTAATTTATTTTATGAGCACTTTCTCTGTGAAGCAGAGCACTTACTACACTTAGTTTCAACATACTGCAACTAAAATAGATTCAGTGAGGAATTAAACATTTAAATATTTTTGTTCGTTGTAAGTGATAGGAACTGTCAAATTAAGCTTTCTTAGGTTTTCATTAACTCTTCATCATCTGACTCCCTAGATAAATAACACATCTTGTGGTTTGTATTTCTAGTATATCAAAACTGTAACATATCCTAAGCTTTTTCTCACTATCTGCATGTAATTAATTACTGTACATGGTATGAAGAACAAATGAACTTTTTCTTTTGGTTAATTATGCACTGGAAAAATCTTAATGCTCTGTAACATTTCAGTTTTCTGAAACCAACACTGTTGTGTTGACTCTTGGCAGAAAATGAGGAACTTCAATAATCTATCTCAGAAAACTCTCTTGCTCAGAATTTTCTGTTTCATGTCAATATCCATCATAAATGAGCCATTTATTGACATGTGACTACTTGGTAATGAACATTTCTATGAATATATCTTCCCATCTATGGTTTTAAGGATTCATGCTCCATTTTGTGACATCATCAAAAATATGTCTGTGAAAAAAAAATCCTACAAGCAAACATACATTTATCAGCGGTATGCACTGGTCTTCTTCAGTATAAGTGGACCATAGAGAGCTGGTCAAGGAAAGCCCTATAGGAACCTAATCTCCCTTAACATAGGACTGTGTCAAATCCATTTCTTGACAAAGCCCTTGAACCACTTCCTCCTGTGCCTTATCTGGGTGTTATCAGCTGCTTCACAGCAGAAGAGTGACAATAAAGATATGTACAGGAAGACATTGTAGATGTAATTGTAAGGAGAAAGTTTTTGACTGTATATATAGCCCTAGTGTGTTCCTTTGCATAAGAGGTGACACTTTAAATCTAGCATTCTTGTCATTATTCCATGGGCTGTCTTGTACACTGTCCATTTCACTCCATCTCAGTTTGTTGAATGCCAGAAATTTTATTCCTTTAAATGTTCTTCACTCTTCATACAGAAAATAAAATAAATTATTTTCTTTTCTCTTACCTAAGTGTGTATTTCCTTACTGCAAATAAGAAGTTAAAAGTAGAGATAAAACAGACAAGAACAGATATCTTCCAGAACAGGGAAAATGGAAAAGAATGAGATCTAAAGAGTTAAGTCTTTCAAGAGAAGCAGCAGATGCTTATAGACATCAAGGTTGATTGAATTTATTTGCTGGTCTTATGACATTTATTAGCCCTGGGCAGTGGTCTCAACTATATTTTTTTGGTGTTTGTTTTTGGGGGTTTTTTGGATTTTTTTTGGTTTTTTGGTGCTTTTAGAAGAACAATGACTGTTGCTAATGAGCAAATAAACCAAGGAAAGATATCACCAAATAGATTTAAAATATTTGTAGGTGTTTTAAATTCTGTTAAGCAACAGTAAGGGAATTACACAATGCATTGACTGCATCTTGGTACTCTGACCTGAATAACAGATTGTTATATGGTCCTGGCTGAACACATTGTCCCTCCCACCTCTACATAAGCAAGGTATTTTCCAGGCTGAGGTACCTGCGTTGTACAGCTTGTACTATTAAATATTCTTTGTACTCTGTGGGTATAGACCTTGTTTCTTCAGGTTTTTTTAGCAAACAGCAGATATGTATTGCGCAGTGTTCAGTTTCCTAATGTAGGCACCTAACGCTGTTTCCAGTGCAATAAAATATGTGAGCATTCATGTATGACAGGCAACTATGATATAATGAGTATAGGGGACCATCCGCCTTCTGAGTGTCAGCTGGAGGGTAGGTAAGACAGTCAAACAGACATCTATATTTAGGCAAATAACTCCTGTCCATCTGTTTTTTGATCTTATAAAAACTCTGATTGCCTGACGTGATCCATGGGATTCCTGACACTGGTTGCTGTAGCGCCTTGGATATCCTCTATTTGTAGCACTCTGCCTTCTGGTGCATGAGACGGCGAATATAGGCAGATAGAAAGATGTCATAATTCTGAAAGCAATTAAGTAATTTTCAGCATTATGTTAGATCATCTGTCTCCATTGTTTCTTTTTCCTGAGAAACAGGAGAAAAACGGCCTTATACTTTTTGGCAACTCTGTGGAGGAAGGGAAAAAGCAGACACATAGACCAAAAAGGCAGAAAAGCCTTTTTTTGATCTTCACCTGTAAGATTCATGGTATAGGTGGTGTCCAATAACATTGCCTTCATTAAGCATAGTCTTGCAATTTTGCCTCCTGCAGTTTACTAAATCTTAGTATTAACTGCTAATAATTATGGTGATTTAAATATATAATTTGCCTGCACTGAGTTACAATTTAGTTGTTGTTTTTGCCCAAGATAGCTGGCTTCAGGGTTGAGCTCTTCAATTTCTCTAAATTTCTGCAAATTAGCAAGTCCAAGGTAGTAAATGTTTAGTGTTTTGGGCAATATCATTATGATTAATTTCCTTTTTTTGCACTTATTTATTTCACAGAATCCCAGGGGACCCTAGAGATCATCTCATTCCCCATCACTGACAGGGGCATCTTCCACTAGGCCAGGTTGTTCAAATCTCCTTCCATCCTGGCCTTGAACATTTCCAGGGACAGGGCACCCAGAGTTTCTCAAAGCAATATGCTCCAGTGCCTCACCACCATCAAAGCAGAGAATTTCTACTGTATATCTAATCTAAATCTCCCCTCCTTTGGTCTGCAACTGGTTATGTCTC
>VZTR01010130.1:102887-158691 GCA_013400775.1 Chaetops frenatus | reverse complement strand
CACACTTCGGGTTCACAGGTGGTCGTACCTGGATATGGTGTTGTTCTTGCTGTTGTGCTGCTTATTATTGTTTTATATGTTGTTTCTTTTTTAGTTGGTGTAGTTTGTTTTGTTGTTATTTTGGTATGTATGTAATCTGTTTTTGGTTGAACTGTTGATTCAGTTGTTGTTCTGTGTCTTGTTTGTAAACTTATAGTAGTTGGTAGTTTTTTGGATGTTGTACTTGAAAATGTTGTAGTTGGTTGTATCGTTGTTGTAACACTTTCAGGGGTTGTTTCGCATGGTATTGGTATATTTATGCAGCATTTAAATCTTAATTCATAATTATAGCAAATGGGTGGCAGTTGATCTTTATTGTAACATTTTAATCCTTCTTCTGTATTACACGTTATGTGTTGCTCCAGTAGAGGATATGGTGTATTAGGGAACCTCACTGCTCTACATTCCACATCCTTTCTGTTGTCGCAGACTTTATATCCCTTATTTTTGATGTTCTGAATGGTATCAAAATCTCCATCATTGTAACCTGACCCTGGGTAACTGACATCATACCATCTTGACCAGTAACATTTTTCTTTAAAACAAGGAGGAAGTGTTGTAGATGTGGTGACAGGTGTTGTTTCTTCCTTTGTTGAAGTTGTGAGTATTGTACTTTCTGAAGTTGTAGTAACTGGTTCAGGAAATATTTCTGTTGGAGTAGTGACCGGGGTTGGCGTGCTGAAAGACCTTGTGGAAGAGCATGGTACAAAAACACAGCAGAGGATTCTGATTTCATAGTTGTTGCACATTGTTGAAATTTGATTCTTGTTGTAACATATAAGCCCTTGGGTTGTACTGCATTCTACTTTTTGGCCAAGGTCTTTCAGTGGTATATCAGGGAACTTTTCTGCTCTGCATTCAACAGCCCTTGGGGCTTTACAGACTTCATAACCTTTCGCTCGTAAATCATCAAAGGTTTCAAAGTCTCCCCCGTCATAGCCAGGGGTTTGTAGACTCCCATCATACCATTCTGACCACTCACAGACTTCATGAACACATACTGATGTCGTTGGTGACACTGTGAAGGAGAAAAGGATGAGACCATGAAAATAAGAATAAATTCCTGTAGATAATATATTTTTTTATTTTATTTTAAATGGGCTGACAATTTTCCTAGTGTAATTTTTCTTGCATTATGCTCCTGTAGTGCTTTAGTTTATTATATGTATAATTTAATATGTTGTGGAACAGAAAATCCATCACCCAGCAATTTCATGTAGTGACATGCTTGGAATTGTCACTTCCCAAGAGAATACTAATTGTGTGTTACAAGGTGCTGAAATACAGCTCAGGTCTAATTTATACACTCTGGAAAAAAAACAAGTCTCATTTGTTTTGCATTTGGTTTGGTGTATTTGCTTTGGTTGTACCTTGCTTCACTATATCCTAGGCTTTCTGGACTGTACTGAAATCAGTGGAAAGAATAAGGTTTAGTGTATGCACCAAGATCCATAGCTACTTTTTCCTTCCAAATCAGTTGACTCCTCACAGCACTGTCTTTACTCCTTCATTTCAAGCATCTCTACACTTTGAATTTTAGCTCTGACCTTAAGAAACCATTTATTGTTTGGAGAGCTTTTGCAAGTGAACTTATAATAGCTACTTGAACTTGAAATAGCTACTAAATTCCAGCAATGCTGATAATTTCAAAATTAATAATTAATTTCAAAGCTTTTATATTTTATACTGAATACTGATTTCACACAACAACCTATGCCCAGAGTAACTAGAGATTCCCAACCTGAAGAATGCTGTACAGGAATTCTAAAACTCAAACTTTTATTATCTCAATGCCAATACTTGAGCAATCCACTTAGTACTTTAAATATCTTTTTCTCACTGAACAAAAGACTACACTCTTACAAGCTACAAAGGACATACCTGTGGAAGTAGTGGTAGGTGGTGTAGAGCTGAAGTGAAATGTCGTTGCTGTTGTGGGTGATGTTAAGTTTTTACATTCATGGATATACCTTTGAAGTGTTCCGTTGGGACCACAGGTTGCAACAATACACCATCCTGTGCCATCTGTAGTGTTGTAGACCACATCGTTGTAGCTGTATTTCTGCCCCTCATAAATGCAGACGCATTCTGTAGGTCAAAACATGATGTTATTCCTTGCCATCTGAAACACTGAGTACCTTAAATGTGTCTTATTAATATAGAAATTACTTCATCAACATACCATGTTCATCATATCTGCATTTTTTGCCATGAATTGTGCATTCGCTAAAAAAATAAAAAGATAGATTATGAATGTGGACATACTGGTTCATGACATCTTTTATTTTAATCTTTCTTCTATCAATCCTTTGCTATTCACTGTGTGTTTAAATGTAAAATGACCTTATCTTCTCTGAGTTAGATAGTCAGTTCTGCTGTCTCTTCATGTAGTTCTCTGGCAAGAAAGGTAGCTCTTCTTTGAGCCGGCATATAAGACATGCAGCATCCCTACCAGTGCTTTAGCAAACAAGGCAAAAGATGTGAGATGGGTGATTTGAAATATTCTTATCTCCTCAATAGGTCTATTTATTTTTTGGAAGGGAAAAGTGCAGTAAATCTATCATTTACATTTAAAAGGATGTATAGAAAAGATCACTACCATATTGACGTAATCTACACAGTGAATTACCATTAGACTTCTGAAATATGCAAGAAGAATTCTGGCTTTAATGGCAGTTTATCTGTTAAGAACTGGATCTTGATGTATTTATTTACAGGGACTAAGGACATCTATACACTGAATAAACTGAAATTTAGATATGTTTTTAATGGGTTACGTTTAGTGCTGTTAATGGCCTAGATGGTGCAGGCAAAGGCATCTATGAAGTGCAGAACCTGCCAAGGAAGTTGGTTTGGCTTCAATGGGCTTTGGCTTAAGATTTTTGCTATTCAGATTGCACTGCTTACCATATTTAAGTGTAGCTATTTTAAAGGTATCTTAGGACAACTGCTTCACAATTGGTTTTGCTAACTCTGTACTTAAGCCTTACAGAAAGTTTAGCAGCACTTGTCATCAGTAATATGTGAGAATATGTGCTCACAGTTGCAACTATTCAAGTACCAGTGCAATAACAGAAACAAGCTCAAAGCAATGTAGGTGAGTTGGACGCCAGCTTCTAATGAATTTCACATGATGAGTTTAGGTATATATTTTAAAAAGTTCTCAGACTATTCCCTAACTAAAATGATTTTAGCTTGTTTTTACTTCATTTGATAGTGATGATAATAATTTAAAAGCACTTAAAAAATATACAAAATAAGTAGTAAATTAATCTCTCAATGATAAAATGCTTCATGGTTATCATTTAATTTCCTGGGAAGGGAAGGAAATAAGATCTCATTTATCAGCCTCTGGCTGGCCTACTTCCTGTTAGTAAAGAACAAATATAATGTGTGATGAATTATGTTCCACAATTTTAAACTCTATTTTTCAAATTCTTTTCTAATCCTACCATGATTGACAATTCTGTTTTGAAGGCATCACCATTCCTGGTTTGTAATTTTTTCCATCTTCATAACAACCACAATTAGAAACACACATCATGGTTTCCTCATCAAAATAGGGCTTATTCTTTGGACATTGTGGATAGCAGCCTGCAATAAAAAGAGAGTCAAACTGACACTAGGCCTTTCATAAGTATATGTAACTCTACACTTGTATCTAGTTTTCCCAAAATGTCCCACATGGTAAAGGGAATTTTAGACCCTCTTACTACTATTCCTTTGATTGCACATTATGCTTTGGAGTATTTTTTTCTCATCTTGACTCCAAACAAGTACATAATCCATTAGGGAATACAATACTAATTAGAAAATCTCTTCTTATAATTTCTAGTGCAAACATGTCATACACTGAGTAATACAAGTTTTGTTCATCATACTGCATTTTAACCTTTCAAGTAGAATGAGATGTGCTTCATTGTATTTACCTTCCAAACCTCTCATCTCATGAAGGCATTTCCCACTTGGATTATTGCAGGTCTTCATACAAGGTGCTCCACATGGTTGGTAGTGCCACTCACATTCCCCTTGTGGATTGTAGTAATCACAGAACAGAGCTAGAAGAAGAGAAGACAGAAAAATATCTTTGATGTTTTAGCTCTATACTGTTTTGATTTTGCTAGGTAAAAATCCAATGGGATCAGCATAATCACATAGTTGGTGAACAATATATTGTCTTGTTGCTAATGCAATACAATTGTTACATTTCTAAAACCTCTTTACACCAATGTGTATATGCATATAATAAAACAGAGTCACATATTAAACATGAAAGATCAGTTGATTGAATCACTGATGTTAGCTAGGACACACTAAGGTTTATTTACATGGAGCCTAATGTAGACAGGTGACATTGTAATAAAATATCAGATTTCACCAGTAGTGTATCATGATTGTCAAGTTAATTAGACACTAATCACACTGCTTGTACCTGTGGTTTCATTTTACTGGGATGGATTGTCTTCCAGTGATTTACCCAACTGCTTTGTTTGGGCTTTTTAGGTGTATTTTGGAGCTTGGAGTTTTGTTTGTTTTTCAAGCAGACAGCAGTGCTTCTGAGAAATACAATTTTATCCTTCCTTTCCTGTTCTACTTAGTTTCCCTTTTTCTCGTTCTGTTTTCTTTCCCTCTGAACCCCTTAAAAAAGTAGTGGTTGAAACTTACGACAAATAGATGGGGTTCTCCATGATATGCAGATGTCCAGTTCATTACATGCTTGAGCATAGGCAGCTACTGCTGTGCAGAAACATTCACAGTCTCCTCCAGTGTCACAGGCACAAGCATCATCCACACATGCTTGGTAATATTCATTTGGTTCAACCTAATGGAGAAAACATTCAAGTTTTCATGCCCTTTTTCTCTTTGCACTCTCCTAAAATAGCTGAATAAGATATCTGAAACTCACAGCTCTGTATGTGAGAAAGCTCAGAAAGGAAGATATCATGAGAATGCTTTGAAAAAATCAAGAGGAAAACTTAGAATAAAGCTATTGCTAGTAAGCTGCAATATTAAGAAATGCTTGATGTCGAAGATACAGTTGCAAAATACTGGTAATTACTACAAGCTAGCACACAGTCATACATATCAGCTGATATTTATATTAGTAGAAAATGATGCCATTAGGAAATAAACCTATCTTAAGATTTATCTATTGTTGTTCCCTCTATTAAAGCAAACAAACAAGGAAACTAACCAACCAAAACGATCAATTTCTTTAGTGTACTTGCTCAAGACAAAAGCTGAGAAAATGAAAGTGAAAATATTTCTATGCATTCTAGCTCTATGCAGGAACTTGGTCTAAATTCACTTTGTCAAGCATGACAAAACATATTTTAGAGTATTTTTAAATCTATCTCACATAAAAATTGATTTAATAATTTTGTCAAGAACTTAAGACTAAATTTTTTGTCATACCTGTGAGTGACACTTTGCAAACACTTCACTGGTAATGATGCTGCATTGCTTCTGCGCCCAGGCTTTCCTGTATGGGTTTGCAGAGCATGGATCCTGGGTACGATTGGCATTCGGGCAACTAGAAGACACTTTCCAGCTATTGGCAAACTCCAGCACATTTCCTACCACAGACTGACTGCGAGTAGTGAAGTCATTATTTCCATTGCCATCATAGTTTCCACAAAGTCCACAGACATGGCCCTGCATCAGGATAAACAAACAAAATTACAAAGACCAGAAAGGTACAATTTCTTAGTATCTGAGAGTAACAGACTTCAGGATGACTCTTATGTAACCATCTTACTTAAGGTTATTAATGCCTATTAAGTAAGAGCATTGGACATTTTCATAAAACACTTTTCATGAAGAGATGTCTCTAGCTTGTTGTTAAGAAGAAGAAATAGACTGATGGGTTTTGTTCTAAGTACTGAGCTATTTAGTTTTAGCTGATCCTAAATATGTCTCTTCAGTGAGGGTTTTTCATGAAGAAAGCTACTGATAGAGTTGCTATTATAATTACATTATTGGTGAATAATGTAATTTAAGGATAACGCATAGCACGCAATTTAAGTCAACACAACAAGGATAATACGTGATTTCTGCTCTTTTGGTTACAGTCTTCTGGTTTACCGCCTAAATTTCCACCCTCTTTCTTTGAGAGATAATACAAATATATTATTATTCATGTTTTCACTTTCAAAGTGTACCTGAAAGCTAGGACTCAGCTTGATGAATATACTGGTTTTCTTGTCCCACATGAGTATCAGACCAACAGTAGTGTCAACCACCAGGTAGATGCCCATGGAACGGACTTGGAATGGCATTTTTCCTCCAGGTGTCCTCTGGATGACATCAGAGTGTCCATCACTGAGTACCAGCTCATAGTTCTAAGACAGGAGAAGAAAAAATTAGAGGCCAATTTAAAAAGTCACCTATTTTGTAGTTTATATATTGACAGTTATTTCTTGAAATAATAATATTATCATCAAAAGAACCCTATTCAACAACCTCAAGTTAAGAAGTTTCACTGTACATTTCTCTCCTTTGCTTTCTAGAGCAGAGAGCAAAAAAGTCTAGTGACGTTTTCATTATCCTGGAGATCACTTCTGCTATGCAGTCTATTTGGGACAGCTTGTTCCATCCTTCTGGCACAATTTAAAGAAAATACTTACACCCAGGAAAACTTTAATAGACTTAGAGCAGGTAGTTCCTGTAGTGCCACATGGAATGTTCTCAGTGATGACTCTGAAGGTTCCCTGATTCATAGCTTGTTGACCACAGTAGTTCTGAAACAGGGGAATGATATTCACTGTTAACTATGTTACCCATTCGTAAGTAAAATGCAAGGTACTTAATGTGGGCAGGACTCTGTTACCTGGACCAGAACATATTCACAGTCTCCTTCAAAATCAAAGCGCTTGCCATCAAAGGTGGTATAATGCCCATCTCCATAAACAGAACATGTTTCCAGGCAGGGTTCCTCAGAGCATTGCCATTTTCTGTTTCTACATGTGCTACGCAAGACAAAAAGCACTCCAAATGTAAAAACTAGACGTACACACAATATAAATATAGGTACATTTCTGTATTTTAAAATGTGTTAAGATTCTAATGAAGAAAATAAGGTTTGCTTATTCTCAAAAATGCAGCATAGCTCAAAAACTATTGGAATTTATCCAAAGACTGTGTTACTTATTAATGTAATGAATCATTTGGATTAGAAGACACCAATTCTTTCACATTTCCAAGATCCTGTTGGATCTATTGAAATTTAAGGGTTTCCTTGGAAGAAAAAGTATTTTTTTGTACTTGAACGAATATGACAGGATCAAAACCATGGTGTTTTTCTGACCACTTGCAATTTTTGGGCTGTGCTATTGAGAAAAATAACTAGAGCTTGCTTTTTAGGTACAAAGTGGATTGCTTTATGCAGAATTCCTTCCTAGAAATCTTGATACTGCTAGAGTGAAATGATTTTATTTACCTAGAGCTTAAAATGTTCGATTTTAGATGCATAAAATATTATTTTTCTATATGCTCTTACCAGGTGTTACAGCCAACTCTGATTGATTCTCCTGGGCTGTAGGAATTCCCATTGTGAATACATGGACAGTCTTCTGGAGCTATACAGCCACCTTTGCCGTCCAACACTTGATCACGAGGACATATGCAGCCAGAGACACAGTGAGTTTTGTACTGTAAGGACCATAAAGAAAACATGTCTTGAAATATTTCCCTGCTGGAAGAGCCCAGCTCTAGCTGTCAATTGTAAAAGAGATCTTGATTAATATGCTTTCAACTAGGTATAAAGAGATCTGTACTTACACATTCCATATCTAGAGTCTGACAGCTCTTCTGGCATCCTGCTCCTACCACATTTGCAGTGGCATTGCCACAGTCAACATAAACCATGGGAGGTAAACAGACTGAAGGAGAGAAAAGCCATGAGAAATGTGAGACCAACCATGCATTTGTATCTTTGTGTTTCCAAGAAAAAAATGGAAATACTCCTTTGTGAGTTGTATACCTTAATGTGATGCATGGAGTGAGAAAGAGAAACCAAATATTGTTTTGATCTCATATTCACCTCTTTTTTGTGATTATGCTTGGACTACTAAATAAAATTATTTTTTAGTTAGCTTCATAAAACAGTTCCTTTCAGAAAAAGAGAAGAAAACAAGATAACAAAGATCCTGATTTACTTGGTTTTTTGTTTGGTTGCTTTGGGATTTTTTACTTTTTAATTCACATTTTAATTAAAATGCGAATAGTTTTCCCCTCACACTGAGTGAGGTGACCACATATACTTTTACCCAGGATGACCCAGGGGGTTCTATCTTGTTTCAGCCACCTGAAAGATAAGAGAGTGTTTCTTTTTATTTTGAGAATGTCCTCTACACTACAGAAGTCCTCAAGTAATTTTCTTGGTTGATTTCAGACTTGTACAATTTGCATCAGTATGGCAAGAGAAGAAAGAAATTAAAAGAGTGAAGATGAAAAGGGAGAATTAAAGAAAACCTTAAGTGATATGTTACCTGGTTCAGGCTTCTCTCCAATGCAGCTCAGCTTTCCATAGGCACAAGTGCTATAAAAACAAGGGAATGGATCTTTTGCAACTTTTTCATGTTAAGTTTCAGCCTATTTCCTAATGAACTTGAAATAATGAAAAATTACTGTGTGATACAACAAATAAAATGCGTCCTTCACCAAACAGCTTGCACATTTCAAAAACATGAGTATTTTATATTAGAGTAGAACAAAATACAAGTAGATTCTATATAACTAAATGTTTGCTCTGTCTACATGCCTGGTTTAAAGCTGCCCTTCAGAATAGTTCAGATTCCCATCATAATGGGAATAATCTGTAATGGAATTATCAGACATCTTTCACCATGGAACGAGTCTTTTACAGTCATGGATAAGTAAAGTTTGTGTGGAGGCAAAGGAGGAAGGGAGGCAGAGAGAAAGGGACAGGGTGGGAGTTGGACTTAGCAAAGGCTGATCCACCACAGGACTGTTTGTGGAATTCCTGTAGTTGTTTATGTACAATCATCCAGACATATGTAGCCCTGGGAATTTTTTAAGAAGCTTTGATTTTTTAATTGAATTTTTTAGGTATAGAAATTAATTTGATTTGATTAGATTTCATAACATTTTTGGGGTTTCACAATTGCCTACATCCAATCTCTTTTCTTTTTTTTTTTCCTTTACAAATCTCTTACCAGACAACGCCATTATCATGAACAACTTCTCCAGAAGACAGAGGCATTCCTTTGTAGTAGCAAGGACAGCTAGAAGCTGGCACACATCTGCCACTGTCATCCATGTAGGTTCCATTTATGCAGGTGCAGCCATCAACAGGGACAAACTTGATGCTGCATGTGACATCAGGCTCACTCAGAGAGCGGCAGGTGGGTTGACAGGAATCGACATTGTAGGTGTACTTCAAGGACTTTGGACACAGGGTGGTGTATTTTGCTTGAGAGTAAGAAGGTGAGTTACATTTGTAGTTCATTCAAGAATCAATATAAGTATAAAGTATTTGAGATAAAGTATATATGATAAACATGGCATTGTATGTACACATGCTTTACTGATATCCCCAGTAGTGTAATTTTTTTATAGTATTAGAGCAAAATTTTCCCTTATATATGCGTCACAAATGTTTTGTCCAGGTTAGAAATAGAACAAAGTTCGATTATATTAAGGCATACTGTATTTCCTCCTCACTGCTATTTTTATACTTTTTGTCAAAGTAAATTGAGAAACAGCCTACTTATTTTATTCCTGTTGCAAGGGTATTGCTCTCCAGGTTATTTCTGATGGTTCTGAGCAAGTAATCTAACAAAGCCTCTTTTTAATATTTCTCCCTGTTTGCTGGTTTTCTTGTATGGTATTCCTTTCCTCTCCAGCTTCTTGAAAGTCAGTGCTATACATAAACCCCAGTATAGCACAATTTTTTGTGGAATCCCTGAGAGTTGCTGTGTGGGACTTTCTAGGTGATCATTTTCAAAAGGCAAAGGGATGTAAAACTTACTGCAGGCTTTGCTCCTCCATCCAGGGAGGAGAACTCCTTTAGCAGCACAGGCTCTGACGTAGCTGGAAAGGGCAGCACACATGCAGTCCTCACTCTTCTCACAGTTACACGTGTCAAACATACAGTTCTAGGAACAGAGAATGATGTGATCATCAGATTGTCATGTCAAAGCCAGGGCACTCTGCAGTTTTATAAGAGTGTTATGTTAATTAGAAGTTAAAGTTAGTGTAATCCACATGTGTAAGTAAATACATGCCTGATTTTCATTGAGCTCTTTCAAAAAAAGATTTATGTGAAAAGAGAGGAATTAGAGGTCCACTATTTTGAAATATTTCTCTTTTTATTTTTTCATGTGTTGGCAATTTTCCAACTACTTCCAGTTTATTGCCACTGTGCCATATATATTTAGAATAAATGAAGATTATTTGATGCCACACAGCTTTTGGAGTTTAAGAGCCTGGACTCTCTGCAGCAGAGGAACAAAGACAACAAGAAGTTGTTTCTTGTGTTTCTATGCTGGGCAGGTAATACCATAATATTGTGATTTCAAATGAGGTTTATTGAACATAATCTTACAAATTTCCAATAACAGGAAGGATTTGTAAAGTACTCAGGGACCCTGTTACAGGGCTTCATCACCTTTAATTCCTGGAACATTTTCATTCACATCTTATCTAAATCACATTGCTGCTTTTTACACATACTGCTTGCCTTGTCCTTGCATTAATGCATAAGACTTCTGAGGGCTGTTCAGAGGAATTAAAGTGCCAGTTAAGATTCTGACTAAACCTTTCATTATATCTCTCAGAAGGGACAATTTTTATCCTTTGGCAGGGAAGCCAAACTCCTAACTTAAGTCTTTCAGTTTGCACCTAAAACTAAGCACAGGAGGAATACACCTGTAAGTTTATCTCCCAGGGAATGGAAAGAAAGATGGCTTCATAAAGAAGCAAATTTCATATTGTGTAGAAAAGAATGAATCCTTGGCCTGTAAAGAACTATCATGAATGCATCTTCTCACAACTGGCAAATTATTCTCTCAGGGGTTAGTATCAGAAGTCTGAGTCTTTTTCTCCTAAATGGGATAGAGTCAGAGCCAAGTACCTTCTGGTAGACTTCTGGATTCACTGTTGAGTGACATTCAGCAAAAGGTCCCATGGTATCCGACAGCAGTCCACACCAGTGCTGAGCATACTGGTCTGTGAATTAAAAACATGGGAAGGATTTCTGTGGCACTTCATTTGCAAAACTCTTGTCTCAATGCAACTATACCTCCTGCAGGGAAATTGCAGAAGCTTAACTTTACAATATAATAAAGCTCTGCATTTGCTGAGGCACACAGCCTTTCACTTCCTTTAGGCAGAAATATGAACTCTTCATAAACTGAATGTTCTCTAATTCACAATAATTGTCATATCAACCAAGATATCCTTAGCTGAAAGGTTCACACTGTAAATTAAAATCATGCTAGTTCATCTCAGAAAACAAAGAGTAGCTAATAAGTGCTCAAGAATTATATATTTTGTTGGATGAAATGGAGCTTGACTGCTTTGCATCTCTGAACTGCAAGTCTGGTTCTTGGTTTAACATGGAAGGACCACAACCTTCAGTGGGGCTATGCAGTTTTTTTCCTACACAACAAGCAGTCCTTTCCAGGGATGAATCCCTAATATGCTGTATGGTTCCTGTTTCCCTTAAGTTGACTTGCTGTCTTGATCCAAAGGAATACATCTGAAGATCCAAAGTATTTTGCTAGTTATTATGTATTAATTGAAGACTTCTAGTGTCAACTGAGGGAAATTGTGTGCATATGCAAATAGTTCTGTTATTTTGGCTAAATGCTTAGTGGTTGATCAGCTTATTCCTTCTTGGCATCTTAAAGGAGTACAGAAGTGGATGCTGAGCTTACCATTTTGTATGCTGACAGTACAGGGGTCCTCAAAGGTATTTTTGGCATTAAGACAATCAGCCCGAGTTTTCCAAGTATTGCCAAAGGCAGCTGAAGTGCCCTCTATCACACCACTGGTGGTTTTGAAATCATCTGTCTGTACATCATTGAAGTTTCCACAGAGACCTAGAAGGAAGTAGATGGTCTGTGCAAGTCTCCTACAGGATGACAAGGTACTGGTGAAGGCAGTTGTTAGGACAAGGTCACTCACCACAGGTCTGCCCTTTATGTAACGGGTCTAAGTCTATAAAGACTTGCATCGAAGGCATGAGTTGAACCTGTAGCTGAAGACCAAAAGTTGTTTGCAGAATTATGAAGAAAGATGAAGGACTGAAGATGGTGACATTTGCTAGGGATATAAGAAAAAAATAGTTATAATTTCACTTGAGATAAACAGTTGAATTAATTGTTCATTATAGGAACAATATAGTAGAGGAATGTTACAGCTGTATTTGATATGATCCTAATTTCTGAAGAACTGGGGGGGAAAATGATCCTTGTAGGATTTCAAATCCAGCACCAAAATAGTCTAACCTAAGTATCCAAGCAACAAATATATACAAAACCTCCACTTTCTGTCAAGTGTTTTAAAGCAAGGGAAAACCACACACTTCTGTTATTATCTAAAAAGCTGCCTTTGTTTTACGAAAATGATATAGCACTTTTTAATTGAAGACTCCAGCCTGGACCCATTCTGTTCTTTCATGGTTTGCTTTGCATTCAAGGTGCAGTAGTGTTTGAGAAGAACTGGAATGTGAGCAACTTCAGTGATGAATATGCTTTAAGAACAAGGACAGGAGAAACACAGGGAATTAAATGACTTGAAATATTGGACTCCAGTTGCATATCAGAGTCTCTTTACTCTCTTATGGCAATGTTTAGATCTGAAAATGTGCAGTAACAATTTGCTTGAACTAATTAGATATTGCTAAATTTAAACAATGTTTGTGCTACAATTAGTAGTGTTGACTAGGCAAATCCTATTACATAAAAATGAGAGACTGTGCTCTGTGGCAGTGCTCTGGGTTTGCTGCAGTGTAACCAGAGGTAGAATCTGGCTTTAGTTTAACTCATGTAATAACATTTTAAAGTAAAAATGAGAAATAGAAGTTTTTCAAAGGAACTTACCTGCTGAGAATGGTAACTGTGTGTAGATCATATTAACAAATACACTTCCAGAAGGCTGGATCACAATGTTCTGTCCACAAGAAAAGACAATTATTATCAAGCAGATAAGTTAAATACTTTCCAAATGTTTTCTATCTAATATTGTTCAAAATCAAGGGAAAAAAAAATGGAGGGAGACTACGATGATGTTTTGATTCCTGTACTATTTCTTTAATCTTTATTACTGTGTTCTACTGACTGTTCAAGAAAGTGAAAACCAGAAATTATCTAAATAACTGAAAGCTACTAAGATTTGTCTTCTAACATGCTTGCATTATTCTTAATTTTTCTTTTAATAATGTTCAAATGAGATTTAAAAAAACTCAGTGCAGATTTCTTGTCTGTGCTGTTATGGGTGCTTTGCCTTGTCTGTTAATCTTTGAGAACATCCCTGCAGAATGCCAGGTGTGTACATTTCCTGCTCACCGTTTGCCCTCCATTTAGGCTGATGGCTACACCCTTGAGGCATGTCTCAGTGTCAGTCAGGCCACACTTGTTGATGTCCCCCAACACTGTGAACTCATTGCTGTCACAGAGCTTGAAGAAGAAAACAAAAGACTTTGTTAAAAAGGATTTGCTATATTGAAATACTGTTATCTCAAAAAGATTCACACATAAATGGAATTCTTAGTAAAGCTAGTATTTTAAAAATATTTTTTATTTCATTTCTTCTTGCTCTTATGGTCTACTATTTATGTCTACAGTCACCAAGTAAGTTGTCATTCATGCAGTCTGCACACTGGAAGCTGTACATTGCATCTGGCATTCAGGGGCAAGTTAGACATATTAATCCAAACATTGAAATTTCCTCATGCTTTAGTAAGACTAGTTCCTAATGTGTAGGTAATACTAGCTCAATATGCTCGAGCAGAAGGAGGTGTGCCTTTCTCACCCACTGGTTATGAGGTTTACAAAAGAGAGGAATGATTGTTTCCAATGTCTTCTACACTGAATAGATTATTCAAGACCCTGGTGATTTGGACATTCTTTTAACAGGTAGGAAATATGGATTTAAATATCCTCTCATAGGACAAAATGAAACTAAAATTATTATTCAGGAAGTTATTGCATAAAGGTTCAGGTTTTGACTTGGCTCTGATTTTCATAGAAGCGTGTTCTGTGAGCCCTCTTTAAAGTGTGCCTAATGGCTGAAGCACAACAGGGAAAGACTCGGAGAAGGCTGATTCTGAACATGTTTTATCATTTTTTTTGGCATAATGAAGACTAAATTGAGGACAGCTGAGAGGCAGAACTACAGCCACTTGGAAATTCAGTATTTAATTCTAGGGCTTTTTAAACTTGTGTACAAATTTAGGGTTTTTCCTCTACCTCTGGAGGCCCTGAGAATCTAATTTTACAAGTCGGTGCCAAAAACAAGAGCTTCATGTTAAATTTGACCTATACTTCTGTTGAGGATCAAGGCAGTGTTTGGGAATCTTACCCAAAGTCTAATTGATTTAGTCTAATCTATTTCTAAATTCTCATTCTAGCTCATTTCTAAGGTTTTATGATTCTTTTTCTTGGAAACATTCAGATTGATCTTGTTAAGAACAGATTTTATTTAATATGCAGTCCTTATGAAAATAGTTTACCTTAGTTATCTGGTAAAAATAAACAATGAATATATCGAGGGTAATGAAATCTAACATAAAAACTCAGTGCAATTCCTAAACAATTATCAAAGAACTCAAAAGTACTACAATATTATTTAGTATAACCCTAACAGAAAAGCCCCTGAAATCCATTTAGGGATGTAAACCCTCTAACCATGTTAACCCTCAATCCATGTTAACCCTCTGAGATTCAGAAAATTGAAGTGATTGCCAGTAGCTTTTACCAAACAACATAAAATAGAATAAAAACATTTTTCTTTAGCAAGGATTATGACTCATTCTTACCTTGGTTAGGACATAACTACAGTCTCCAAAGAAGGAATAGTATTTCTCATCAAATGTTGAAATGTGGGAACCTCCTTCAATACTGCAAGTCCCAGGGCATGACTGAGTGACACAAGACCATTCACCTCCAATACAGGTACTGAAATGAAAGAGGCATTCAGTAACATTGGGTAATGCAAGTGTAAATGAAATAAACAGACAATAAGGGCAGGTGATGCCTTCATTTTCCTCTTGAAGCACTGATCATACTGCCAAAGAAATCAGTATTGCTTTGAAATCTCAGTCAAATATGGAGCAGGTACATTTATATTAAGGTGATAATTTATATATATATACTGTTGTTCATTTCCAGTCTTTGGACAGAATTCAGTCCTGGTGAGCCTGTCATCCATGTCAAATATATTAAGTATTTCTTGGAAAATAAATAGATGGGTACAGTTGCATACACTTACGCAGTAATACTTCAGTAATTACAGGGATATTAAAAAATATAAATATATGTCAAACATGCCTCTCAAATGTGATCTCCCACTCTAAATGCAACATGCCCCTAAATGTCATGTGCTCATAGTATTTATATGAGTATCTTAGCATTACACTGCAGCGCTGCAAAGGTTATAACACCAATTCACATTCTTAAACACCTCTGGTATTTGGCTTTGATTATCTTCCTTCGTTGGTAGGTCTTGAAATTGAAGCATCTGAGTCAAAAACTCAAGTTTTTCTTCCAAGTGTAAAGGGAAAACAGACATGAAAGTATCCTCTAAAGCAGTGTAATCATGGAATTTCAATCAGTAAGTAGTTAATCATTTGTTTTTTTAAGAGGAAATTACTAAATATTCACCTAGTGCACAAAAAAAACCCCAACCCAAAACCCCCTCCAAAAAAGCCCAAAAAGTTGGGAAACATGTTACCATGATCTGCATTTAGATGAAAAGGAGGCACCAGGAGCGTAAGTTTCCCCTTCATAGGTACAGTGGCATTCTCTACGGGGAATGCAGCCAGCACCATTAACGTCATCAAAGACCATTCCTAGGAAAAGAAAGGGCCTGTTACTTATTCTGTGCACTGCAGAACCTGCCTTTGAACACATACCTGGCAGATGCCTGAGACTAGGTCCCATTTCTTCCATTCATTAAAATAATAGCATGCAAGATATGTAGAGATTGAAGGGCTATATTCTATGGAAGTCTACCTAAAAATCTTAGCATGATCAAAAGGGACCCTCTAGGAAAATACCTTTTTGCTATGGACTTTATTAGAATGGAATTAGGATTAAAACTACTACGCAATGAGATGGAATAGACGAACCATTTGCAAGACTGCCCAGGGACATGTCTGTGCAGTAAATACTTCTATGCCCAGAGATAGAGGATTGCTTTAGAGAAGTCAATGCTACTACACAAACAAGCAATGGTGAGTTCTGTGAGACATCATGGGGATGGGCAGAACAGCTGAAAGGGGTGAAGCTCCTGTGATACACAGTCACAACAGCAACAGAAATTCAAACCCAGAAATATGCACAAAGAGAACCCATTTATCTTGTGCTGGTACTCAGTTCTGGTGTGTACAGATTTTACACACTGCCTTGTGCTCTGTCAGCTCCTTGTTCACACACACAACACTTGACAAGAAGTATTTGGTCACTTGGGGGACCAAATGAAGCTTTGCTAACAGCAGGAGTTATCACTGTGTGCAAAATCTGATTAAACACTTCATTCTTTCTGTGAACTGAATTTGAATGCTGAGAATAGAAAACTGTTGTTAGGAGCAAATTATCTTATCCTCATTTTAGTAATAATGTGTATATATATATAGCACATTTCTTGTTTAAAAGGGCATATTTAGTAATTTGAATAGAAATAGTGCATCCAGGGGAGAAATGTAGTCATATACTTCAGTGATAATAACACTGATGATATGATGGGAATGATCCAGAGTATGAAAGTTGTAAAATGTGTACAGGTGAGTATTCTAGGTGGTTTGGCTATGAGAAAAGGGCAGGAAATGAGCTTGCCTGGAGGACAGACGCAGCCATCTGTACAGTGATCTTCACAAAGTGCAGATCGTTCCGGGTTGCTGCACGTGTCAGAGCAGGGAGAGCCACACTCATGGTATTGCATGTTGAATGGACACGATTTGGCTAGAAGTAGAAAGGGTATTATAAAGCTGACTTTTCATTGCAAAATTTGAGCAAACAGTATTTGCAATTTAAGTTGTTTTGTGTTGCTAAGATTTGACGGGGTATCCTGATCCAAGTGGAAATTGAAACATTTTAGATTTTCTGACTTATACTGAAAATCTTTTGTAAGGCACAATCCCCTAAACTTCCATATTCCCAAGGTCTTGATTATGATCAGGTTAAAATTGATTTCATGATAATTGCATGCACTTTTAAATGACTGTCTCCTTCAGGATAAAACCCCACATATTTAAAGTTTGCTAGGTGTGGGTAGTAAGCACAGGAGGATGTCCCTCCCTGAGATACTCACGGCACAGGTGTGAGGTTCTCCAGTTCAGGGGCTGTCCGCCTGCATGAGCACACTGCCGGGAGTACTCAGCAAAGGTGTTGCACATGCAGAAGTCAGCCATAGAGCTGTCACAGTGGCACAGGTCTTGTATGCAAGTTTCAATGTAGTCCTGGACATTCACAAGCATGTTACAACTTGTAAATGCTTTACTGGTTAATACTGTCTCACAGATGGAAGCCTAGGAAGGAAGAGAGAGAATGTAAACAAAGCGTTAAGAAAATATGAAACTAATTATTTAAGGCATGGAGCAGAACAAATCAAAGATTGCTCTGGTCCAGAAACCCATAAAACAGTAGCCATAAACTGATACTTAAGGAAAAATATAATAGGGCAAAAACACATGGAACTCATTTGATTAACTCTAATAGCTTCTATATCCTTAGTTACTGTCACCTCAGCTCACTTCCCAAGCATTATGCAATTTCTTTATATTAAGACATCCTCAGTAATTTTCTCTCTCAGGAAAATATACAGTCTTCTCATAGAGGGGGAATGCAAATTTTTGTCATTCACTTTAGCAAAGAATAAAACATGAAATTTAGAATATTTTTCTTTTGAGACCTACAGCTGAGTCACATTGATGGTCTATTTTTTCCCCTTCTAAAAAGGCAGAGAATGTATTTCACACTGAGAAAACAAATTTTGGGAGAGAGGTTCTTACAAATTCTCTTGAGCAGTTCATCACAGAAGTAGGAGGAACAGGATCATCACACTGCTCTGTGGGTCCATCCATCTTCTGCCTATTACCAAACTGTATGGGGGTCAGTTTTGTCTCTGTAAAAGACAGGTCCAATATTAGAATAATGCCTACTGAATTTTGCATTATTTTCTTTTGTGACACTACCTGCTATGACATGAACAGTCATTACCAAGTAATATCACTAAAATATGAAAGGTAGAAGATGAACAGGATATATAAAGAACTGGATCCTAACTACTGAAAACAAGTAGAAATTTTTATGTGACAGGTCCTAAAATATCATCTCTAACAGTGATGGAAACAGTCTAATACATCTCAAAGCCCTGACTTTGCACAGCTGACATCACAGGAATACATGAAGATGTATCCCTATTTTTGCAGTTAATAAAACCCACAACACAGTATATTTTAAGAAGAAACAAGCACCAATACTTAATAACACTTTTTATTACTTACTCCCTGAAATAAATTCATTGCTGACTGGAATTCCATTGAAGTCCCCACAAAGCCCACAGGTTTGATTGGCATATTTCTTATCTAGTTCCACCTAAAAAAAAAAAGGAGGAAGGAGGTTTATAGAAATGGCAGTCTTGATGGTTAAGAGCACAGCCCATACCAGTATTGCTCGTGTACTCAAAATTCAAGATACATTTGTTGTGGAGACTGTGTTGTGTGATAACAAGGGAGGCACCACTGGAATGGTCAGTGATGACCAGGAAAAGCTTGCTCTTAGCTTAGCCCTGGTTGTGAACATCAGTACTTTGTCAGGTCTGGAATCTGAGGAGTACTTCAGTGTGAGGTAGGAACATTATAATTTGGGATCTATCGATTCTGAGCTTGGTGGGGAGAAAAAGGGAAATTGAGAGAAGACTGCAAGAAAGAACAACACACTGAAAATGAGCACAAATACAAAAGTAACTAATGCCTGCCTGGCAGTAATACTGGAAGGTGTAAACAGATTATTTTCAAAATACAGATTTTCTGCTGTGTTTTGGATGTTTTCTTACCAGGAGGGCATCGTGTCCATTCCAAAGGAAGGTCAGTCCCAACTTAGCAGAAACTTTCAAATAGTTGTTACTTCTCTCTATCAAGACTCCCATATGGCTGTAGGGCATCTGGACCCTGGGAAAAGATCACTGTAAATCAGCAGGAGTAGGAACAGAATATCTGTTGAATGTCCACAATGATAGCCTTTCTCATTCTCTGAAAATTTTCAACAGGTATCTGTGAGGAAATTTGAGCAATTACTACTACAGACAACACACCTTTGTAACAGTTGGACCATTTCCTATGCAATTGCCTCATGCAAATGGATCAGCCTTGCTTTTCCTGTTGTTCCTTTTGGCTTTCATCTTAAGGGTGTTTTGCTGGGTAAAATGTTAACATATATCTGTGGTTGTATTGTTCAAAAAAGTGCTGGGAGGCTCTGTTTTGCAGCCAGTGTGCTTCAGGATACTGCTATTTACTCTTTGAAGCATTTGATAATAAAGGGATAGACTCCAGGCTTTCTGTGACATGAGTGCCACTCAGGAAACTGTACCCAAGATAACCTTTAGCCTAGCTCACTGTACATAGCTGCCATAACAGACAACTCACTGTGGGATAGCTGCCCAAATATTTACCTGGCCTTTTGGGTAGGTTTCACACCCTATGCCAAAGTCAGTGCTAGAATTGCTACATAGATAGTAAGTTCCCATTACAAATAATTCTAACTTAACTCTGGTACAAGCTCCAGTCACGGCTTTACTGCACACTGTCCAGTGCAAGGACAAAAGCTATTAAAAATTCCTCTCAGGGATTCTTCTGTGGTAAAATTATTGGAAAGTAGTAACTTCAAGGCTGTTAAAACCTAACACTTTTACTGAATGCATCTTATAGACTTAATTGCATACATACACTATTGTAGCAGTGGGACAGCATATTGGATATAGATGATCTGAACAAAACAGCCACAGGGAGAATCTGCAGAAGTGGCACTTAGCTCTCTGTCAAGCCCTCCTTTTTTTTTTTTTTTNTTTGTTAATACTTCAGGAAGGATCTGAGCCCTCCCACTGGCTGGCAGCAGTGTGAGATCAATGGGGGAAAGGGATGCTTGCTCAAAGAGCCCACCGGGAAAAAGGTGGGAACGTACAATTTGTTGTCAAGCGTGACAGAGCCGCGGGTCAGTTCGATCACTACTCCTTCCAGCTTCATGATGACATGAGTGATCACAGTAGCATTTTCCACCATTGCACGCCTAATCTGGATGTTGAAGTCCTCATAGGAAGACTTGCAGTTGGATGCAAAGATGTAATTGCAGACCCCAGGGAAGTAAAAGATGTCCCCGTCAAAGGTCTTGAAGTGGAAGTTACCCCATGTGCTGCACACACGGCCATTGTGAGAGGGGTTGCCAGCTGTGGATTCAAAATAAGCAGTAAGAATTTTCTGTAATATTTTGTAATACCCTCCCTTTAGATGCTTTATCCCTCCTGCTTCTTTCATTAGCCTCTCTCCAAAAATCCCATCTTCTTTTTTCTGTTTTGTCAAGGTATTTGTTTATCATTATTTATTTATTTAGTTCGGTTGCTTTTTGTGTTTAATCAGTTTTGCATGGTGATAGAGGGTTTAGGACCAAAAGAGATCTCCTGGGTCACTAGATCCAATGCTCTAGTTCTGATGACTTCCATATCCTATAAAGCTTTTCCTAAATGTATAGAGTCCTAAAATTTCAGCATAAAACCATTTTAAAGCTAGTTTAAAACTAGCTGATACTCCTGCTTGGGAAGGCCACACATACCCACAACCTCTGAATAGCTGGAAGACTTTTGTCAACATCTTCCAAAACACATTCCTGTCCCAATGTATGCCTGGTTGTTCTAGTGCCAAAATTACCCTTCATCTTGAAGGGGTTCTGCCTCCCTGCTCCTCCCCCAGCCCATTATAGAAATCTCTTCTTTCTTTTCAGTCTTCCTTTCCTTACAAGCATACCCTCCAATCTTTCTGATTATCTTCCCAGTCCCTTTCCACATTTACACTCAGCCTGCTTGAATTGTACCCTATTCCCTACATAAGGTGTCTCAACAGTTTTCAGCACACTAGTATTTTCCTGTCTTTACTGGAAATATATATAATACTGGGGAAAACCACGTACAATATGTATGCATGTATAAATATATATATAAATTTCTTTTTTACAGCTGCATCAGAGAACAATGAGGCAAAGCACTGGGTTCACAGATTATCCACATTACCTGATTAATTAATTTTCTGCTAATTTTTTTATGATGCTAAAGGAACTTACTCAATTTATTCAGTTTGTCAGTCTCTCTCTGTCATTAACAAGTGCACAGATATCTGAGCCATGACATTTGCTCAACTTACCCTTTACTTTCAGTGTGTTTTGAAAAGGTGGAATGATTGTCACTCCTTGGGATTTGAAAGCTGGTAGAAAATAGAAAGGAGGAAAAATGACCAGGTTTAATCTTTTTTGAAATCCTAAACCATGGGTAGCAATTGCCTAGTCTTTTTAGTGATTAATATTTCCTACTACCAGTAACTCTCTAGGGGAAAGTTTCCACAAGGTTTTTAAACAATGCTTTGTTTTCTGTTTTCCTATAAATTTCACAAACAGCTAAAGTGAAAAGACTGTAGTACTTTCTTCCATTATTTGGTCAAGACTTCTATCTGATGCTGGCCCTGATGTTCTGAACTCAGAAGCAGCAATACAATCCTCAGAGCAATGTATTGCAATAGTGATTACAACTGCTATTTTTAAACAATTTGTGGCACACTTTTTTCAGGACAGACTTAATAATCAATTATTTCAGCCTGTCATCACTAATACACTAGTCAGCTTTGGGTCCTTCCACCCTTATTTTGCTCTGTCCCCTTATCTGCCATGCACGATCTTGTAGTACTTAATTATTCTAATGTTTAAGGTAGTTACAATTTTCTTATTGTCTTGTGACTGATGCAGTCATCTTGACACAGTGTAAAAAAATGTGCCTTTTATTACCTACTATCAAGTACCTTGGTGATATGTATGTAAACACACACCTCTTCTGAAAATACACTTTAAGATATAAGTTATGTACCTTTCGTGAAGTTAAAGATTAGATAACTACATCATATCAGTAGAGCAGATCCACTAGGCCAGATCTCAGAGGAAGTTCTCAAGCTTAGAGCAGTCAGAGATTGGCTGAGAACAGGATATGTTGTACAGAGTATTTATCTTTAAATGTCTGTGGATATTTTAGCTAGGAATAAAAATATTCTAGTAATCTTACTGTTTATCACCTTTATTTGGAACAAAACCTTAGATCAGCATAAAAATACCTACATTTTTGTCGCTGCAGGAGAGATGGAGAAACATACTCCAACTTTGTTGGTTGTCCACCACCTTGGGCTTGAACTGCACCAAGAAGAGTAGTAAAGGAAATGTGAATGTCTAATTTTCCTGAGTTCCCTCATCATGTCTCAATTATATCCGTTTAAACATGCAACGCTCAGTATACGAAAAATCAAAGATATGTTTACATAGGTCAGAAATGCATCAGGACACATGCTGCATGCAACCATGATGGCCAAAGACCACTGCTTCAGCCTTTTCCTTTTTTAATTTTTTGGGTAATAAATTACTGCAGGGAAGCCATCAAAAACAGGCCTGAGATGATTTGAGCAGGTCCTTATTCTGTCACAGTATACGCCTGGATTCCCTTATAATCTTTTCAGATACAGGACCTAAATTTCTTAGGTTTTATTATCACTCTGTGCTTTAAGCATCAGTGAAACCTTTTTTTTTTTTTAGCTAGAGGGCTTTAAAATAGGTCTCTTTTGTACAGGAATAATTGACTTTACAGTTGGAGGAACTGCTTTTTGTCAAAGTTACTCTGTATTTTATAATTTTGAGCACTCTTTGTAATAAGCCACAGAAGGAAAATAAATGCAAAAGCCACTCCACACAGAAGGAAATAGTTTTTTCCAGCAGATACATTTGTGCCTGTTGATTTTGCCCCAAAGCAAAGAAACCATTTTTCATTCCATTTCACTGCAGCATCAGAATAGGAATACATGCATTATTTTCAGGGGCCAGAGGGGCTTTCAAGACACTGTTTAGTGAGAGTTCATCAGAGGGCAGGTTGAGATGAAGACTATTCTGGCCAGAGAAAATGGCAAGGGCAGGTTCACCCCTGCTGCACCTCACAAGGGCAGTCTGGGGAGAGGACCATTAGAGGGGCTAAGGCTGAAAGCAGAGCTGTAGGGAGTCTGCAAATCCTCTCCTGGGTAAAGAACTGGGGGTCTGCAGCTGGGGTTAGAGGACATGTCTCTGCTTTTAAGGTAGGAACCATCCAGTGCTTCTGGGCTCCTTCAGTGCCCAGCCTCAGAGAGTTCTTTGCTTCTTTCTCCATGCACTGTGTGGCTTTGCTCTGTCTCATGCCATATGCACTGCAGATCCCTGCTGCCACAGCATGTTGTGCTAATGCTACAACTAGTCCTGGCTATTCTTCAACACTACCACTTCTTAACTTGAGTTACTGTGGAACTACCTAGGAGTAGGAAAAATATGAAATCATACAATAGGATCTGCACTTGAGATCAAAATGCATTTAAAACTAGCATTGTTGTTACCTTAAAGGGAAATTATCAGGGAAAAAAAAATTAAAGCTATTTCCATCCATCTGTGACTATTAAGTGCCCTCAGAATATTTATGGCAGTTGCATTTGTTTTCAGCCTATCACAAACCAACCCTGCATGCTAAGCTTTTATGCAACCTCACAAGCAAAAGTAAATGAATTTTTAAGATCTCCCATCTGATGGTTTTCAAGAAAAACCCTCCCTTTTTTCAATACTCTATCAGCTGATGATAGAGTCTTTAATAAGGCATGCAGATACACTCCTCCACTGACTTGTTCCTTTCTAGAGGTACCTTTGCACCTTTTGTGTACATTTAGAAATGCTGTACCACCTTGAAGTGGATAATTAAAGCTAAATGCAAATCATAGGGCATTTTTGTAGAAATTTAAGTTCTGAGAGAGTTCCACTCAATGCAGTGGAGCTGTTCCAGATTTCAACTGGAAAAAAAAAGGACAAGTTTCAAAGAGTTTCCTCTCTTTAGGAACTAAAGTATTTTATGCAGAAAATAAAATCTAATATAAAGGTAACAGGTTCAGTAACTTCATAAAGCCAAGGAAAAAAACCGCTTCAAACTCCAAAGCAAGTTATAAATTCTTTAAAACAGTAAAAATTCCAAGAAAGTGAATCTTCCTACCTTTGATCTGTATGAAGACCAGGACTAGTATTGATATCCACAGTGGTATTTGTGTCCCACCACCTTTACCCATCTTCTGGAAGTCCGGTAGAAACTACCGAACAACCTGCCTGTGAGGAAATACCTGTCTGCTCCCAAGTCTTATATAGTGAGAGAGTAGAAATTGGCTCAGTTCCCAGATCGTTTCACAAGGCTCTTAAAAGGTGGGGCTTCAGACATTTTCGCTTTCCTTTGCAGGTGCAGAGGTAAACAGAGGATGCTCTGACTTTCCCTCAGCTATTTACACTCTAGGAGGAGTCTTCTTTCCACAGGTCTTTTTGATGAAATGTCAAGAAGTGAGCAAGAAGATTTTTTGCTTAGGATTAGTCTTCCCAAGTTGTTCTTTATTGTGGGATAAACACAATTTAAGAGACTTCTGAGCATGAATTACTTCACTTTTTAAAAATTTTTATCCTTAGGGCAAGAGATAATAATTAGCTTCTCAAAAAACCCCAAAGGAGTTCCACTTGATACAATTTTTTAAATGAGTTTGCACCTGCCTATGTAGCTACTTTGCTTGTGAAAATGGAGAAATCAAATGCTATTTAAGGTCAGCATTTATCCCACAGGTGTACACAAAGGAAATCCTTCTGTGTTGGCAAGCCAGTAATATGGCCCTTTCCTTGAGGGACTCCTCTTCTCACATGGGCAATTTTAGGGTTATTTCTGCTCTTTCCCTTCTGAGTAAACATGATTTCACTATTAAAAATTAGTTGGATACTGCCTATGATTAAAAAAAAATTCCATGTGATTTCTAACCCTAGAGACATTAAAAGACAGATATACAAGAATAATTTTTGAAAAATTCCTTATCTTAGGAGCAATAAGAGAGTGAAGAATGCTTTTTGAGTATGTTAAAATAGTTATTTACAGCTACATTACTTTAAGAAATTAACCTTTTATAATGTTTTACCCTGGGGTATAGAGAAATGCAGTCTTTCAGTAAGAGTGCAGATCCCATAATCCCACATGGGTTCAAACAGCTCCTGCAAAGAAGGTGGTACTGGGACTGTCTCCATATTCTTGGGAGTCATAACTATGTTTAAAATGGAATGAAGTTAGTCATTAGGGAGGGACATTAGAGGGCATTGAAAAGATAGTGAAATACTCATACAGGTTGCCTTGAAACGTTGTCCAATTTCCATCACCATGTTAGTAAAACACCTACCTGAGAATGGTCTAAGTGCTGTTTGATAGTGCCTTGGGGCAAGGGCACTAACTAAATGTTCATTTAAAATTCTCTCAAATATGATTTTCTATTTTTTAATGAAAAATCATCATGGAATCATAGAATCCTAGAATGATTTGTGTTGAAAGGGACCTTAAAGATCATCCAGTTCCAATCCCCTGCCACGGACAGGGACACTTTCCCCTGGACTAGGTTGCTCAGAGCACCGTCAAACCTGGTACTGGACACTTCCGAGGAATGGAGCATCCACAGCTTCTCTGGGCAACCTGTTCCAGTGTCTCACTCACCTCACAGGAAGTAGTTTCTTCCTAATAGCTAATAAAAACCTACTGTTATATTTGAGGAAGTAACTTCAACACCAAGAAATAAAAGACAGATTTTTTCCCTAAGCAGCAAACAAAAGCAAGAAAAATATGCTGGTTGTCCTGAACATTTTAAGAGTACCACAATATAAATAAAGGTGACATAACAAAATTGAATTGGAAGTTTTGAGGAAAAGAATTGTTCCGTTTCAGTCAGGAGTTACACTTCTGACAATGTCATTTGTGTGTCTTTAGAATTTAGCATTATTTAACAAGGAAAAGATGTCTACAAGATACTTGTACATATGGAAATACATGCAGCGAAAATTTAAGGAAATATCATTGTCCCTAATGGTTATTATCAAAGTTCCAGGATGAAGATCTAAAAAATAAAAGAGTGTTAATGGATTTAAATGGTACGTAATTAAATGAATGATAAAATAGTATGGTAAACTCAGGTGGGTAACTCACATAAGCTTCTTAAGAGATTATGTTGGCCAGAAGAAAAATATACTTTATGAATCATCATATTGCTTACTACTAAAAACCAATTCATATCAACAGTTGCTAAGCTGTGGTTTCATATACATTTCCTGCATGTTCAGGGAAGTACTCTGATCTCTGAGACATCCCAGTCTGGCCATCACAAATTAGGCTGAAACTGTTTACAGTTCAGTTTAACCCCTTTAACTGAGCTTTAAGGCACCATCAGAAGTGGTTCTTATATCTGTATTTTTGACTGAAATTTTCAAATCTCATTTATATCATAAATCAACTATCCTTACACTACTAAGTGGTTAATTCATTGACTAATTCTCTTGCCATATTGAATTTCTTATTTTCTGCTATTTCTTCTCAGAAATTATTATGAAATGTGTTAAAAATGTATGAGTCTTGCAAAAATAATCTCAAATGTTTATGATAAATTGATTTAGTAGTATTATTAATTATTAAAAGAAATAATTCCTCTTCAAATTGTATTTCACCCAATTCACTCAACAGACATACACAGGTGACATGGGAGAGTATATTTTAAAAATTAGTTGGGAGTATGTCTGATTTTTGTACCTCCTGATGATCAAATTCATACAATTGACTTCAGAAATGGAAATATTAATATGTTAGAAGAATTTATTCATGTATCTGTTTTTAATTTTTTTTAACAGAAAAGATAGAAGATTTTTCCATTGCATTTGATCTGAAAACCCTGACATTTCTTTCTATAGTTTCTCTTCCTTTTTCACAGGATCACATTCCTGCTCTCTGTATCTGCAATATTAAATGGAATGAAATATTTCAGTAAAAGTGTTGTTAGCATTTTCAGATCCATTCTTTTTAACCCTATGTGATCAAATGCTACATGGTGGTGATATTATGTCCACATCTTACTCATGATTTCAGAATCTTGTTCTTCATAAGATAAAATGAGACCATCATATCTTATCTTCATAGATTCTCACTGCAGAATGCAAATAAGATGTCATAGCATATTTGGTTAACTTTTGGGTCCAATAATGACTGAAATCAGTGTCTCCATTTATAGTTAATAAAGACAGAATGATGAACTCATAGAGACAGGCAAAAGGCTGTCTAGTCTCCCTGGTGCTGTGCTGGAGTAGGGAGTATTCATTTCAAGGGAAGAATGAAAATGTGTCATTGACAGGAATTACAGCACTTCCTCTGTGTCAGTGCTAAAAATGCAAGTTAACAAGGAGCTGTCTGCCAGACTCTTCTCTGGCTGGTCATTTGGCCACTTCTGAAGCCACGTTTAAGCTCCAGAGTGATGCTGGGACACTTGGCATTGAATTCAGCTGAAGTACCATTCTGATTGTCTCTAAATTTTGACCTGTGCAAATTCAAATGCAGGATTTTTATTTGAAAGCTTTTATGGAAAAGTGAGGCAACTGATCAGTTGCAGCTTAAAAGTTGTTCATTAACATTACAGGTGTCCTCTTAATTATGTGAAGATGAACTACATTTCAAACAGTTGCAGTATTTAATACAATATGATATGATACAATACAGTATGATACAACACAGTCTATCTAAAGTAAAGCTATAGTTAAAGACTAAAATAGGGATACAACTCCTTTTATGTTCTTTACTAGATCTTAGTCAAACACAGAACCATTGATCTATTCCTTTACTTTCAAATGCTTAGATAAAACTCATTAATTGAAAATCAAATCATAGTAATAACTCAGATTTCAAACCATTCCATTAATATGAGTAGTTCTGTCTTTTAGTGTGTATATTGTAGAGGACCAACATACAATGCTTTAACCTCCAATGCAATCTTCTTTGTTTTACTATAAAACAAGTAATATGTACCATGATTAGGATCTGTTTCTGGTCTGTTCATTTCAAAGGTTGAAGTATCATTTAGAAGAGCTCAAGCAAAGCATAACATTCTAAATCAGGCATTGGAGGCTGCCTAACTGCAACGTAAGAGGCTGGTTAACACCAATACGACTAGGAAGTAAAAGATATTGAGTATAACATCTCTCATTTTATTTAACAGTTATCCTCTGGGAAGCAAATCCATCAGGGAACAAATAAGAGTACTGCATTAAGACATTACACCTATGGAAAGTTAGTAACGATCCTGTGCAGAATTAGTAAAGGAAAAACAATGTGCACCCTGTAGCTTGAGAAGTAGGAGCATGGGGGCCAGAGGAGGGTTTCCATGTTGTCTGAACACGTCCGGGATATCTCTGTGTATAAAGGGGATAAACACTTAAGCCTCTTTACAGTTTGCAAACACAGACACCACAACCGTGCATGCCAATATTTGCAATTGGTATTATAGTCTAAGAAATTGATGTACACACACATACTGGAGGACATATTTACATTGTGCAGTGGTGCATGTTGCAGAGATCCCTCTGCTAGCAGCAGCCAAGGTAAATTCTTAATAGGAAATAGTGTCACTGCATCGATATGAAGTTGCACCTAAGAGAATTTGCTTTTCTCTGAGGCACTGACACTGCAGCATTGTGTTTGGGATCAGAGCCCCACCTAGAGCTTTACAGTGCCATAGGGCCATAGCAGCACTGTGTAAAGCCAGCTGAAAGCTGGGGTCTGTTATGCAGTGCCTTAGTGACCCAAATAAAAAAAAAAATCAGGCTTTAGAAGTGAAGTGATTGGTGTTTGCAGGCTCAGAGAAATGAATGGTACAAGTAGTTAAAAAGTGGGTAAAATGGAGAGCTAAGCTGAGCAACATCTATAAACCCTCAAAGGAACCTGTTGGTGATGCACAACCTCAAAAAAATCTGCGGTAGTAAGCTCTGGTGGACACAATTCTGCTGAATAACTGTTTGTTTGTAATAATGTAAACTACTGACTGTGTATAAGTGGAGATAGACATATATACATCCTCTATTACCACTAGCGAGTTTTGTCAGAAGTTCTATTATTAGTGGAAGATGTATGGCTCTTTCTTCACTGGACCCTTGAGTATATTCTCTTATCTTAAAACAGTAGCAGACTTTCTTATTCCAAAAAAATGCATGAAGGAGATAGTAAAATGCATACAAGCAATGATAAAAATGGAAAAAGAAAAAAAATCCTTTGGTCATGTATTATTCAAGATTCAGAGAAATTAGCTAAATTTATAGCAGTGATACAAATGTTAGCAGAGATCTCTTTAGTATTTCAGTTCAAATATTGCCACTCACATTAATAATCTGAGCCTCTGTTATGTCATGCTCCTTGAAGGGAGAACATATTGCATGGGAGTATCTGTTTATGTGTGTTCAATCTGTATTGTAAAGTTCCTTTTCTATATTCAGCATTTCAGTTCACAAACCTGGATAATGGTACAGCATAAAGACTTAATGGAACTGTTGAACAAAATGCAGGGAGGTACAAATTGGCCACAAATTAATTTCATTTGGAAACTTGGATAAGGTTTATAAACATCAAAGGACTGCTATCATTTCTTCAAGACCTTATTGCAGTAGCAGGGATCAGAATCATAATCACTTTGGAGACAAACCTGACGCTCACTTATGTAGTTATTAGTATGAGGCTTTATTGTCTTCATAGTTTTTCTCTATTGTTTTATTTTTATTTTAGTAAATTTAAAGCAGAGATTATATGTACTTTTATAAAATATTCTTAAGTTTGCAATGTCAAAACACTAGGAGGTATTGATGATAAGACCATCAGTGCAGTTCCATGAGACAGTTTTAAATTACATGAGTGAAATACTATGTTTCTGAGAGGGTTATTGCCTTTTTAGACAGAGGTTAGATAATGAGTGTCTTTTCAGTCAATTGTTTAATTATTTTTACCTCTGTGTCCTAACATTTTGTTACTGTGTGTTATTCAGACCTCAATGAATACAGAGTCAGCAATTTCCTCAGTTACTTTTCTGTGGTGCCCATGACTGGAGTCCCTGAAAAGTTCATCACTAGTAGTTTATTGCTTTTGAAAATACATTTTTAAGTACTTGGACATAATACCTTTGTTTTACATATTGGGATTAATTTTCAAAATACTGAACTTTATTTTGGTAGTTGCATGTTTAGTGTATCATCTTCAGATGGAACTGTAAAGGTCCTACAGTTCTGCAGCTGAGATGCGGAAGTGCCCAGCACAGAATCTAGAAGAAAAAAAATCACCAAGTGTGAAAATTCCAGTTTAAATGAATATGCACAGCAGCAAAACTATTCAAGTCAAGGCAGAATTTGAAACCATTTCAACATGGTGTGTGCCATTTTCAGTCTGCAGTGGCCAGACTCCAGACAGTGAGAGAGGACTGTGGACAACCATCATGCTCAGAGCGTGCTCTCACTGAACCTCGAATCCGGGTTCAGCTCCCTGCAGCAGGTGCCTGATGTGCACACAGTCCAGTGGAGAGCAGCAGGATCCAATCACAGACTCGGGGTTGTGCAATACTGCGTACGCACAAAGATGGCACATTGTGACTTCTGACAGCCTGCACTCCCTGCTCACGTAAGTAACCCTTCCTCGGTGAGTCTGAGCAGCCAGAGGAGAACTACTCATGAGAAATTCTCATGGGCTCTCTGTTGTAAGTTATCACAGACCATGGGTTTTAGATATATTCTCTAAATATGCATCATGGAGGTGACTAATTGGTCTTGCATGGTTTGCTAAGCTGAGCTGTCAGACTTCTTATCATTTTGCAGTGCTGAAGTATGATATAAAACAAGAATGCTGTCAAACTTGAGCAGCTACACTTGTACTGTATTGAACATTCAACACGTCAGTGGATGAATTGTCTGTTGACCTTTTTATAGTCAGTTTTTGGCTTTATTGATCTGAAAACTATGAAAATCCTTATCTACCTTGGTCCATTGCTGCAAGTAGCTGAAAACCGGTATTGCATGTCTGTGTTTTGAAAATAAGAATTCTATGGACTGAACTTTCTTACCATGACCTGAAACGACTTGCAGAATAAGCGATGAAGAGGAGATTATTCTGCTCTTTTCTGTTGCCATCATCAAGCAAATTTTATCCATGGCAGTTTGATTGCCAGTCTTCAGTAGGAGATTCGTGTTGTAAGCTGGTAGTGATTGTTGCAGCTATTGTCTAATTTTGAACGTACATCTTCTAACTCTTCACGTCCTTTAAGTGCTAACAATATTTCTGATGAAATGAAGGTAGGGTCTGAATTATTAGTAATCAATTGAACAGAGAGAATCACACATAGATTTCAAATCTGAAACCAGTTTTTGTGAGCTGCTGATTAGAAAGTAAGAACATTGTCTATATTCACCCTAGATGTGACATTCTGTGTGCAGTTAGTTCTAGTACATGCTTATGGGCTGATACCTTTTACAGACATGGAATAGAAGCACTACAATTCCTTTTATACAACACAATAAAGCACAGTTATCTCTTGTTTATATTGTTCTTAATAAATTAGGAATGTTGTTAAAGTTTCTGAAAAGAGTTTTGGACACTACAAATAGCAAGCACTGCACTAGATCAATTAAAATATGCAGTAATGAGTGCACCAAATGCAGATCTGAACTGACAAGCTTACAATTTCTATGCACTGGATGCTGAAGAGATTTAAAGAAAGCTTGCCCATTGTCAAACTAATTACATGGTCATGGAAATGGATGCAAAAAATATTTCTGTAGAAAGTTCACTCTTTGGGAAATTGAGGGTGAAGTAGGGTTTCTTACTGAAATTATCTCAGATTAATATTGACACAAGGGGCTGTTTTCCATTATTAGCCTTATCAATCCAATAACATTTTTGATAGAGAAAATATTGTCATGAAATGAGGAGACTTTCTTCCTGTCTTCAGAAGAATAAACAAATAAATTACTCTCTACAATCTAAAAAAGAAATAGAAGAGTTTGACATGTTTCATAGCAGGCAGTGGGCTCTTAAGCCTTCTGAAACAAACAAAATCCAGAAGGCTCTTCATCTCCATTTTGTGTTTCTGTCCAACAAAAAGAGAAACAGGAAAAGTAAGTTTGCTTTTATGGTGTGGATCCTGCAGTTTTGGAACTCCTTTGTATGTGCATTTGTTCTCTCTGAATCATTCTTGCAAACAGGTGGGGAGCGCTTTCTTTTCTTGCAGTTTTTGGATTGAATTCAAGGCTCCAGGAAACCCAAGTCTCCTAAGCTGGTGTAATTTCAAAGCATAACTCAGTCGAGCTGCACGGAAGGAGACCTGCATGTGAGTCCCATACTTTGTCAGTGGTATTCCAAACACTACATTTCTTGACTCAAAGTCTTAAAACCAGCAGGTGATCACTTTTGTTGGATCAGACTCCTCTATATCCCAGACTATGCTCACATACACACTTTATCCTTTACTTTTTTCATGTAACTCACCAATTTACATTTAGGGCAAATCATTTAGGCAAACATACCTTCTTGGCTCAGAGATTCCCGATGACAGAGAATTGCCTGCATCTGCTGAAAAGCTGTTTGAGTCATTATATACTCAACATTACTAAATGACAGTCTTCCTTTCCTAAGGGAAAATCAAGGGGGGAGAGCCTACACTACGTACATCAGCAGCTGAAGCATTTCCCAGCTGAACACTAAGTCAGTTTGTTGAGAGATTTATGTCAAAATTTGGTTCAAATCAGTTTGACAGCCTTGTATTTCATGCAGAGTTTCAGTTCCTAGGCAGTAGGTCCAGTTTTATCCCACACAGTTGAAGGTGGGTCAGATCAAGAAGTAATACTGACTATAGGTGAAAAAGGTGAGAGAAGCCTTTCACTGTGTTACGAATTGTTTGGGTTGCAGGTAGCCAGAGGTGTTTTGACCAAATTGGAGCTGTACTAGAGCTACTTCAGCCTGTTCTCTAGGCTCTGTGGTATGCTTCAACTTTGCTGCAACTGCTGCATATCAAAAGGTTTAAATTATTCTTTTCTTTTATGATTTGTATTACTGAGCTATTTATGCACATTATGGCTTGAAGCTCCATCAAGCTAGACTGAGCTTGTCATGGCTTGCATTAATTCATTACATTTACACTGATTAGGGTGGCTGAGGAAATACAACATGCAATGTTGTAATCAATAATGTGCAATCCCTTTCCCTTCTAGTGGTTCCAAGCTGAATTGATAAGGGTCACTAAGAGTTCATAATACAAATTTTGTGCATTTTCTCTCATGTAACATTATAATATGTTAGATTCTGAAGTAATAAAAAGAGGTTCCAGTGTGTCTGACCTATAAAATCTTGATATTGAATTACACTTTTTCCACTGAAGGATTCCTTTGCAGATAATCACAATAGTTCCTATGCTGTTCTCAAAGCAAAGGCTTTTCTCAGCATACTCTCAATTCTTATGGAAGTAATGATTATCTCTGTGTTGTGCAATCCACTAAATTCAGTGGTCCTGGGAGATGATCCACCTTGATAAACAATGTACTTTGACAATCTACTTTTAGAGAAGCAAGGGGAAAATTCCTTGGGCTTAGAATTTACCTTTTTTTAACTCTTAAACTGAGAAAAGTAGGCTTGGGGTTTTGTTCGGTTTTTTGTTTGTTTGGGGGTGTTGGGGTTTTTTCATGGGGTTTTTTAAAGTTTGTTGTTGTTGTTGTTTTTATTTTTTTGTTGTTGTTTTGGATTGGTTTGGTTTGGTTTTGGTATGTGTGTGTTTTAAGTTAAAATGGATATGCCTTAGAGTTCTAGCTTAGAAGTTTAAAAATAAGAGAAATTGAAGGAACGATGGTTTGTGCTGGTTCCCACCTTGGTAAATAAAGGGATAGGGTAGAAATGCCTGAAAAAGCAGGTCAGAGCCAGAACTGTACATGAATAGGTAAATAAATGGGTCTAAGGACACTTTCCCTGTATCAAGAGCAATGACTTTTATACACTGTGCAGTTACAACATGTAAAATTAGCCAGGACAAATCCTATTAAAATCTTAAATACACAACAAGCCTAGCCACTGTCTAGGGTAGAGTATAACAAAGCTTAGTGTTTAATAACAATGTCAGGATAAGTGCTAAGAAAGGGTGGAGGCCAGAGCTATGGCATTGGTGAGGATTTTAGATGTCTGCAGTCTGTGCACAAATTCAATCACTCCTGCCTTTGCCATTCCCTGAAAAAAAGGCATTTAAAACTCAGAGCCACATTCCACAGTGCAAAAACAGTATTTGTTGAAACACTGAAAGTCAGAAACAATGCTTTTGCTGGCAGCCTTCTTGATATGTGCTTATTCAAAACAGGGAAATAATGGTGCAATACAGAGTATTGGGAAAACAGCTCCAGACAGATCTCCCTTGCATTACTTTTTCTCTTCATTCCAATAACTACAAAGAATAAAATTACTCATGAGGGAAGTGCCACCACACTGTGTTCTGGTGGGTGTGCAGAGAATCTTCTTGTCCTCCTCTCATGGGAATGTTGAGAGCTTAAGGAGGAAAAGTGGAAGGAATGGTAATTTGTAGTGTGCTGTACAATGGTAATGCTGCATCTTAAACTCTGGCCACAATCCCAAGCCAGATTTGCTTACAGCACACTGTTTCTCAAAGGCATTGCAACTCTGGCTAAGATGAGCTAAAAGAGCACCATCTGGAAATGGAATTGAGAGAGGCTGGGCTGAGCAGGAGGTGTTATGGACAGACTGCTTCCTTCATGTGTTACTACCATCATCTCTAAGATCATTGAGCTTAAAGAGAAGGTTTACCCTTTACAGTGAATAATGTATTTAGAGAGTTTTGCAGCTCTCCTGATTATTGGCAATTGGTCCTTACATCCTTAACACCTGGAGTCTGACTAGCATATCCTTGACTGCATTATTTGAGAATAGCCATAAGATTTTTCCTACTGCTAGCAGAAAATGTAGTTATCATAAGGACCACTGGTAGGTCCAAATTGAAGTCTGATTTGAGAATCTCTCTAATAAGGATGAACTGCAGTAAAAATTCCTGGCAGCTGGCATACATAAAGATGTGAAGCACTGCTCTGGAAGCATAAGACTTGCAAACCTACCTCATGTTAAACAGAAAGTAAAAGTATACTGTTTTACAGATCTGCTAACTGGATATTATAGCAAATTGTATGTGCTTGCCTGGCCGGTTTCTGGCATCTATTTCCTTCTGCAATTTCTGAATACCCATCCAAGGTTGATATAGTTGAGAAGTGGTATTATCAAAATCATGAATGAAACATTGAATGGATTTATGTCCAGAACAGATACTGATTTATATGTTCATACAAAGAACTAGAATGACTTTATATATAATATAATATATAACTCGCTGTAGAAATTTAAAAAACTATTTATTTATAGAATTTCTATCTTAGCCATTTCCCATTCTCTTAGGAATTAGTGCAAAATCTGTTCTATTACAATATGTCAGTATCTTCTATTGGAGTGAGGAGCAGATTTTACCATGACAGTATTTTTAAACAAAATATTGAGCAAGTACACACTCACAGAGATTGCCAAAAGATTATTCTGTTTAGTGCCAAAACACTAAATGAACAACTTCAAGTCAAGTATCATTGAAAACAAAGACTAGCCTGTTCAACCATTATCTAGGAGAACAAGAACTACAGCAAAGAATAAAATTTTGTTGTTGGTTTCCACCCAGAAGTACATGCTTAATACTAAGCTGCGCTCTGCTGATAGGTGTCTGGAAGAAAATTTTTCATGTTCAGTAAGAACCAAGTAGAGAACTCTCACTTTATTTCATCTGAGATTAATTCAAAGCTTTCTCTTCATAGTAACCATACCATCTATAACCACACAGGTCCCACATTTGGAATTCTTGTTCATACAAAATCTCTCATATGAAGACCTATGAGGTTAAATCCATTTGTTTCCACGACTGAAAAAAAAACCAAAAAAACCACCTTTCACCTGGAGAGGTCTCCTGGTTCATCTAATATGGATAGAAGGGTCATTTATTCCTGGGGGGTGTTGCTGTGTACTATAAGGAGTTTAAATATACTGAACTGAGCAGCAGCCTGCACGTATGAGGAGCATACCAGTTTACCCAGGGCTTCTGTGGGTGTCAGACAACACCTTTTCCACAATGGAAGAGACAAATATTACTGTATCTGTCACAGGTCCTTGGAAACAACCCTGAATACCCAGAGCTTCACTCTTGGCTGACTAAACAGGGAGCAACACACCTGAAAGGGCATATCCTTATTGAGAGCTATGATGCAGCAACAGCAGGAAATAAGCAGAGTCCTCAGAAATCAGTGTTGCTACTGCGCATGTCACAGGCTCTTTCCATAATTACATTCACTAAGATCAACATATTCCAGCCAGGAAATTTAACTCTATTTCGAACAAAAACACTCTGGTCAGGTTAAAACCTGGATTATGAAGTATATTCTGTCTTTATCTGTAGGAGAACCTTCAACTGAGCTAATGAAATATATTGACCCTATACTCCCTGTAATTAATTATATCAAACATCTGTGCAATTATCCTGTGGCTTGTGATTGTTTGCTTGACTGTTTGAGACCAAGGATACCTGCAGTTTGTGACATCCTGTTGACAAGATCACACATTTTCACATCTTGGAAATGTAGTACTGTAAATTCTGAAAATACTCAGATGCCATCCGATTGAAATTCAATCCAAATCAAGCCTTGGTTCCAAGTCCCATTTCCCACTTGTTTGGCAGGGATCTGGCTGATGACTCCTGACTATGCCTCCTAGCAGGACTACAGGGAGGCAACAAGACTGCAGCTGAGGAAAGGCAGAGTTCCTCTTTAGCTCCTTTTCTGTGCTGGCAAGTAGTGAAGTAGGGATTCAAGCAGCAAAGCCAATGTGAGAATGGAGTGAGGCTGCTGATAAAGTTTGGGTGAAAGGCTGCTTTGGGGCACAGAGAGGGAAAAGGCCATTTTTCTAGTTAGTTGAGTCAGAAAATAAGGGAGGAGGATTTTGACCCTTCTCATAATTAATCATAATTAGTTATTTGCAAATATCAGAGAAAGAGGAAGTTCTGCATATGTGTGAATTTAATGACTGATGGTTGTGGTTAGAGGTACTTATTCTGACAACTATTTGTTTCAGCTAACAGCTTCCAGATCACTTGTTTGTATCTGCCATCTTTGGGAGTTATAGAATGTTTGTCTACTTTTATTTCACAGAATCACAGAATCAATTAAATTGGAAATTACTTCTGAGATAATTGTGTCCAACCTACTTGTTTGTTTTTTCCATATTTATTCAAGGTGGCAGCTGGGAAGTGGCTTCTGGTAAGTTTAGAAAGTAACACCTACCCTACAGTAGGAAAAAAATTATGTTACATTTCTAACATGATTCTTACATTGGGATTGAAAGTGATGGTTTTCACACTGTGATGCCATTTTGGGATTATGTAAAATAGTCAGGTTTAATGCTGTTTAAGAGAAAAACAGGATTCCCCAGTTAAAGATCAAAAATGAAGGAAGATGAGGAGCCCAGCAGAGACATCCAAGTCAAAAGGTGAACTGCCTGAAAGTGCTACATATCTCCACTCAATTAAGGACAGGGATGCTGGAGTACTTACTGCTTCATCTCTGTCTCTTGCTTTGTGTAGCAAGAAGTAGTGCAAAACATTGGAAGAAGAGTTCTAAAGAGTTCTAGCCAAACTGTGGGTGGTGCAACAAGAAAAACTGCCTCAAGGTCCATCAGCCCTGCAGATCTGTTGCTGAAGGAGGGGAAAAAACCCCATCTTGTTCTCAAATAAGATGAATGGAATAAACAAACCTTAGGTAAATGCTGTTTTCATATGAAAGCATAGAAATGCAATTTTTCATATGAATGGTGGCATCTTCAGGGAAGATGGCCCAGTATAGGAACAATGACCTAGGCAACATGAAGGTAAAGGCAGTCTTGAGAAGGTGACTGTGGAAGGTGGTATGAAGTCATGAACATATAAAGAAAAGCTGGACTGCTGTCCTTATATGTATTTATAAATACAAATAACTTGGTTTCAGACCAAACCTCTGCTCTGCTAGGTGTGTAATTATGGGGCAAAATATTTCCACAGTGGTCTGCAACAAAAGAACAAAACAACAGACAGCAAAATAGGCAAAAGTAATAACGTACAGGAAAAAAGTAGAAAGTGTGGAAGCAGGATATAGTACAATACCCACAGAGTGCAACTCTTTGAGTAAATATTAGCAAAGAATTACTGCAGATATTCATCCAGGTCAAGGAAAGTGGATATGTGTGTGAAATCAGCTGATCTGTTCAGCTACTACACACCTGTTCTTTTGGACACATTCCATGGACTGGAAGGACCAAGTGCAAGACTGAAATGCCAGAACACCCTGCCACAGCCCGTTCTGCTGGGCTCACAGCATTGCACAAGGCAATCATAAAAGGAGAACCTCATGAAAGCATGTGCAAGATGGAAATACTCTGCAGGAAAAACGTCTGCCCCCTCTGAACACTTATGTTCAAGATGTTACAGTTAAGGCTGGGACTAGGTCAAGGAAGGAAATGAACTGCATTCTAAACCTCTGTATCCTCCAGTTATTTGTGTTCAGTCACCCACAGCTAATGTTTCTCCTTCTTTTATCTCTGTTATGACAGACCTGAGCTACACAAGATGTACCATTTGTAGAAACAGCTCTTCAGGGCTTGAGGTCCATGAGAACCTCCTTCAAGATGTTTCCGCTGTGTGGTGGTGCTGATGGCACAGGCTCCCAGTCCCTGCTTACACTGACAGCCACCATATACTGCTACTACAGCAGTCTTGGCAACAGAAAGCAGTGTTCCGAACAGAGAACAGTCTTGATAATTGTGGGGGTCTGTGGCCATAGTAGGACGCCCCTAAGGCTTTGGCTTTTCCCATGGAAGCCCAAGGACCACATGCCAGTGACGCCAGCTTCACTCTCCTCTCCCGGTTTGCCTTGTCAGGCTGCGTTCTGTACCCTGCAATCCCATTGGCAGTCGGCAGGCTCGCCATCCCCCAGTTTGGCAGGGGTAGGCTCTCCCCTCTCTGTACCCCCGTTGGTTTTTAGCCCTGTCCGTCTGCCCGGGCCGCTCTCCCCGTTGGGGAATGCGTCTGTCTCCCCGCCTGCCCTCTCTGCCCACCGCTCCCTGCCGCTCGGCTGTGCCCCGCCGTGCCTGCGTGTGACCCTGGGCTCTGCGTTCCACGTGGTTCTTTGTTACGGGCTTCTTCAGCGCGCGGATTCAATAAACCCCGCTGGGCTTTCATGCGGGAACCCCTCCCCTCCCGCCGCCGCCGCCGCCGCTGTTACAGCACCCGCCGCCTGTGCGAGTGGGCGCGCACCCGCCGCAGCGGAGCGCCTTCCCCGCGGGGAGACGGCCCCGGCAAGGTGACAGTGCGGGCCACACCAGCCGCGCCGCCACACATAATCACCCTCTTAAATTTTTATTTTTTTTTCCCAATAACACCCTTAAGAGCAGATTTGACAGTGCCACACAGTTCCCAACAAGTTTGCTGTGCTGATAAGAAAGACGAGACTTGGAGCAGAGAGCAATCACATCATAAACGCTGTTGGTCTTCTCAGTGTAATCTGGGAAGCTGACCCCAGGTTTCCATGCATTTACGCTGTGTTCTGCAGATGTCAGAGGAGCAGGAAGAGTGTTGGACTGAGGAGAAGACAAGCAGGAGGTGAGAGGCAGGAAGGAAGAAGTGACCCGGCTGAAAAGAGTAAGAAGAAAAAGAACATGGCAGCAATGAAAAAGGCTGGAAAATAGCTGGTTTTATATTGCGGTGTGAAAGGAGATGTTCACTAGTGACCAGTCAACTCTGATAATAACTTTTGATGGCAAATACTAATTATGAGAGTGGTTCATAGAGAAATAACTCATGTCCCCCTGTACATAGAGATACAGTCAGAGGTCACCTTTAAGTGTATGGCATCCTTGTTCTGCTTGGTGGCTTTCTGAAATATTATATCGTTTCTAGGATGAAATAAGGATACCTGTTCCATGTCAACATGAGTCTTTATTTTGCTATTAGTCCTGTGTGTATGCAGATGGGTGATGGATTGTACGTAGATTTCTGGGAAGAAGTTGAGATGGTTTACCCCTTTGGAATCTGCAGCAATCCCCAAGGAATGCTGTCAGGAACAAAAAGGTGCTAGACCTTAATAGGTGTAACACTCTCCACTTAACTATGTCTGAAGTCCCTGTGATTTCGTAGTTGGATTTCTCAGAGTCTCATAGCCAGCAGCTCCTCTCAAAATTCAGATCCGAAGCCCAAAGCTATTGGGTAAACCAGTTTTACCTTCCCAAGGATGCAGGGCTGTGTTGTATTTCTGTGTTTGCCTTGCAGAGGAGCAGAAGAAACACTTCAGCCCATTACCTGACACAGCATCCAGCCACAAGTTCCTGCTGTCCTGGAGGTTATGGAGCTCACCCATAACAGCTCTCCATCCGGGCAAATGTGGGATTTTATGCACCCAATGGTGAGGGAAACCTGTAATGGGAAGGGAGAAAGCAGAAAAAAATCTTGAAGCATGTAAGCCCTTCACTGAGTAATTGGTTTTGTTAATGTGTTAAAATATCTCTAAAAAGATAAAAGTTCTGCTGCCTCACAGATATTGTTGTTTCAACTGATTTGGGAGAATAAATTGATTGTTTGGCCATTTGCATGTTAGAATTGCAGCCAAAACCAGAAGAGATAGATGCCAGAGCACCATGGACACCTCATAGATAATTATAATGGGATTAGGTATAGAGGAAAAAAGGGTCAACTACTTCTCAGGAACTGGTAAACCATTTCTAACATCTAATAAAGCAAACTCATTTACTCTTCCCTCTGATACACTAATGTGTGAGCTCTTATTCTCCATCTGGCCAATAAAAATGTTGCCACTGTGTGGAAAATTAAAGATTAGTACTTCCCTTTAAAGAGAACATAGAAACAATATTTAAAAAGGCAGAATTCATATATGTGAAGCCTATAAATGTTACAGTAAAGGGCTTGAGATCAGTATATGTATATCAGGATAAATTAAACAAGAAGCTCTTAAAAAAGGGGACTTATAAGGAGGAGGGAAAAATTGTCTGGCATTAGCTGAGAAAATATCAAGCAGAAAATTGCCTGGTTTAAAATAAATTGCAAAAATAAATTCTAATTTATTTTTAAGGAAGATGCACACTGAGGAAGGAAAAAGGGTAAAAAGAGCAGTAATATAGTTTAATTTGAAATCAATTCCTTTGGGAACAAGCCTAATGGAGATGTTTTGTGAAAGACATTATTTTCGTCCTAACAGGAAGTGGAGTAAAAACTAAAACTAAAAGGAAGAGAAAATATATAAAAGAATGTTCAGGAGTAATAATGATAGTTACAATTATGATTATTTTTCCTTACTGACTTTCCAACCATTTGACCTGATTAATTTTGATGTAAATAGCTGTTTGAGATTTGGGGTTTTTTTTTAATTCAATGCTATTATAATTTAGTACAACTACATGCCAGGGCTATGATTGCCCACTGCTGGCAGCTCTAACTGTAGTACTGTGTAACATTAAAAATGGACTTCATCACCCACTTGGAACTTAAATTCTCAACCTGCTGCTCATTTCATGTGCCTTGTAAGAGCCAAATTCCTTGGCTTTACTTTTGAGTTTGAACATGTGTTTCTCAAAGGAGCTTTTTGTTTGAGAGCATCTCTGAAAGTCCGCTTTATAGGTTCAAAAGAATGAATATTCTCAGCCAAGTCCAAGAAGAGTTTCCCTCCCCAGCAGTGGAACATGCTATTCCTGCACTAGGATATGAATACAAGAACTTACTTCCTTTCAGTCAGGGAATCTCACCATTTTCTGTCTGAATAGAACACTGAACCATGAACCTCAAAGGAACCTAAACTCTCCCAGTGAGTGGAACATCCTGATGTAACGATTCAACACAGTCTTGGCTTCCATGACAGCTTAATAAGGTAGATGCTATAGGTTATTTTTCAGGTATGATAGAAAAATCTGCACTCCTTTGTTCACCTCCATGACACTTTCTCCTTTATTCACTTTAAAGTAGGAACCACTGCTGCAAGAAAATTCATACAGTGAGTGGAAAACCACCTTTCCACCAGATATGTAGCAAAGATATGTAAGGGATGTCAAATTAACATTTTCAGTACAGTCTCTTCCCTGACTTTTTAGATGTTTATGAAAATGAGAATAGAAAAAACCCAAAAAAGTAATTTCTCTTGAGGTTTTTCCCTTTCACTTCCTTTGGAGTTGTGTTTCTGAAAGTACATTTACATTTGCTCACAAAGCCATTTTTATCTTAAAAACTGATTCAGATGAGAAATCTTTTGATTGTGTTACTGCATAGTAAACCTAAAAAAAAGTAAGAGAAGTAGAAATTTTTCTTGCTCTGCATTTATTTTCTGTCTTTTGATCTTGTCTCTGTTCTGGTGATGATATTACTCTGAAAACTGTGGTAAAATGCCAGGGTGAGAAAGAAGCTTAGCTCTTTGAAATGATTGTGGTGAAATTTGTGTTACACCCTCTGTGATCTGATAACGGCAAATCTAACATGTAAACCTTTGCAGAGACATATACTTCAGGTAATCCATCTATTTGCAGACTTGAACAAATATTGACAGAAACAACTTCATACCTGTAAGTAATGACCCACCACAGTGATGACAGATCACAGCCCTAACTAGAGCCTGTGCATGAAAATGTACAGAGCTTGGCACTGTAATGTGTTTTCTTCTTTTGCATTAAAATTGATCAAGACAAAGGAATGACACTGATCTTCTTGGGTCAGGAGTCAGAAGCTACTTCTGGATGACGTTTTTTAATGGTGTTTGCTACAGAATGGTGTAACCTGAGGTGGAGCTATGCTACATGTTCCAGTCAGATTCTAGGTGGGCTGAATGATGTGCTGGGGGTGCCTCTCTCCACTCTCAGCAGAGGAGGACCATGATACTCACTGCTGGATTTAAGACACCCAGCTGAGTGTATTTCACACTCTGAGTTTTTCACCTCCTTGGATTGCATTTTGGCGAGGTGTGAGAGGTTTTGTTAGATTAGTGTAAACCAGCATGCATATGAATACCCACCTGAAAACTGCTTTTTGGAGAATAGCCCATCCAGTTTTATACATGCTAGATATGATGTGATGCCTATAGTAGAGATATACTATATTGTGGAATTACTATTATTGCATTTTTGCTATCTAGAGAAGTTTAGAAATGTAGCGGTAATATTTTTGTAACAGCAGTGGTCTGAAGATATTTGTAATGTAAATCTTTTGGGTAATGACCTTAAAAACAGACATAAGTATAAAAACTCTTAGGTTTAATAGGTTACTTTTCAGCTGGTAGAAGCTTGGATACTTGCAGGTTCCTAAATTGCTTATAATATTATCCTGCTTTCAATCTTTTCATTCTAGAGTTCTATCTCCCAAAAAAGATGTTTAGTCCAAGATAGACCATATCATCATGGTTCAACAGAGGAAAAGAAAGGGAAACTCTTTTGTTAGTTTTGGAAGAGAAACTGCCCTCCTGCATGTTCACCAAGTACTCCTCCCTCAGTACATCTTGCATGCCTGCTTGATGAGGAACCACAGGCTTCTGTGTATCTGACTCTCCAAAGAAAGTGTTTTGTAGGTGTGATGCCAATGTGCAGCTGTGCACTCCTCAGGGCAAGGGCCTTCTTGGTTTATTCTGGTCTATACAAGGGTTACTACTGGAAGAACTGGTAAGGAATATTATGCCAGGATAAATTTGCTAAAAATATCTTTCTAGTGACCAGTCAACTCCAAAAAAGAACAGTCTCTTCACCTCTATCTCTTCTGCCCACCAAAAGAAGAAGCTTTCCATCTGCTTGCTTGGAAGGCTACTTTTGGCCTGCAAAGGACCTTAATGTCAAAAACAGCAAGAAAAGACACTGCAGGTTGATTTTCTCCCCTTTATATTTTCCCTTTTTTTTTCATTCAGATTTTGGGAGAACATTTCTTCAAGTGCATAATACCTTTTCCTTTTAAAAATAGGGAAGATATGTGTGGTTTTAATACATCTGTAATTATATTCCACAGCTTGCTGAAGCAAAGTTAAAATTACAACTTTCCTGAGGACAGGGAATCAATTTTTCCACCCTGTGCAGGGTGGATATGAAGGCTAGTGTCCTCCCAATGCCATTGACTCAGGGTTGCTAAAGGAAGCAAGTCTTGTGAAGGAAAGTCTTCTCTTATCACTTGGCATTTCTGACTTGCTAATCTGATTTCAAAGAAAAATTGTTTATAGGAGTTCCTGGTTCAAATCCTCCTCTTCGCTAAAGTTGATGTCAAAGCATGTGCAACAGCAACTGGATGAGCAAGTCAAGCTTGTTGAGTTCAGATCCAGAAATGCTAACAATTCACTGATTTAGCAGCTCTCAAATGCCAGTTAATAACCAGAGAAATAGGAACCCATTTAACATTACTGTGTCGGATGATCTGACTTTTTCCTATAGTGGTGCTAAAAATCCAACTTTGGGTGATGTCCCAAATCAACAAATCTCTGAGTCAGTTACTATACTTATTTGATATCCCTGACTACATGAATGAATAAACAGCCTGCATTTTCTCCCCATTCAAAACCTCCCTTTACTTCCCATTGCTACTTACATGATTTTACTGCCCACCCTTTGTCTCTTGCAGCATTGTCTGACCAAGCAGGTGCTATGATGAACGAGGAATGCAGCTCAGGCTACTTTTTGTGTGCGCATTCAGGCCCTTCCTGATAGCAAGTTGGGGAGGATCAGCAGTGATAGCCTGCACTCAAACACAGCATACTTGCTTGGAGAAATCATGGAGTGGGCACAAGCTACCTGGTACCCTTCACATGATCGAATGATAGAGAAGGTGATGAACCCACCACACACTGAACAGAATCGTTAGCATTTTCCAGATGTTTTCCTTGTGCCCCAAATCAATCTTCCGGTTCAGGTTTTAAAAGTCTGTATTTCTGACAATATATAAAATATATTATAGGAACTGTGGTCACAGAAGACAAAAGTTTTCTTGAGTTGTCTGTTTTATATATATATTTTTTAACCAGATGTATAAAGTCATTTCTCTGAAGTACTGACTCAGTTTGCTCAAGTATTGACTTGGTGAAGTCAGTAATAAGAGCTCATTCTTATTTAGTCCCAAGTGGCAAAGGCTACTCCCTCATGATACTTTTAGGGACTCTATTTGTGATCCACCTGGGCATGCCCACCAACAGAAAACTTCCATCCCCCCGGGTTTGCAGGGAGGTGGACATATTTTGGGAGACCACAGGAGTCAATTCTGCATGGCTGGTGTCAGCACTCAGAGCCTGTGGGGTCAGTTGATCTGCTCATCTGTGCCCATGGCCAGGGACAAACCAACATTTCTCAATGGGGACACGGACTGTACATCAGTTCTCTGGAAATAAAAGAGGAAGATGCCCACGGAAGTGGGCCACTTGCATCCTGTTGGCACTGTCCACATCCAAGGTTCGTATTTGGCTCCATTTCCTTGAAGAGGCGAGGAGCAGCTGTGCAGGAAGTCAGTGATAGCCACACCACATAATGTGCTATGTACAAACAAGGGATGAGCTGCACAGCCTTGATAAAGGCAGGGATGATACTGCTGGGGTCAATTCACATCACCTGCATGACCCCACAACCCAAATAAGGGCTGCCACAACTCTATCATGAACCATCAAGAACTGCATTTTGCAATTTTCCTTGGCATTTTATCATCTTGCATCTGGAAACACTAGGGACTCCCAGGCACAGTCTGATTTTGGACATTCTTCTTTAGACCCCAGATGTAGGATTTAGTTGCCTGAACATAGTGCAAATGAAAAAGACTTGTGCCCCTTTAAATGTTCTGGGATACCTGAGTGTCATGAGCAGAGAATTTGTGTCCTTCTACCACTGTCCACAGACAATGCCAGACACTTGCAAAGGACACCATGTGCCTGTGTTTTTGTAGCTGTGTCCCTAGGGGAGAATAGCAGGATGCCAAGTTTAATGCTGTAAATACTCCCCAGGAGGAGCCTGATTCTTTGCATTAACTTCAGAGGGAATATGGTCCTCTACCCCAGATACCTGCACTGAACTCTGAAGCTGGCTTTTGTGACTATTCACTGCTGCTGCAGAACAGGCCAGCTGGGAGAAGGCAGCAAGCCTGGAAGCTGGTGATGGCTACAGCTGTGCAACTGAGCCAGCCACAACACTGCTGAGGCCTTCAGTAATGGTTTTACCACTGCAAGTGGCAGTGAGCTTGGAATTTACCTAAAATTCTCCAAAAACACACCCATTGCTTTCCTGCTGGCATAAATGTGCAATCATAAAAATCTGTGGGTTGAGTACCTCTCCTGTGTAATCTTCTGCATACAGCTTGAGTAACTTACCAAAAATACCTAGCTGCATTCACCTCCTTGGAAACCTGGAAATTAGGTCGTTCACTATGACTATAAAGAGCTGTGTTTCAGGAAGGCATGTTGTGGTTTGATGGCAGTTGTCTAATATGAAGCCACTGAACTGCAGCACAGGTTGAACTGTACTCCATAGCATTTAGGAGATGATAAGTTGCAGTCAGTGGAACTAAGGCTTGAAGTTGCCTCAGTGTTGGTGGAAATAGCACTTTACATTTCAATATTGTCTAAGCTATTCACTATCTGCCCTTTATTACCAGGATAAACCCATGTAACACATGTATCCAGTTCTCATTTGGAAAACACATTCTGTATGTATTATCTCATATACACCAACTAAGTAAACTAATCTTCCTTAAAATTTATTGCTACACTGGTCTTAGTTACACCAAAGAGTTAGGTACCTAAAAGTGGAAGACAATCAAAGCCAAAGGCTTGCCAAAAGTCACACAAGAATTCAGGTATGAATCCTGGAATCATCACAGAGATCTCCAAGATAAGAAATCCAGTTCTGACTGTCAGATATTCTTACGGTAAGAATTCAGCAAAACACCTAACTAAAAGTGTTCATTTTTCTTTTCTTAATATGAGTTTATTGCCAGTTTAACCACACAGAGCTCAGTGCTCAGAGAATGCATTCAGCTTAGCTAAATTAAGATCTCTGCTGGGGCAATTGAAAATGAGAAATTAGGCCCTGGGTTCAAAATGTCCCACAGCATTGCCAAGGCACCAATATCAGAACATGAAAAGCAGAATTATTCTGAACATTAGGCTCAGCTTAAAATGAGGTTACAACAGCTTTTTCTGAAGGTTTAAGGGAGACACAACACTTAGCAGTTGCCTGCAAGTAAACAGCACCTACAGTAGCTGCAGTATCTTTAGCCTCTATAATGCATACCATTGCCTTTGTGCTAGATATCCTATTGACTCTGTGTGAGTCACTTTTTATGACCTCACCAATGAGATAACACCCTCATTCGATAAAAGACTGTATCAATTAAGAAAAGCCCTACTGGCTGATAACCTGATTAAGAGCTGAGTACTCAGGGTGGTGGTGTGAGACCTTTCATTTCTAATCAATTCTGGCTTCTTGTTGAGCAGCTTTATGGAATTATCCAGCCTTTGGCAAACTTTTGTATGATGCTTACTGCACCTAAAGATAAATTATTCTTTATTTGTTCAATTTGCTGGAAGGTGGGGCCCATCTGCTTGTAGGGATCTGTTCTCTTAAGACTTGGTGTCAGAGGGTTCATTTTTCATTTGAGTGTCCTTAGGGCTTTCCTATTTTTGCCATTTTTAGAAGTCAGAAAAGAAAAGAAAAAGGAAGTAATGTTGAAACTTCAGTTTCAAGATCACAGATGTACGTGCTGGTTTATAAGTTCTCTGACCAGCTACATCGGTTATATCAAATTTGAGAAAAATCCCCAAACCCAGTGCTGGAGAAAAAGTTCCTTACCTACATAATCCTGTGACTGTAGATCATAAAATACATACGTTCAATATTACCACAACACAGCCAAACCCTTCCCTGTGTGCAACTGTTGTCACACGTCACTATCACAAAGTAATGGAAAATTTGATACACATCGTGAGACATGCTGTTAGGGCTTATGTTCCCTTTTCCAAGGGTGGAAACACCTATGGGAGAATGCCATGTAGTTTACTTCATAGTTTGGTTCTCCTTTTGTTGCTCCACTTTGGATTCTAATCTTTCACTAACAGGGCCGTTAACAAAGTGCTGGGTAGGAAGGAGATGTGTCCCTTTCTTCTGTTTCAGTTTGAACAAGAAAACCGTCGGATAGCACCGGTGTAGATAGCAGTGAGGTCTTGCTCCTTGGTAACCAGCAATGTTTACTGGTGGCAGCAGGAGCTCCAGGCAGTGCTGGGAGCCCTTGGTGGAGCACTGGGGCTCAGTATAAGTCTGCCTCCACCCTGTCTACCATGCAGACAAATCAGAAAGCACTGTGCTATTCTTTTTTCATTTGTTTGTTTTGGTGGTTTGGCATTTTCTTATAGATTCAAGCCCATCAGTTTAAAATCTGTTCCTCAGGTGTTACTGAGCTGACTTTTGCCACTAGGATGACTAGAGTTTTACTTCAAGAGCTGAGGTCCATTTTCCTCTGGTAGCAACCTTTCACAACTACTTTAGGTCTAGGTGATTCTCCCCCTCTCTTCTGCCCTTGTGAGACCCCCCACATGGAATACTATGTCCAGGTTTGGGGACCTCAGCTCCAGAAAGAGATGGACCTGTTGGAAGGAGTCCCGAGCAGAGCCACTAAGTTGATCGCAGGACTGGAACACCACTCCTAGGAGGACAGGCTGAGAGATCGGGCTGATCAGCCTGGAGAAGAGGAGGCTTTGGAAAGAGCCAAGAGTACCTTCCAGTACTTTAAGGGGGTCTGCATGAAAGCTGGAGAGGGACTTTTTATACAAGCAGATAGTTGCAGGAAAAGGGACAATGACTAAAAGATGTTTAAGTTAGATGTTAGGGGGAAATTCTTTACTCAGAAGGTGGTGAAGTACAGCAACAGGTTGCCCAGAGAGCTTGGGTTGCCCCATCCCTGGAAGTGTTCAAGGCCAGGTTGGATGGAACTTTGAGCAATGTGGTCTAGTGAGTGGTATCTCTGCCCATGGCTGTGACTAAATGATCTGTAGGGTCCCTTCCAATCAAACCCATTCTATGGTTCTATAATATATTATTCCTCTGGAATATCTCAGCCGTGCCTGACAATTAGCAGTTTAGAGACTTTCTGGAACATGAAAGACAGCAAGAAAATGAATCATTAGGTATTTATGCACCAGACTATGCATAGGACCTGGGGGACAAATGCCAGAATGATGTGCCCTGCCCAGAATTGTACCAGGATGCAAAGACATATGGCAAGGAGACAATCTCGTGCAATTCTCCAGGCACCTTGGAGATTACACTAATCATATCACATCATACCATATCACATCTAATAGACACATGTAATTATATTCACATATGTGTACAAGGAAAGACATGGAGGAATGCACTGGCAAGTACTGTTAAGAGGAAGACTTACCCAATTTAACATGGTTATACTGGTAAACCGGTAGCTTAGTAGTGGTGGGAAATCCTTCAGGTATATCATGGTTCTGCATGAATCACAAGCTGCTTAATAGTGCATTGAAATGCAGTCTTGAGCCATGACTGGTAGATGTGCTATCTGATTTATCCTGGGCAAAATGTCCAGAGGGGGTGGTAGCACATTAAGTTAGATGAGCCATCCAGGGCATACCTTCCACTTGTTATCAGCTGTGCACTATAAACTGACCCCAGAGACATTCCAGTGTAAACTGAACTAGAATTATTTCAGACATAAAGACATTCTATTTGCAAGAAGCAAATATCAGGGAAGAGTTGGCATAGGACCTTGTTAGCAAGCAATGAGGGTCAATGTACATTTATAGGGAAAGCAGCAAATGGAAATCATAGAGAACAGACCATTTTATTGGCTCTGGAATTAAGCAGTAGGGAAATGCTAATCAAAACTAGAGGGTTGGAGTCCAGAAGCTGTTGAGATCACTCCAAAATTATGCACACTCTGTTCTTATCCTGCCGGGGTTTTTTGGGATTTTTTTCTCCTACAAATGGTTTGGCTTTTATATTCTTTCCTCACTCTGAAGTAATATGCCAGCTGTGCAAATGTTTGACTCTGTGAACCTTCAAAAATTGATTGTGCTTTCTGGCCTCGCTGAACACAGGCCAACCCCTGTGTGCAGAAACAGTGTTTTCCAGAAGCAGCAGTGAGTACACACAGACATGCTCTTTGCTAAGGGCACTTGCCAAAGCCTTGTGAATGTGTCCAGGAAAAAAATATTCCTGGTCAGTCAAAACACTCAAATCTTTACCATTGGGATTTAGTAGAAAAGATCAATTCTTTAAATTATTACCATACCACTTATTTGTACAATATGCATACAAACACATAATAATGTGTTCCCTAGAGTAAACATCTGTCTGTTCCCCAGAATAATGGAACTTTGGCCAATTTCAATCAAATCTGGCAGATGAATAGATGTCTCAAGTTTATGTAAGTTTCTGTAAAGCTAGAGAAATTAGTTAGCCAGGTAAAAGAAAGAAACTTTATTAGGATATCTCTGTTAAAAGTCCTTCCACTTCAGGAGAAGCTTCAATATTAATTTAGCCCTTAATGCACAGGAAATCAGCATGAGACCTGAATATCAAAATGTTTGTATGTTGGAAACAAGACTTCATTGCCCCACACATTCTAAAACATCTGACCTGATGGGTAGGTTCTGTGATGTCCAATAAGATGAATATACTGACTGATAGCTGGCACATTCATAATCTCTCAGCTTGAAGGAATAACATTAGCATAATTCAATTAAAATTCCATTTAGTGTAATTCAGTTAAAGTTTCAGTGGAACAAGAAGAGAGAACCCTCTGAGAAATGAGTTTTTCTTAGGTCCAATGGTTTTGGTACTACTGTTCAAAAATTTTTTTGCCCAAGAACTGAATGAATCCACTCTGGTCATCCCTCACAGCACATTAGTGGTCTGAGAGGGAGAAGTGGCTTTCCTTTTAGCTGTAAAATTAGATGTACTTTTTTTAGAGAAACACAGACTTATTAAGGTTGGAAAAAAACCTCTGACATCAGCAAGTCCAAGTCTCAACCCACCACCACCACCATGTTCACCACTAAACTATGTCCTCAAGTGCCATATTCACAAGTTTTTTGAACACTTCCAGAGATGTTGACTCCACCAGTTCCTTGGGCACCCTGTACCTATACTTGACAACCTTTGCCATGAGGAAACTTTTCTTAGTATCTAATCTAAGCATCGCCTGGCACAACTTGAGGCGATTTCCTCTCCTTTATGTAATCATGTACTTTCCCATTGCTGTGAGTCATGAAGGCATTTTCAGCCCTACTGCCCTTTATTCCCCATTCTTTGTTACCTCTGAGCCTGAGAGCATCCTGGTTGTCTGCAGTGGCTGTCTTTCCCTGTTTTGCCAACTGTGCACACCAGGATAATGTTTTTGCTTGTCTGACCATGAGAGCTTTGCTCACCTTCCTGCTTTCAGGTCTTTGTTCCTGGTACCTTGTTGAGCTGCTGTTCTTCCTTTGTAAATTCAGCCTGAACCTCATGTTTTTCTCTTTTTTGCCTAATTGTTGTTAATTCTTATTTTCAAAATTGTTTCTTCAGTATTCAGTAAGTTCTTCTGCAGTTTTCGCTTTGGGTAATGAGGTTGGGACCTTTGCACAGAAGTTTGGTCATTATTTGATCACGTCTTGATACTTGTGGTAGAGGGGGAACAGCGTAGAGGTTCTTGCAACCCCTGCTGATCTCCCAGGCAGTTTTTCCCAGGTAAATCCATGAACATAACTACCATGACATTCATTAAAGCAAAAACCTGCACAACACAGTGCTGTACACAAAGATCCTGCATCAGCCCTCCTTGTCTCCCTGTAAGCTGCGGTCTCTCTTCCTTGCTGGAGTTGTCCACAGCCACCCAGACAGTATTTTGTCTTTTTCACATGCTCACAGACCAATCCCATAGCTGATCTCCTGTCAGTCTTTAGCCTTGTACAAGAAACAGCCCCCTTTAACATGTTACTGTCTGAAAGTTAAGTCACATTGACCAACATTTTCAGGAAAAAGGGACTTCTCTGTCTTCTTCATAGTGTACAGGAAATTATATTATTCTCTGTCTGGAGTTTAGGCTCGAATGACTGTAGGCAAAGAGGATCTATTTCCTCAATCAAATTTTTGATGGAGAGTGGGCAGGATGCAAGCATTTCTGTCTGCATATCAGGTGGGAAGGGCAGCAAACAGACACACCTTCTCAAATGCATGTATTTCCCTGGAGAAATTGGGAGAGCAGGCTGGGGAATTTCAGATTTTCATGTGATACTGTTTTCATTTGTGTTGTTCCTGGTATGATATCTACATTTTCCCCTTTACTCCCCTCTCCTTAATCCACATGCAAAGGTGAAAGAAAATCTGTTCATGAATGATTTATGAAAGTGCTACGCAAGACTCAGTTCTTCAGGCAGATTTGTCAAGTAATGTGACATGTTGTATTATACCACATGAGTTATTGGTCTTTGTCCAGTGCTCCTGGGGGTGGCAAGGAGGGGGTGTTGGGTTGCCCTACCAGCAGTGTAAGTTTTACTGTACACTGACATGGGGATTCAAGAGTGTCTTCCTGGTTCTGCAAAGCTGTGCATTTGTAAAGGGCACCTTCACCTTCAGAAACCAAGAAGGAAGCCTCTAGTTGTGTTTCATTCCCAACAAAAGGGGAAATAATACAATTTATTTGTTTCGTTTACCTCGGGGACTATTTCAACTCTACAACTTCAACATGGGTGATGTTCAGCTCTATCTCCTTCAGCTCTCTTCTCAGTCTTCAGTAAACTTATTAGTGTTCCAGGAGATATTTCCAGATCTGGTGTCCTGATTTTCTTTTAGAAGCAGAGCTCCCTTGTCATTAGCACAGTAGTGGAGCATACAGTCTGACAGCCTGTGGTGTTCAGAGGTGGGAAAGGGCAAATGGGGAGGAATGGCCAGGGGATGTTGGTCTTCTTGCTTTAGAATAGGCAAGGAACAAAGCTTGCTGGGGAACAGCTGACTGGGGACAAATAGGCAAATTCAGAGGCAGGTCAAAAAGTTAAGAAAGCTGTTTGAAAACTGGTTTGAATTGAACAAAAAGACCAAAACCTGTAGTACATAGATTGTGTATTTCTCTTTCCAGAGCAGCTTCAAAATTCTAAAGTTTGAGTCACAGGCTCTACACCTCTACACACTTGGCTTCTTAAAACTGATCATGTTTTCTTCCATTTTCCCTATTTTGGATTTTTTATAAACTGTAGCCATTGTGGGAAAGGGTTTTTTTTTCTAAAAAAAAAGGAATTGAGAAAGGTAAGTGAAAGAGTTAGCCTGGTTGTCCATACAAAGGACTGTCTACTTATCAAAAAATTAGGAAAGCTAATAGTGAAATGCGTTTTACTTCGAGTAAATGAGTTTCTGGTAGGAGGTGACTAATGCCATTTATCTTCTTAATGTAGTGAAGCCCAAGATTGTATTTGCCTTACTGACTTATACATAGCTGATGCCTCCCTGCTTCTGTATTCCAGGTAACTGACTCACTTATTAAATAGTAATAACCTTATTTATAATATCCCTCTCAACCTTTTATTTATCTGGAAGTTCTTTTAAGTGGGCAACACATGCAAGTTACTAAGCAGAAAGTAAGTTCAACAAATGAAAACTGCAAAACTTACATGAGAGAATTAAAAAGAAAGGAAGATATATAAAACAGGAGTTAATACTCTGCATGCCTATGTGGATACAATTCTACAGCCTTTATCCAATTGTCCCCTGATTTTCTTTTTTTTGTCATAGTGAAATAGTTTTTTGGTACATAGGAATCCTTGAGGTCCTTCCAGGCTTTTATGGCCTAGCTATCTCATTCCTAAATTATCTAAAAGGTGGACAAAATGGGGACGTCTTGAAGGAGGCACCTGAACAGGATACATCTGCAATTGTGGTCAGCAACCCTCATTTTCATTAGGCTTACCTTGATTTTTAGCTAATGGAGGATATGGCCTGTTAACTCCCTAACTCTAAACCTTTCATGGAGACATGCTCCATGTCAAAGTTTAACTCCCCACTGAGAGGCTTTGTCAGGGTTTGCTGCTGATGGAGAAACTATGTAACAGGAAAGTACAACCTCTTTCCTGGTTCTAATTTTGTGTTTGTGTGCCTATTAGGGTAAGGTTTAACCATGGCTGTAAGAGGACGAGATGTACAGGATGTAGTAAATATTATATCTGTCTTAGAAGTTGTCTTGACTAAAGAGAAAGTCTGTAACACTGAGACAAGTAGAGGACTAACTCTGCCATCTACCTCTGCCATCAAATGTGCTCACAAGGCCGTGCAGATAAACTGGAAAGCATGTTAAAGTCCTACTGGACTGTGTCTACATGGGCAGAAAGAGATCAACTATTTATGTTGGAACTTGGGAATATAAGCATCCCTGAAGAAACAGTAGGAAGGCAGAATTTAAGGTGATTATAGGGGGAAATGGAGAAATATAAATAAGCTTTCGTGTTCAAATTCCAAATAAATATGAAGATTTCAACGGACTGGAATTTTTTTTGTTAGATTAATTTTTCAAGATGCATTTTCATTTTCTCATTATTATTTTCTTTTTAATCTCAGTGTCTTGATAGACTCAGACCTGTGTTTGTAATAAACTCTATGCACAAAGATCCTATATGTCAGTTTGCATACTACATTAATTTCAGTCTATATGGCTTTGACCTGCATATTTTTAAGGCAATAGATTATGAAAGAGAATAATTTTTATCCTTTGCCTCTCTAAATTAGACATTGTTCAGATTTAAAGAAAACACTGGTGTCTCAAGGAGAAAGGAATCCTAAACTGAATCTGAAGTCAGCTTCAGAGGTCAAGAGAAACATGTCCTTCTTCAAAGGGATTCAGTCTTCTACAGACTGAAATTGCCTGTCTCTACTACCTACACTCTGACTTCGCAGGATCTTCTTCCCTCTCTGCACAGTTCATTTCTCTAGAGTACAAAATAACCTTTCCTCTTGGTTGGCAGATACCCCACAGGGTTTTCTCAAGAGCTGGCAGTCCAGGAAGTCCTTTTGTGGTTTTTTGGGGAATTGCTGTGAAGCAGTTATGGTAGGAGAACATTAGGAACACGATTACAAAGAAGTGTGTCATACTAATTCCAGCAGCCAAGCCTGCAAATCTCGTAAGTTGTCTTTGGCACCAAAAGGCCAAATACTGCCTTCCAAAGAAAGTGCAAGAAACCTCACAACAGCAAAAAGGAGTATCTCACCGTGCTGTGGATATAGCTGGCACACAGCTGACCTATGGAGCTTCAGTGACTTTCCAAAGAGACCAAAATACACGGATTTGAAGAAAATACAAATGAGCAGTAGAGACACAGGGGTG
>VZTR01010130.1:36094-102682 GCA_013400775.1 Chaetops frenatus | reverse complement strand
TGAGCAGTAGAGACACAGGGGTGACAAGCTTGCAGCAGAGGTTTGTAATTCTGGGGAAGGTCAGGATGAGGAGTGAGGAGGGATGGAGGTGCAGCATGCTCTGTATAAACTTTTGTTTGTACCTCTAATGAACCAAGGGGATCCCTGATATTTTACCCAAGGGCTAGACTGAGCTAGCTTTGTCAGTCTCAGAAATAATTACATACTGTAGTGAACTAAACCTCTAGACTGGGACTAATACCTCATCTGTAAGTAAACATGTTGGGTCAAAAGCATAGATGTGCTTCTGTTCATGTAAATGACGTTTTATCAGTTTGCTTAAGCGCTGACTCTTAGCTTATAAAACACCTGAATTTACTGTATAATACAGTCAACTTTGAGAAACAGCTTGTAAATAAATGTTTCTGATGAAGAATGATAAGTCACCGAACCACAAAACCATTTCTGTTTGCCAGTTAAGATTCAGTGGCCTGAAGAAAAAGTAGATAAGGAAAGATATTTGTTCTCTACAAATAGCTTCTTTTTACTTTTGGTAGTTCACACGTTTGAGATAAATGCCAGATAAACAGGCATAGTTTCTAATTGTTTCTACATAGTGCCCAAGGAAGGGAAACAATGACTTTAAGATTTTATGCTGCCTTTTTAACTGTATCACTTATATAAGGAAATATTACTCATGTGCAGAAACCAGAGGCTTTTTTATTTTTTAATGCAAGATCTGAGAATTTCAGAAGGAACCTTGAACATGATTATTTTCATTATGTAGTGCCTAGTTTGTTCATGGCTTTATTTTCAGTTGTTCTTATGAACATTGTAAATGAGAAAACAAGTAGTACATTGAAGCAGGACCCAACAGTGCACACCCAGTGGTACCCAGCCTACAATCAGCACATTCATTGTCTAGACATCAGGGCTCTCAACACCTTGCATGAATCACCAGATAAACTGACATCCAATTCCCTAAAGGCATGTCTACCCTGCTGTCACTCCAGCAGCAGCAAAGAGAGACATATCACAAGACCTGTGTCAAATGAATCTAAAATAGCCTATGCTGCTGCAGCTCATTGATGAAATTATCTGTTTTATTTTTTGCACAAGATGAAATCACTAAGGTACATGCTGTCACATCTAGGAAAATTCCTTTCACTTAAGCTGAGCCATCTGAAGATAGCTCTCTGGCCTTACGGTTTCATATGGGTCTCCATTAGTTCAGAGAGGAACATGGGCAGCTCTAGAAAATGATTCCCCTCTCTTGGGGTGAGTTGGACAGAGGAAGTGAGGCATTTGTGGAGTCTTATGTGCTCAAACTTCAGATCCCCAAAGTTAGGTAAAAAAAGTCTTCCACAATGTGGTTGCTCTGTGTTTCTGTCAATTTACTGTGCACTCATACATCTTTCCAAATCAGGACTAAATTGGTTTTTCAAGTGACATGAACTCAATAAGGCCCACTTTGGTGTCCCCACCAAAGATCCTAACACAGTTCTTAGAAGAATAAATTCTGATGCAATGTTGAAGACATGCACATCCAAAATAAGAACTGTATCAGCCTCTAATACATCAGTAAATGAATGTGGAAGGCAGTCAGCTGGTCATGGAGAGGTATTTATTCACTGTATTAGACTTCTAACTGTAATGAACATAGAGCTGTGCAAACAGAAACCAGTAAGTCTTTGGGAGGCCTTGCTAAAAGCTGCACAATTGCTCAAACAGACAAAAGAAGGTGTGAGCCTTGAATGTGAGAATAAAATAAGTATATTGTGGTTTACCTTAATATCAGAACAGTCACATGGCTGCTTTTCAAGGAATAATACAAGAAATTAATCTTGCATTCATGTGGTAAGATTGAAATCTTTATAAATTGCACGGCAAAGATATTTTAGGATCAAATATCCTTTTAAGTCCAGCAGTATTTTTCAAGACACTCACAAAGTTAATATTTGATGTTATGTTTCTAGTGATATTAGTACTGTAAGTGGTGTAATTAGAATGTTAACCAATAAAAGACAGAACCAACACAAACCCCAACAAGACAACTAATCATATAACTCTTCCTTTCCAATACCTGCTATTCTTGCTTCTCTTATGAAAAAACTTTGAACATGGGAAGAAAAAGGGTTGTGATATGATGTTACTACTGAGATTCTAGAGTATTAGAAATGCTTTCAATATTTCTTATTATACTGTAATAAATATTGTGATGGTATTGAAATCTGATACTGATTTTAAAAATTGCTCTTTAACTCATCTGTTACTAACATTGCATGCATCACATGGGAACAGGTTACTATTTTAAAAACGTCGTGATCTAGCTTAAGAACGAAAGTTTTCTTTGCATTTCCAAATTACTTTTTAAAATCTATTTGGTCAGAAATCTTCCTTTTGTTCTTCAACAGCATTAACAGTTACACTGCAGTCACTGACCCGATGAAATGACATATTTTCAGGACTTGGAGGTCTTCAATCTGTAACTAGGTATGTATAGTATATACCAACTTGATGTATTTGGGCTCTGGTGACAGCTCTAGGCAAATATTCCTAGTTTAGTTATATTTGTTGAACAACAGACAGCAAAGTAGCAAAGCTGTGAACAATATTATTTAAAGTTATTACACAGAGTACCTACAGTTGAAAGAAAATATAGACCTGGTGCTGTCACATTCAATCAGTCTATATGCTGATGCTTTCCTGCCCTCCTTTTTGACATAATTTTTGGACTTGGATGACTTAAGAAATAGCCATGCTGTCCACGTGGTCATTTCCTTCCTTTTGTTTGTCACTGGGTGGAAGTCCAAGGAAAGCTTCTATTGCTGTGTGAGCACTGACCACCTCTTCCCAGTGAGATGTTTTCCTAATGTTAGCAAGGTGACTGTTTGTAATGTTCAAAATGTTCATGTAGACATAGAAAAAAAAAAAAAAGCCACTTCTTGGCAATTGTACAAGATCTTTTTTTATCTTACTAGAAAGGCTGTTATGTATTGACAAGAAAAACTCATTCCTCCCTTTCTATTAATTGTAATCTAACACCCCAGCAATACATGTCCTTAGGCAGAATAGGTTCAGTAGCTCTGCAGAGCTTCATCCTTGAGACCTGCTACAATTCTTCTAAGCCTAAATCAAGGGAGTGATAACAGACTTTTAAAATAATATTACTTCTGTACTCTAGAGTTATGAATCATTGGCAAGGTAAAGTTGTAACTTTTATTTGAACAATGTAAATTCTTCTAATTGATTTTCAATTGAAACAGTCCCAGACGGCAGAACATGAAGTGGCATCAGCCTGCAACTTCTACATGGAAGGTGCTTTGCCTTTTTCATCTCTGAAACAAATGAGGAATGGAAGGTATTTGTTGAAGAAGGGATGAAAAGAGTGTGTTTCATTGGTGGGTCGTGTTTGCTCCTGTGTCACACGGGGCTGAAGCGGATGCTGGGAGGAAGATGTCATATTACAGACAGCAGTTAATAATTGTCACTGTGAGTCAAGGTACTGTCTGGACACAAGGAGAGTTTGGAACAGATGCACCAACCAGGTGTACAAAGCACATGGCACAGAGCTGACTGAGGGCAGCTCCTTTGCTGGGGGGTCTCATTCCTTCTTTCTCCAGGAAGGATTTTTGCATCATTCCTTTGTGCTACAAGACAATTAATCGTGCAGGGATGGGGAAGCTCACTGGGTGATTTTCCAGGTAAAAGGACTCTTTGTATAGGTCAATAAAATTTGCTGCCCAGAAGTGTGCAAAGAACTGGTGTGGGAGGAAAGCTTGGGGTTGCATCTTGCACAGGCAAAGCAAAAACCTTCCATTTCTATCTTGCTTCCCTGGTCCTCACCCCTGCTGCTCTGTATGAGAGCTTTAGGCTTGCTGAGAAAACTGAGCATCAGCACCACATCTCACTGCTCAGCAGCTGCCACCCCTGCCTTGCTGCAGAACCTGCTGGAAAATATGGATTGCTGAAAGCCATGCGGCCTTTCTGGAGATTCAGCTGCACTATGAACATTTTTGCTTCTGTACCTCTAGGGTCTTTTCCTACCCCAGGTTGTGGTGCTCCATTTCACTTATGTACTGGGCTTGGGAACAGAAGGAGGAACAGAAAAGCAGAATACTGGACAAATGTACATTTAAGTGAGTATAAAATCCCACTGCTTCCAGCTGTCTACTGTATTGAATAAATTCTTCTTTTTTTCTTATTGCTTCAGGTTTCTATGTTGCATTTAATGTCATCCAGTGATGTACCGTGGATCTGTCCACCTGTTCATCTGCTGTTCTCAGACAATTCCTGTAGCTGTTGGATGATTTCCGTGGAATCTAGCAGATATGTGATCCCAAAGGCCCTAGATTCTTGCAAATCCCATGAAGCAAAAGAGAAACTGTTGCTATTAAAAGAAAGGCTAATATTGATCTATAAGCTCAACCCTTGCTATTTAGCAGAGAAGCAGGGTCTTCCTGTTCCACAGCTCATGCATCACTGGTTTTTTCCTCATAACCTTGCTTATTTTACTGAATTTTACATGTATGTATTTTACATGGGTTTGATTGATTGGTTTTGCCTCATGTTTGCTTTGTCTGTGCATAGAAGTCACATGCTGTTACCTGAACAGAAAGTGTAGCATGGTTATAATGCAAGAGTTATACATGTGGTGTGTTCATGGTGTTCATTAAGGTGTTTATGTAAGGGGAGCCACTCACAATAGGATGCAGTACCTCTGTCTTGCTGTAATCATGGTCACACTGTGGACTCTACTAATGCAGGAAAGATGAACCATGCCACAGGAGAATATGGCCCATTAGTTTCCTTAACTGAAATGATGGGTATTTCTCCACATGAATGGGTCCACAAGCCAGACAAATTGCTTATTTATGAAAAGGGCAAATTACTTTACATAGTTATGAATAGTGAATTTTCACCTAGAAAGATACTGCAGTGAAGTTCACTTGGGCAGTCATCATGTGTATATCTTGATTCGTCACTGCACAACCCTTGAGCTGGGCACTGGATTTTTATCTGTATTGTATCTTTAATATTTACTTTTTATGGGGTGAACATATTTCATATAATCCAAGAAAATCCTGAAAAGTTGTTGTGCACCACACCATCAGTGTAGTCCATGTTTCAGATTCTATGTGATGAAGTCATACATGCGTAATAGATTCTGGATATTTGTCAAAAATTCTTCGTGGTGGGATGATTTAATATGGAGCTTTACAAATTACTCTGTACTGTTGGAAACCAGCTGAGCCCTATTCCGACCTGGTGATCCACTGAGCTGGAAGTGCAGATGGGAAATACAGCTTCTCCCTTGCTTCTCTGGCCGTGCATGACATTTAAAGGCTGTCAGGCATAGAGACTATTTTCCCTTTGGCCCAGTGTTTATCCCCTTGACTCCCTAGTACCAAGAGACACTGTACCCATGTATGGAGGAACAAAACCATGAGGCCAAAGGTGCCTTAAAAAAAGGTAGGGGGTGAATGTGTAGATCTTTATCTTTAGTAACCATAACAAAGCTCACTGCATTGTGTTGTGTTTTTTTACGTGAACAATATTGAATGAAAAAGGCATGACGTAAAGGAGCACCTCCCAAAAGATCTGCACCTACGATAACAGTTTATGGATGTGGCTAATATTTCTAGAATGTAATTAATTAGACAAAGGAAAAGAGGTGCACTTCATTTTATGGCCTGTTTGATTCCTGCAGTGTTTGTATCAGATGCCTATGCTTCCTTTTGCAATGCCTGCTCAGAAACAAGCTCTCTCAGTATTATTCACACAAATGATTCATAGCATTGTACTGAAAGGAAGGTGGATGAACTTTATCATAGAAACTGTAGTCTCAGGCCTCATGGAAAAGAGGTTCTGTACAGAGTGTAGTACTGCCAGACCTCTCAAAAAATCATACAGTCTCATTTTGTCCTCTTTCTATATAATCCAAGAAATTGGAATGAGCTGAAACAGAGATCATTTGTATGGAATTACCTATTTTTTTTTTCTGATTATTTCTATTTCTTTTTTGATGATTAAACATATACAGTAAAATATTATTTTCACAATACATAGACAAGCTTCTTTGGTGTTTGTGGACATACTCATATCTCCTTATATTTTTGACTTATTGAATAAAATCTTTATCATACTTCTGAGATTATCTCCAAAGGGGCTTAAACTGCTGCTTCCTCATACAGCAATTTCCCTAGGGCAGCACCTTCTCTGAGCATGTTTGACTCCTGCATTTCATTGAAGACTTGAGAAACATAGATCAAAATTGACTGACAGAAAAGAGAAAGTCCTCTAACACAGCTCATACTGCAGCATTCATTAACTTTAAAAAACCCGTTGTGTTTGAATCCCTTTCCGTCTTCCTGATGCACAGCTAGCAGGTCAATCTGTGTATCAGTGTAGACAGAGCAGCTCTCGGCTCCTTCTGGTTTGGTAACATATTAAAGGCACTGATCACTAAGTAGCTGTGTGGTCCACAAACGAGCCAAGTACAATCTGTCCACTGAAATCAATGCACAGTAACTGGTTTTGGAGAAGGTGCCACTCGAGGAACTAAAGGTCTGAGAAGCTGGGATATACAAATGTATCAGCCTTGGACCAAACACAAGCAGGCATCTGAAAATTCATTGTGAAAACAGATTGGCATGGTTGCAGATGAGGAGGTTGCATCCAGTTACTTTTCATTGAGAAATAAAAATAAACAAGTAAAAATCCTCAAACAGTAAAAGATCCTCCAACTTGAGGCAAAGAAATAGAGAGATAAATAAAACAATTATAAGAGCTATTTGCTGAGGTGAAGTAGGAACTGGTTGCTGTAAGAAGTTCTCAAACCAATAAAAGATTGCCCTTGTGGATGTAAATCTAATGGATGTCCCCATAAAGCACTCAGGGGTGTACCAGACACGTATCAAAACCTGTTGAGCCACTTTACTACAGTCACGTAAAACTCGTTTACAGTATCTCATCAGTGATTAGATTATGATTTGTCAATGTTTCCATGAATCTTGTTGTCTAGGTAAAAACAGTGAACCAGCAGCAAAGCCTCAGTAAATATTCATAGAGATTATATGGCAGCATGTGTTGGTCAAAATGAATGCCAGTAACAGAGATTAGGAAAAGGTCTTTAGAAGGCAGTTTTGACTATGTTGCCCTTTTTTCTTCCGGGGTCTCTAAGGTTTATTTACTTAATATAATGAAGTAATACCTATTATCTTCAAGATTATCTCTGCATTCCTAGGTATACTTTTACTATGTTAGTGGTACTTAAAAAATTTGGAACATTATTGCAAAGCCTTAGAGTAATTTGCCATGTAGCTGGTTGTTTTTTTTTTCTAGTAAAGCAGGAGCTAAAAATACCAGGAGTTTTGACTTTCAAACTATCAAAAATCAGACAAGCAAGACAGAAATGACCACTGGCTCACATCCACTGAAAAGTCAGCAATGTGCATACAAAATCACATACTTTCTCATTTGTTCCAATGGAAAATACAGCAAAATCTTAATCATGCTGGACATCTTGATAAAAATGTCAATAAAATCCATGGAAACACTCCACCTCAATGTGGTTTAAATCTGAGACACTATGATAACTTTAAACCCATAAGGTTTTTGAATGGATTCTGCAGGTCCAGAGACTTGAGAGCAAGACCTGAATTTAGCAAATATTTCTGTTTTCCTGCATTAGTTTCCACTGCCAGTGACCAGGTACATCTGTGCTTCCTTTTGCTGGATAGAGATTTGTCGCACAATCTTGGCCATTTTGCATGTGAATGGTACCTTTCAGAGACCCTTAATGTGTGGCATAAACAATTCAGTAGGTGACTCATTCACTTTTTATCCCAGCATAAACCATTGTTTCCCATCCATCACACATATAATTAGAAGATGGCCTTTTTCTGAAAGAACAATTGTACGGCTAAAAATTGATGATCAGGGGTAAATTCAGTAAAGGAGAAGATCCACTAATCCTATGGTGGTCTGATTACAGCTTGGAGAAATTTTCATAGCAAGAAGTCTTGCTTTAAATTTTCAGCTAAATAGAGTGTTCTGCTGTGTTTCTCTGTGCTCTGCCTTGCCTATAAGTTGAAAGCACCTGCCCACAGTGAGTTCCTAAAACAGCTTGTGAAGTCACAGCACATGAAAGGCCTTGAATGAATGTGAGGTAGTGTTATTACTGGGGAGGTGTCTCTGCTGGAAATGCAGAAAACGATAGAGGTTAGATAGCAGATACTTTTATTTCAGTAATTTTCATTGTCTTTCTGGTTCATTTTTACCCTAGCTGTCTAGCACCACAAATTAGCAAGACTGAAGGAAGTGAAAAGCCAGCATTTTTTTTCCTCTGTCTGTATCAACAGTACAGGTTATTACCTGGGAAAACTTTTCTGGAGGAAGACAGCACCTTGCCGCTTCGCCTAAAGCTAAATCACTGCACATACTGGGGTGACCCACTGAAAGCATTCAGTGAAGAATCTGTGTACGTGTGCCCTTACAGTTTTGCATAGTTCTGCTATGTCAGTAAAGCTGTAGCTGTAGTCGAAGTTACATTGTCCTTCATGTTGGCCTTGGGCCCCTATCTGCCTTTCATCTTAACCCTGAAGTTTTTTACTTGACCCCACACAGCAGTGTAGCCTGACTCTGATGGGAGGTCTGGTCACCTCTGGGTACCAGGCTGACCCGTCTGCTGCTGACTTTCCAGCCAGTGGCTGTGTTGTTGGAGTCAGCACACGTGACACAGAAAGCTGGTGGACAGGAACTGCACAATTCCTTGTTCCTGGCTCCTGACCTCTCAGCATACCATCTCTCACATTCTATATGGAGGAGAGCCAAGTGTCTGCAGAGATGCTCCCCACAGGAATGGATATGAGATGTCAAGGAGGACTCTCATCGCCTGGCCTTTGGCAAGAATCTTTGGTGTTGACTTAAATAATGCATGGATGTGCATTTCAGTGCAGGACACAGGATAGATACAGGATACGAAACCTGATGTAAAGGTAGGAGGTGGCTAGTAGAAGGCAAAACAAACCAGCTCTGAACATCAGCACAGACAACTTCTAAGTGATCTTCATTCTTTGACAATTGCAAAAAGGCTGGGCATTGAAGTCAGGTTCTAATCTTCTTCCAAAATGGGACTGAACAGTTCTGGCACACAAATTGTTTGGAGTCTTGTGTTCATAAATCAGCGGATACATCTTTAGAGAGCATAGTAAAAATTCTCAGCTCTAGGAAGATCAGGTCTTTTCAAACATGTGGCAGAGGAAGCAGCATTTTGTTGTCAGTGGTACAAAATAAGAGAAGCAGCAGCTTTGGTGAGCAGCAGCTCCTGGAGTTGATGGAAATGTGGCCTGCTGGAAGCCATGTTACCAAGAAAGCTGTGGAGGTATATGGAAAATTTAAAACCTAAACAAAACCGGTGAAGGGAAGACTCAAGACTCCTTGGGAATGTGATAGGCTTTGAAAGAAGATGACAAACAGTTTCTTAAATGATGTCCGTTCNTTTTTTTTTTTTTTTTTTTTTCCCAAAAAAGAGAAGGAGCAGGTGGGGACACTTACAGACCTTGCCTATCTTTTACAGTATTCCTTGCTTTTAACTCCTGGCCTCCCTGAATTCCTATTGTTCTAGACTCAAACCAGGCCTGCAACAGTGTTAGCTTACGACTTGCCTTTCAAACAGAATTAGCTGGGCTATTCAAACATCTGCTCATGTAATTCCTCATCCAAAGTTACAAGTGATATTGCTAAAAGTTAAAATTTACATTTGGATAATGCCTTTCATCTGAAAGGATTCCTAGGAGAATTCACCAGAACATGTATGCCAGTAACATCATCATTCCAACAGCAAAATGAGGCCAGAGCGTCACATCAGATAATTTCTTATTCCCTTGGCAGAAATATGCAGAGATTCAAACTGCATGCCTCAGAAACCTCTCAGGAATTTCCATCTATCTAAAATTTCATAGCAGGGGAGATATCACAGCCAAAATGATATTCAGAGGGAAGTAAAAGCTTAAAGGACATATTGATGGCTGATGTCCTCATCAAGATTAACCATCTGTACTTAGCCAGTGTAACTGCTGCAAATAAGTTTTGTGCTTTATCAGCTTGACCACAAAGGTTAATTAAACTTCTTTCTGGATTTGATGCTTTTCTAAGAACATGTAGAAAATTATTTATAGGGGCTACCCAGTTTGCTACAGGTAGTGCTACTATGCATTAAAAAAAAAGACAAATTAATCAGAGCACAGTGAACGTATCAGAAATCTGTCTAGAAAACAGGGGATAGGTTCTACTTGCATAAAATTTCCTCATGTCAGAGACCATATGCTTAAAGTCAGGCTTGGCATCACTATTTCATGACAAGACTTAGTCCACTGGTGCCTGTCTTAAAGTAAACGTAGCTGATATTGAAAGATCACGTGAAAATCCTAACTTTCCATTCAATGCAGTGATAGCAGGATAAAGCTCTAAAGTCAGTATGGAGCTGTCAATAAAATAAAGTGTGCTCTGTAGGCAGAAGACCTTGCAGAAATGTTGAAGCAGATGTCTGCTTGTCACTGCTGCTGCATAAGGGAGATGGCATAAATTTCAGATGTCACTGTGCTCTACTGTATTTTATTTCCTGAAAACATTTACCTTGCCTCTTGAATGGATATCTCATTAAAGGCACAAATCTGAAATACTGCTTTCCTAGAGGAAGCTCACCTGGAGGTCATAAATCAAGAAAACATAAAAACCCCAGCCTAGACAGAGCCTATCTCTTTAAAGACATCTTAAAAAGAGGAACAAAGCAAAGGATACAGAAAAGAATGGGATGTAGGCTTTTCTGTGTACATCAATTTTGCTGAATCACATCCATATCACCCCAATTCCAATTCTAATATTTTCTTTGTATACAAAGAAATGTCATATCATCCTCTGAATCTTTTGGCCCCTTTTAACTTATTTTAATTAACTACTCATAGTCCTTACTCCTTTTGAATACCAAAGACTCAAGAAAAAAGAAGTCATATGCTAAAATACATGCATTTTATAGAAAAAGATAGGAAGATTGAGAAGGTCAGACAAGTCAAAGACCAGTGGAAAACATTCACTTATGTATGTGTACACGTGCATTTATGCTCAGATTAGGTTTTTTCTCTTCATACAAACAGAGATTTTTCATAAGGAACTGTTTCAATCTTTTATTATACAGAAAAATTATGAACATGATGTTTTAGTACAAGAAGGGAACATGTACCTTTATAATGTTAGAAAATACTCAGAATCACTGTCTAAATTGTCACTTCCCTTCAGTAACTTTTGTCCAGAGAGGTGCAGCAAGACAAGACATTTCTGATTTCATGTGCAGTGAGAAAACACCTACATGAGGTAAATCAATCTTTTTTTTCTTTCTGGGCAATGACTGAAAATCAGACGCTTTGCTGGGTGTCTTCACAGGAGAGCACTTGAGAGCACTTGGGGATTTGGTCAGGGGTTTTTGTGTTTGCTTGTTTGTTTGTGGTTTGTTTCTGTCTTAACCTACACCACAGCCATAAGTGTTTATTCCTGAGTTTTGATTCTGGGTAGTTTCTGTCTGTTTTGTTCATGGACCTGTCAGTGCAATAAGTCAAATGAAAGTAAAAGTTTCCACTTCCAAAGTGACTGAAATCCAGATCTGATTTATTTTATGACTTGAGGTCTTCCTTGTCCTGTTGCAGCTGGGGAGTTAGCTCTCTGACAAGACACTGCAGCAAACATTCAGTGTTTTATATAGATCTTCTCTGACTTATCCTCTGGTTTCTATGGAAATCCATATGATCCCCATAGCTACCAAGTCTAGCTCTTTTCAGTGTAGTAGGATAGACCTACAGGTTAACCCACACAAGTTCTATCCATTCAGTTGTATCCATGTTAGGGAGATTTAAACAAATCGAGGAACAATACAAATATTAAATTAAAACATTTCTGCTTTTTGGGTGATGTGGTAAAAGATGATGTCCACACATTTTGTGGCTCTAAGCTGGTATTTTTATGTTGCTGAAGCATTTTTAATTGTTGTAATTGATGTAAATATTCTAATGCAATTATAACTAATTCAAGGTAGAGCCATTTTTAGTAGCTCTAACATACATTTAATTTTGGGTTACTTTTTATGTTACAGGGAAGTATTTATATGAAGTATAGGAACTATATTTAATACTAAGAGTGAGGTAGATATATGTTTATATGCTTGCATTTGAGGGCATTTAAATAAATTGAAACTAAAATACTAAAATACTATAACACATAAACTGAAAACTGAGGCAAAAAAAAACCATTTTGGCCTTTTACCACAACAAAGAACTCAATTTAAATCTACCTGGATATAGAATATCTGGTTTAGTTTTTCTGTTGAAGTCCCAGCAGCAAAACGTGTCAGCTGTGTTGCTTATAAACTTTCATGGTTCAGAAGGTGCTGACAAAAGACAAATTGCTGAAGAGGGACTCTGTCCATTTGTCAAGGAAAACTGAAGGATGAAGATACAAGTCCTCTTTATCTGAAACCATGTGGATAATATTCTGCATGGACAGCTGTGTTAGTGATTTAATTTTATAGCAAGCAAACAGTGCTTATTTTAATGGGATTTATTAAGATATATTTAACACAGCTTACCTTCTGCTTCCCTGCAAGTGTCAATATTGCTAAAGCCTAATATTGTGCAGAGTTTATTACTCTCTTAACTGGCACTTGTCTGATCTTTGGTATTCACATAACCTGATAAGGCACCATTGAAGCATGTAACTTGTTGTAAATGCTTTATCATTTTTCTCTTGTAATCTTGCTATGTTTGAGATAGATTCTGAAGCTTGTTTATTGGTTCCATATAAATTTGCTGTTTGCTGTAGTAAAAATCACCTGTGTTTTTCTGTTGGAAACTCAAGAAAAACCTTCTTGTGCAGTTACCATGTTTCTGAGAGCCCCAGTGGGAATGCACAGGCATTTGGTAATTTCCTAAATGGGCTATTTTTCCTACATAGTCAAGGTCATCATATTTTTTGTCAGATCTTTAAAATAAATTTATTGCTTAGATTTTGTCTGTCCCATTTCCCCCCAGTGCAAAATGACCACACACATAGAGGCAGAGTGGTCTTAACCCCCAGGTAAACTACATTGCCCTTCAGCCAAATCCGCGTCCCCTCCATGTTTTTGAATTATATATGCAAATTACAGTATCATCCTGGAATTTAACCTTTTCAGATTTTGTTCAATTCTGTGCACTCCTTAACATCTGTAGGGCTTGAACTTTTAACCCATTCATTTAAACTCATTTGTTAACCCATTCACTCATTCATTTTTGCCCATTATTTCAGCCCATTCATAACATATTCAATTCAGACAGCCTCAGGGTGACAGCTGTTACAGCAGATCTTAGGGTACCTTTTTTTTTGTACTGCTACCTTCTATGAACTTCGATAGAAAATAGGATCGTGTCTGTTAGATAAAGAGAGATACTTTGGGTACAGTTCTCAGCTGCACTGTAACCAGGGTTTTGCTGTTTCTCCTTCCCTGTCTTCGTGGACTTGCTAGTCCTGCTTCATAGTGGTGCCGTGACAGCTCCAGCACAAATTGAGACTGATTTGAAGCAAGAGGCACCTTAGCCTTTAGGTTAATGGTTTTATACAAATATTTTGAGAAATAATTTGGATCTAAATGGGCATTATTATAATGAGGAATGAGCATCTCAGTTCTCCCTAGCTAGCTCATCTGTCCCTGTTAAGCTATTGATATAAGTGGCTTTCAAAGTCTGAAACTGCTTCCATGACAACTCTTATTTGGCTGTAAATTGGATTGTTTCGAATCTGGGGAAGAGGACCTGTAAACATAAAATCAATGACTCCTGGCCATTCCAGTGGTGTAACATTTTTGTCAGGAGCCTGTTTATATCAGATTTTTAAGCATCCTGACAAAATAAAAATATGATTTATGGTGCTTTAACCCTGAGACCTGTCACGTAAGTAGCCACTATGAAGCAAACAAAATGTTGTGCATTTTAACTACTCAGGCTTTGGGGAAAGGTTCCCTCGGGGAAAATGCAAGATCTTCAAGCTACAACAGATCACGTTTCCTTCACTCCTGTTTTTCTGGAACACGTGTCTGATGGATTTTGATATAACAGTTGACCATTGTCCCTATTCTTACTCATCCCTAATCATTCTGAATCTACTTCATCAAGTCAGTCAAAGCAGACAGTTTAGCACAGACTTGAGCAAATTTGTCTTACATAGGTGGCAGTGTCTCAACAAGGGAAACCTTCTCTGAGTACAGCCATGCAAACGTACAACCATTGTTCATTACTGTGGAAATGTTATCTGACTATTCCCTTTTATTTATCTATGACTCCATCTCCCCACAGTGCACATTTATATTTACCAGTGCACATTTAATTTTGCATAACAATTTGGGGAACATATCAAACTATATGAGCATTTCCTTAATTTCTTCTTAATCAGGATGTTTTTAATGTAAGAAAAAAACTCAAGGAAAGATGTGCTCTTCTGAAACAATAGCTAAAAAAATCAACAAAATCCTAACATGTAAAGATGATGGGCTATAATACTTTTTTAGAAGTCCAACAATTTAGTAGTACACTATACTATTATTTCCAAAAGTTGACAGGAAAATCTGGTCCATAAAGAATGGTTTCATTTTCCTGGATCTCATCACGCTTAAAGGCTTTGTGAAAGGCTGGGAAACAGGTAGAAGATAAAAAAAAATAGGATAAAAATCCAGCAGCTGAATTTAGTGGGTGGATCATATGTTTTAAAGTAGGATTAAGCCTCATTAAGGGACTCTTCATAGAGTAGCAGGAAATACAGTATGAAGATACCTAATGCCCTGGCAACACCAACAAAGTAACCTAGGAAGTATGAGCTTAAGGTGATGGATGGGATGGAGAGAGAGTTGGGAATGAGATTCACAATTCAAAGCTCTTCATGGGATACAAGGAAGCTGGATGAACTGATGATAACCCCTGACATTTGCAAAAATAAATATTCTTTATTTTAGTCACGTTACAGGAAGTTCTCTTGTGATTACAAGCACTTCCACTGTTCACCAGTTATGGATATTAAGTGCAGACATGGAGGAATTTGGCCTTTATCACACTGAATAATGTGTGGCTCTTTGTTGCTGAGTTGTTGTTACAGTTCTGCTGAAGAAGATTCTTTGATTTCCTATAGTCCCTTAAAAGGGCTTCCCTCCTGGCATCCTGCATCACATGTAACTACAACATAATTCTGGGGTCAGCTGATACACAAGATCATCAGAGGCAGTGAAGATGACAGATGACTATAATCCAGCTGTAGTCAGTATCAATCTTTCCATGGACTTCTCTGCCTTTGAGATCTGAGGCTTTGTATTGAATGGACTGCTTCACTCAGAATGCTGAAACCACCCCCAGATACTGAAATATGGTCCCTCCTGGAAGTTTAGGTCTGCTGGTTTGAGCCATCTTCCATGAAACACCACTGATCACAAGAGCACACATGACAAGGGTGGTGCCAGGACTGGGCAGCTTTGCAGGGCTAAGAGCTGGAACCAATTACTGCCTTCAGAAATCAAAGAAATATTTAACTTGACATTTGATGGCAGCACAACAGAAACTGCTTCCCCAAGGTTATGGAAAGTTTCCTTGATCATGAAGTTCCTACCACTTTTATGCTGTTGTTCCAATCATCCCTGAGAGTTTGTAATCTCCAAGGAACTGAACTGCCATGTACCTTCATGAAGAATGCAAGTACTTAGAAATAATCTTAGGTACCTTTGGGAAGAAGCAGTCATCTAGGGAAAGACAAGGCAGAGTGGGAGGGAGGGAAAAGAGACTGAGAATGAGATCTACTGATCAGCAAGTACATGAAGATACTGTCACGTATTTTTTCCTTCTAGGAAATCTGCATGATACACTTTTACTGGTGATATTTCTTCTGTGTGGACTCATCTCTTCCTCTAGAGGTTGAGTTCTTCTCTCAGATAGTTCTGCATAGCAGCTAACATTGTACTCAGCAACTGGATAACAACTTTGTCAGAAGAAGGATTTTAGAGGATAATACAGTGAATAACCATTTTCAGTGATTCACTGTCAAGATTGCTTTTCCTACGTGTAGCTCAAAGTGCTTTGATTACCCTTCCTAACACTCAGCCCTTTCAGCTTTGGTCAGTCACAGCATACTGTCCTCCAGAGTCAGCAGAGCAGGAGAACTCAGGCTTACACATATCCAGCACACTTCTTTTTTCCCATTGCTACAGCTCCAGTATCAGGTGTTAAACACTACAACTCCAATCACAAGTGTTAAGTCATTCCTGAAGGGTACATCAAGAGGAATACTAAGTAACCTGGAAAGTTTCAGTTTACTTGGAATTGTTTGGAGTAAATTGCTAAGGATTTTTTCTAAAGGTGTAACCAGATTCTTCCAATCCCAACTGCCTACAGCAGGAAAGGTTTTGGCTTTCTTTTATGTGTACGAACCATTAATCCAGAAAACAAACAATGCCAACAGTTCTTAACATCTCTCCCTCCTCTCAAGTTGCCTGTTGCCATTTACTCTTCATTAACTCTTCCAGCTCTACAAATGCTGTAATCCTGGGGCTATAGTATTTCTGCTGTAAGCATGGGCTGTGAGCCCACGTGTTGTTTCTGCAATTGCATCACAAGCACATGATTTAGGAAAGAATGAGTAGAGGAATGAAGATAAGCAGTGGGAGAGGCGATTCAAAAGGAGTTTAAGTTCTGCAATGCAAAGCCACATCCTCCTATTTCCTCTTTTAGAGAAATTGTGAAATAGGGAAATGTCCATATGGAAAATCAGAATGCAGAATTTGAATACCTTGAAGTTTGGTTATGTTTGGTTCCAGCAGCTGGCTTGAAAAACACCTGAAGTCGCTCTGGTTTGCTTGAGAGAAGAGGCTCTGGCCTTAGGCATAAGGAACAGTTTGTGTGCACACAGGGCCTCTGTTTATTTAGTAACTGAAGATGCCATACAGTGAAAGCTATTCTAATTATTCTCCCTTTGAACTTCATGAGTTTTAAGTCTTCTCCTTCACTTTCCTAGATCTAAATCCCAGATTATATGAATAAACAATCATTATTCTTCTGCTAAGGTGGAAGTGACCAAAATAAAAACAGGAATAGCCACTAGAGAACCATAATCTGGGCAGGTGGAGGGAGGTGGATGTGTCTTACATCATGTAGGGTAACAACCATTCATGAAGTTAGTTAGGAAGGGCACTGGACCCTGACGAGCCTTTCACTTACAGTGTAGTTCTGAACATCCTTGCATGTGCTTTATTACACCAAAGATGAACATGTCCCAACCAGGGGAGGGTCTTAATTCAAGAAGCAAATTTTAGCATCTGTTCCTGTTAAGGCCTAAATGTCACTAACACCACATAAAGTCTCATTCAGCAGAGAACCACAAAAGTGATGTTTTAAGCTCTTTGTTTTCTCCATTTATATTTCAGTGACTGCTGGTTTTGCTCTGGTTTTCCTTTGAAAGGAATGTTACAGAAAATGGCAGCTCTGTTTATCAGCTGTGCTGATGCTGTTCTTGGCAGTGAATGCAGGGAGACTGGAAAATGATTTTGTTGATGGAATTTCCTCAATACCTTTGGCATGACACACTCCATTGAGTGAACACGACTTTGACGTAAAAAAATTCATTGGGCTATTTGTTTAAGACCAACCCTCCACGACTCGAACAAACCTCAGTCAAGAGGGGATGGGCTAGAAGCTCAGTAATTACCTATTTTAAAGGAAAAATGTTGATTTTTTTCTGAAATTTACTTGGCTTTAGGGTCCATAGAGGCAACACATTGACAAAGGGATTTTAAATTATTAGGACAGACAGGGTCCATCAAACACTCAGTACTTCTGATACGATAACAGCAAAAACGTAATCGACTTCCTGGTACTGTGTGTTTTGAAGTCACAGAACTGTGTGTTGTGACCCTTTAAGAAATTGAGAAATTCCTCTGTAAATGCAACATGAAGGATTTTATTTGGATTTAAATCTCTCTCTATCTCCTGCTCTTACCTCCTGCTCCTTGCACTAAGCAGGAAAGGAGTGGCAGCTACAAATCTCATTTCAAAAGAGACCAGTGTAAACAACTATCAGTTAGAAACTGGTCTAAGATCAGACTAAACAATTACTAAAACTTAATGATAACCAATTTTCACTTACTTTCCTTTTTCCTGAAAATGGCTAGAGTTTGGAGTAGTGGAACTTTTCAAAAGCAGAACAAAAACCTCCAGATATGTGTGAGAGGGCCCTATAATACTGAATGTCTGAGGATGGCAAGAGGAGCAAGAGCAAGTAAATTCTATCCATTCAGAAGCCTCAATCGAGGGCAAATAACATTTATTTGGAGGACAGTGTGTCAATGATTAAAAGATCAGCTGCAGTAAAGATCCTGTACATGCTGCAGTGAAGAGGCACAGCCTTTAGTTCCCCAGGGAGCTGGACTTTGATGACACCCCAGAAGGATTGGCCAGACCTGTCCAGGTCACACAAGGCCCACAGCATCCCACCACACACACGCCCTCTCAAACTGGAGTACCATGTTCCTGCCTCTCCTTTCCTCCTACTCTGGCCTCCTCCCATTGCCTGATCCACATCTTCCTAGGGAAGAAGACACCTGTTTAGACAGGAGGAATTCCCCAAGTTTCCTGGTGACCACAAGTCCCACAAGATGTGAGCCAATGTATAGCCAGCAGGTCCATGCCTTAGCTGCAGCTGTTCCACAGCAATTTCTATCTGCTGGCACCTGGGCTGGGGGACATATGAAGCATACAAAGTACCAAATTAGAAAAAGGTGAAGGATGAGTCTCCATGCATGAAGTTGGTAGCCAGATGTAATTTGGTGAGGGACAGAGATGACCTACAGGATTCCCAGAAGGTCAGCACTCCAGGTAGTGCTTGTATTGCTTATACCTGGGGCTGCCAGAAATAATTCCATGGCCTAGAAGAAGATCCTTGGAAAACATTCAGCAGTTTGCAGTTGCCACTCCCTTCCCTTCCTCTCCACTAAACACTCCTGCCTCATGCAAACAAGGCAGTTGGGATGCAGGAATCATTCTCAGAGTGCTCCCAACTGGTCAGGAAAAGGAGATAAGGCTTTTGCAAAAATCATTCAGGGTGCACTCTCCTCCCCTTCTTCCCACCATGTAGATTTTCATGCTATTTAAAGAGGAAATGTGTTGACAAGTCTTAGCAAAAACTGACTGGGATAGCTGTAAATCCAGAGCACCCACTGGGCTGGAGATCATGCAGAGCAGATGGTGATGCTGGGGGTGGTGATGATAAAGCAGTGGTGGAACTCTTTCACTCTCTCCTAGGAGAAAGGACGTGCCAAGAACATGTAATTGAAAGACATAGGGTAAAACTAGCAATAATATATCAATTTACTTGGAAAGTTTAGAGGCAAATGGGCTCAGCATAGGGCCCAAATACATCAGGCTGGGCACCACCTAGTTCTCTGATAGGTGAACTCATTGAAAACACTGGGCTACTTTTTTTTCCTTGCAGCAAGGTAAAAAATTTAACCACATACAGTCGATTGGAAAAAAAAAAAGCCAACACTTGCTTTAAAAGGCAGTAGGACATGAAATAAAGGGGGTTTCCCCTTGGCACACCTGTTAGAAGCATTAGGTAACCTTGTTTTGTAGGAAGCACACTGATCTCCTGGCACTGAAAAAGACCCACATATGTTGACTGCAAAAAATGGGAGAGTCAGGAATGTATTATACAGGAATGAGTCTTGCCAAAGTAAGCAGAGTGCAAACATCCCACACTTCCCAAATTATCTTTCTTTCCTGCTTAATGCACTGTAAATGTAATTCAGTTGGACTTTGACATTGTAGACTGGATTCAATCCCATTTATATTGTGCACAGATAGGAACTGATGATAAAATGATATTGTTTGAACAAATAGCTCACTTCCTTTGCAATAATTCTTAAAATTGTTAAGATATTAATAATTATAATAATGTGTTGCATTTATAATACAGCCTTTCTTCACCAAGAGTCCTAATGCTCTCATGAAATAAAACAATTGTACTGTGTGTACACTGTCTTAACTGAAAACATATCTGACATCACAGCTCTGCCTGTAAATCATGCTTTAAAACATAAGGAGATTAACTTTCCTACCAAGCTATTGCATTTTCAGTGCCTTTTTATTGTCAAATATGGCTCTGCTCATTCTTCCACAGATGCTTTCCACCAAAATTAATGTGTGAGAAACCTGCAGCATTAGGCAACCTTCCTAGGGGAACTCTACATTTGTTTTTGCTGCTGCAGGCATTCTGGTTAATTTTTATTTCCCTTGATTTTCAAGATAACAAGTAAAAAAAAACAGTGGTGAAAAAGGGACTCTTTAATGAACAAAATTAGTACTTCAGTGGTTCTATTCAGCCATTACTGCTGACAGTCTGGGTGTGCAGAAAATACGAGGTAAGGCTTCAGTCTTGAGTGAAACAGGAAGGTACATGCTGGTTTTAGCCAAAAAACATATGTGAGGTCAGCCCTGAGAAAAACACTCTTAAAAGCAGATGCTTCTGCTCAATATTATTAGACTATACATCCTGGAAACTTAGGCCAGATATCTCAATTTAAAAAAAAAAAAGAATCCCTATATTTTCATGTAGATGAACTAACAAAAGTCCTTTTAATTCTTGATTCAATAAACTCAGACAGCCTTGCAAGGCTCATATCAAAACAAACTTAATATGAGTGACTCCCCTTTCTGCTACTGCTGAAGCATCAAACCCAGGTACTTTGGAGGAATTTGTTGGACACTGGACAGTGAAATGCTTTCCGCCATGTATGATAGAGTGTGTCCCTTCACTGCCTTCACTGCCTCAGCTTTTCAGAGTGGTGGGAATAAGAACACAATCAGTACTACTCAGAGAATGCTGAGAAATTATTAATCTTTTTCTCTCTTAGGATCCTTGAGTCTATTATTATTATTATTAGTAGTAGTAGTAGTAGTATTGTATTTAGCCAATGTAGATAGTAGAAGCAGTCAATATTGGCACTGCTCACAAGCCCAGTGTCTAGATTTAATCAATTTCTATTCTTGTTGGTGTAGATTTGTTTTTCTGATCAAAGGGTTAGTTTGCTACTTGTATCTATTGGCCCTTTTAATCATATGTAAAAATGAGAAAACAGGAAAAAGAGGAAGGATGTCAATCACCCATGCTGCAAAAAAAGTCAGAGGAAGAAGTCAAACTGCATTTCTAAAAAAAACCCCAATGTCTGGAAACTGTTTTTCCAGTAAAAATAAAACAAACAAAACCAAACCCAAACCTCGTGTTGGCCAAGAGTGGAAAATGACCATTCCTTAGGTAAATGTTTGAATAGTTAAAAGAATGAGGGAAAGATGGTGACAGCTAAAATGTTTTGTGCATGTGTGATATAATAAGCTTTCTTTACAAGACAGGTGTAATAACAGTGCAGGCTGTAGGAATGCCCTGCCCTGTGAGTCAATAGGCTGACAACATGGCATTTATTTGCCAGTTTAAAACAAGAAGCAGCAAATGGTTACAGGAGATGGAGCTACAGGGCTAGCACAGGTAAACAAACTGGAAGTATTCATGCTGGAATAGAGCCAGAATGCCAGTGTGTTGGTACTTTGAGCTCTATGAAAAACATCATAAATACTGTATTGGCCACAAACGAGACAGAATTTTAAATGTTGCCCGAGACTGCAAATTACTCACAGGCCTATAGAGACCTAACAGCAGCAAACACTGTTTCAATTATTATCAGCTCTTGTGGGTTATCAGAAGGGATGTGGGTTTGTGATTGATGCTCTGTAGGGCCAATAGCACAGCCCTAGTCTTCCAACCTTTCCTGCCTCTTTTGAACATCTCATTCCAGGATTTACACCCTGTCTGACCCTCTAATCCCAGTACTTTGCAGATGAAGGCAAATGTGAAATTAAAGCTTTCTGGAGCTGTAAAGAGTGTCTTATTCTGAATTGGTTTTGTGTACAGACCTCTCACTTCCCAGATAAGAACAATATCCCAGGAAGCCAATCAATGAGAAGCAGCACAGTTTAAATTCATGCACACACCCTTAATCCAAATTCACTTCCATAAGGAGATAAGCTTTCTGTAAGTTCACTAATCAACCAGTATAAATGGAGAAAGCAGAATGAGAGGCGTGGTTTCACAACTTAATTTTCCAGGATTTACATTTAATTTAAGTCAAAAATAGAATGAGGGAATTGTTCACGTGCTAATTTACATCAGAAACATTTCTTTTTTAATAGGCCAATATTACTGATAAGCTCAGTTAAAAAAAGAAGACCAAAAAAACCAAAGAACCAAGGCATAAAATGGTTACAAAATTATTATATACCTGAACCACTCAGGACATTTGGTGATGTGCAATACATTTGATATCCTCACAGCTATACCCTGCAGCAACTGCTGAAACTCTTGCCTCTGCAGAAACTCACCCTTGGTGAGTTATCAAAAGAAGTTACATTCTTGTGAAAAACCAAGGAATCTTTAGTAATATCAGGAGGAAAAAAAACATGACTGCAGCTGGTTTTAGCCTATTTCTTAGGAGGTTTGTTGCACAGGAGCATTTTTGGATTGTGAACCTGAGTTTCAATTTAAGAAGGAGGAGATGTGTCCATTGTCTTTGCACCTAGGTTGCTTCTTTAATTCTGGGTCATTTTTACAGGAAAAGAGTCCTCCCCTAGTAGACCTGGGTTTGTCTCATTACTGCTTTGTTATCATCTCTGGTGAATATATTGAAAGCCTTTGGCATCCCTACCTTTTTGCAGTGCTGGCCCCTGTGATCTCCCACTGTATGTGTTTTGATCAGCAGGCTTCAGGACTTCTCCAGACCCCTTGTAGATCATCTGCTGCTCCCCAGGTAGCTCCTGTCACTTGCACTGACATTGCAAATTCACCAAACTCATACATTTGTTCATCTTTGTCATGGAACTCACTGGTATGTAATGAAAAAGACTCAAGGCTGGACATGTACAGGACGAATGACGATTCTAGTAATTTAAAGCTGTTCAAAAGCACTTACTCAGTCACAGAACACATAAGTTTTGTCCAGTAGTGCTTTATTCCTGCTTTCAAAAATGCAGTGACTTTAAATTGTAGCTGCTTTCTTGTAATTAACTAGGCACAAAAGCTGAACCCATGGAAATTGCACAGTAAACACTACTGCTTACTGGCATATGGGAAAGAACAATAAGGGCTTAGACTCCCATGCTACAACCTAAGAGCAGCACAATATGCTGTATTTTGGGGTGATTCCATTGTGCTGGCATGTGATTTAGGGAGAAATGGTTGCTTTTGCCAACACAGAAACAAATTTTCTCCTGTCATTATGTTAGAGCCCTTTTTCACCTCTCCTGTGCAGAGTGTTTGCTGAAGTCTGTCTGGCCAGTTAAGCAGGACGTTGGCTGTGCTGCAGCAGACTTGTGGAAAGCAATTAAATGATTTATTACCTCTATTGAAAATGGGTTTTGGAAAGCAAACATTGTTCAGTGCAATACCAGTGACACACAGCAGTTTGCTTCTCTAATGTTTTCCTTTAGGACCTCACACAACATGGCAGAATACCACTGGAGTAGCACTTGGTTCCACAGGATATGTAATCCTGAGAAGAAAATGTGACTGAGCTAGGATAAAGGAGGTGCAGTCAACTTTTCTGCAGCATGAACACCAAATAGAGTCTGAATTTGTAGCAGTGAATTTCAAACATGATCCATGAAACAGAGACAGTCTTACAAGCCTCCACAAATCCCTGCCAGGCACAGCAAAAAAAGCCAGGTTACTTGATTTAACTTCAGGTTTTGAGACTGGCAAATTCATGGTGAAGCAAAAGTCACAAATACAATACAGGAACATTCAGCAACATTACTGTAAATATAATAGAGATTATAAAGCCAGTGCTAAAAATCCAGTGTGGGAGCTGAGTAAGGAACACTAGCTCAGGACATAAACTATGTTCAGTGCTCAGTCTGGCAAAGGTCCTGGACATGCCACTGCAGTCATGATTTATGTCAAATCATGTACTGAAAACAAGAGGACGAGGTTTAATTTGGCTCTCTGGACAGAAATACACCAACGGTCAGGAACATGTTGTTCAAACAGGCAATATGGACTTCAGTGTGCACTGCAAGTATCAAGGTGGCCTCTTGACTCATGCCACTAAAACTCATGCATCTGGTTTATTCATGAAATTTAGTATGACTCTCCAAGTGGAAGAGAGTTCTGAGATCACCAGATTCTCTTCTGGTATCTAGAAAGAACCATAACAGGTAATCCCTCATGTATTTTTTAATTTCTACCTTAAACTAAATAGGTTTTTCACCTTTGCCATTTCCTAAGAAAAATTGTTATAGGGCCTTACACATTTGTTGGCCTAGAAAATATGTCTTATTTCAGATTAAGGAATACAAAGCAAATAGCTCTGTAAAACCTGTTGATTGTTCCACACTTCTTGTACTGACTTTCTGGATACAGATGATATGTGCATAAAAATATGCAAATGGACTCTTTACCTTTCATCTGAGAAAGCTGTCAGCATCAGATCTATTTGGTTCCCTACAAACATTCATTTCTACAGGCACGTAATAGAAGGACTATGGTTGTAAGTAGGAATTTAGAGCACTGTTAATACAAAACACATGACATAACAGGATTGGTATACAATCAAACGGATGTTGTACTTATAAATCTAAAGCTTTACTGTAAACAAAAGAATAACTCTCTATTCCCACCATTTCTTTATTGTCTCACTAGAGTTCTGCTGACTTCAGTGAATTTTGTTCTGCCTTATATTGGCCTAAGTAAAAGCAGTAACACCTGCAACAACAACACAGGATTGTTTAAAACTGACTTTAAAGGGTAACACAATCAGCAGTGCTCAATTAGTGATACTTTCTCACTGTATGTATATGTTACGCTAAACCTGATGTAAAGCTATCCACAGTAAGGTGTTTAATAACTGATTATGTAAATGTATTGACAGAATATCATAGCAATGTGAGGGCAATAGACTGGTGCAAGAAGAAAGGGAAGAGAGGTTATCAAAATACATTTAGGAAATCATAAATTCTATCCACAGGAATAAAAGATAATTTAGAACAGTAAGTATACCCATAACAATTATTTAAAAAAATATAATGCTAAATATTCTGATATTTAGTGAAATGAAAAACCAACACATTATCTTCAGAACTTGCTTAAAAAAATAATTTTTCTCATGTTTCCTTGAAATCCAAAAATAATTTCCAGAAAATCAAGAAAATGTTAACCTAGGATTGACATATGGTCAAATGGTAGTGCTTTTTTCTTAAAATGTAATCTTTGTGGATACAGTTTAGTCTAATCTTCTATCAAAATATGAGAAAGCATCTCAGTACTTCCATGTGTAACCTAGACTTTTGACTTTTAATTTGTTCTGTTAATAGCTTCATTGTTTTAATTCTGATCTTTAGATACTGTAAAGGAAAGATTAAGACCTATCAGAGAAAATGAATTGGCACTTTATAAAGTTTCATTTCTGGAATGCTTACAATACTCTTGGTATTCAACAAAAACTAAAGCACAAAAAATATTTTGAATATAGCAGCATAGCAATCTAAGTTGAAGACTTTTTTAAAAAGTCACTTTATGAGTTTTTTCACCCTGCCAATTTGTCATATTTAAAAATACTGCAAAAATTTCAGACCAAAGAAGGTTATTTTCTGACACAGTATCACAAACCCATGCTCAAAGAAAACCAGGATTTCTATATTAAGAAAAAAAAAAAGCCATGCTCAGTGTTTGTAGTGAGCCCTGGAGTAACAACGTCACTGAAGGGGAAGGACAGACTTGCAAAAGGTTTTTTGTTCCAGTGATGTACTTATGCACAAACTTTTTTAACAGCAGAAGTNATAGAGTGGTTTGGATTGGAAGGGACTTTCAAAGATCACCTTGTCCAATACCCCTGTAAGGGCATCTTTCACGACACCAGGTTGCTCAAAGTGCTGTCTCACCTGACTTTGAACACTACCAGTGATGGGGCATCCACAGCTTCCTCAGGTAACTTGTTTCAGTGTCTCACCACCACTATTAAAAAAAAAAAGTACTCTTTATCTCCAATTTAAACCTAACCTCTTTCAATTAAAAACTGTTGTCCCTTGTCATGTCATTAGAGTCCCTGGTAAAATGTCTTTCTATAACTTTCTTATCAGGCTCCTTTATATATTGAAAGGTTGCTCTAAGGTCCCCTGGAGCCTTCTCTGCTCCAGACTGAACAAACTCACCTGTCAGCCACTCTTCACAGGAGAGGTGCTTCAGCCCTCTGGAACTGACAGGTCTGTGTCCTTCTTGTGCTGGGGACTCCAGAGCAGGATGCAGCACTCCAGTGGGCTCTCCCCAGAGTAGATGGAGTAGTAGGGAGAATCAACTCCCTCAGCCTGCTGGTCACACCTCTTTTGATGAGCCCAGGATGCAGTTGGCTGTCTGGGATGCAAGGGCACATTGCCAGCTCATTTCCAAATTTACATCCCCCAGTATCCTTGAGTCCTTCTCTGCAGGGATAACTCACCATTAATTAACCACACAGATTGCAGAGATACCAGGAATTGCCCAGTACCTTCTGCAACCTGAAGTAATCCCTCTTGAGGAAGGGGAGATGGCTCCTTTCCTGAGAGTAATTGCACAGATTTATCTGGGGGAAAGTTTGGTAGGGCAAGTGCATACAGAGAGGGTATGAAATACAGGAGCTGAGCCTGCAACAGGAGTGTAGACTGAGAAAGGAGCAGGGGCTCCCTGCAACTGAGGGCAGACCCAGAGGCAGATTTGAGAGGTGAGGGACAGAGAGAGGCTTTCCAGGGAACCTGAAGAGACCTGGCAACTCAGAGATGCTGGCAGGCGCTGGACTGAGGGAAAGCACCTACTCTTCATGAACAGAGCTGACAGGAGACCTATTTAATCAAGCATTTAAAAATCAGATTTGCCCCAGAGCTCTGACCTCCCTCTCAGGGTCATCCTGATGCAGATTATTATTCTGCACTCTTGTAAAATCCAGTTGGAAGATTTCTGGTGGGGGTTTTTTTCTTTTTATTTATCTTTTGGGGGGGGAGGGGTTTTTTTGNTGTTTTGTTTTGGCAGAGGAGAGCCCTTTTTACTTTAAAAGCATTCCACTTCAGTGAACTGCTGCCTAGGGATCCTGTCACACCACATTTCTGCCACATCATAACACCACTTTCAATGTCTTTTTGTATCAAATGACAAGTTGGGATTTTCAGAGAAAGCAAAGGCTTTTCTCACTTTTAGATTCTGCTGGTGTAAGCATATATTCCACTCTAAAGGACAGTGCTGATCCATCTCAGGGCTCGAGCTGTACTGCAGACTGTATACAAAACTTAGTTTTCTTTCAAATAAAGCTGTGGAGATGAAGCAGGACCTGCTAGTCCAGTCAGAATTCATTAGCAACAAAGATTACATGTTTCAATGTTTGCTCCCTTGTTTTGACTGCAGGAACAAGGAGAAACAGTTCTTAATTACTAATAATCCCTTGCATGCATTATTAACAGACTATTTTGTTCAAATAGTTGAAGCCTGCAGTGTTTTACAAGCTCCATGTACAGAGTAATTCATCTTTGCTGATGATAATGAAAAGCTTTGTTATTTATTATTTTGTTGGAAGAATCTTTCTCAGGCAAGGCAGCCCACCTTATGGGGGAAATAAAAATGAAAAATGCAGTTCAGTTTTAAAGCTGCAATAAAAAACTGTGATAAAAAAAATCCTGAATTATCACATATTTATAAAATAGAAAGCAGAAGAGAATCAGGCCCAAAGCTATTAGAAACTAGGGAATTCAAAGTGATAAAGTAGCATTGAAATGGAACTATATTATGGAATCCCCCAGTATATACAAGCAAGGATGATATTTGTTGAACTGTTCATCAGACAAAATAACAATTCATTTTTATAGAACAGACAATTTTGTTATCAGAAGTACTATGCCATCCCGCTGCATGACCAGGGTCCAAAGAAGCTCCTTTCACTGAGTCATATGCTGCAGTAAAATATCGACATCAAAAGCAAGCAGCGTAATTCATTAGTTATTAATAACAACATGTGAGGAAAGTCAAGAACACTTACAAGCATTACTCTGAAAGCAAAGTATGAGACTGCTGGGAAACCTTTGTTTGTTTTTTTCAACTTGACTGGGGTTTATTTTTCAGATGGTTTTCAAGTCATTGAGCTTGAGGGAAAGGTGAATTAATAAGCATAGCATCTCCTTTTGGCAGAAATCTTTGCATGACCAGTAATTGAATAATTATTCCATTAAGAAAGGTGTAGATGTAGGATGAGAATGTGTTTGAAACTGATTTTCCTTTTATAATGGCTATAAAGGTCATTATTATGATTTACTGTGAACAGCACAACAAAGGACACAAAAATGTCACCCAATCAACTTCTTGCTCCTGGAAAGGTGCAGTTGTCTCTAGGAAGATGTCCAGTCCAATTTATTCTGTGATGGAAAAGAACAAACATCCACAGGAGCTTTGGGAGCTATTCTGGTTCTCAGTAAACAGACTCCAGACAAGAAGTTCCCCATACAGACCAGCGTTGTAGGCTATAAAAATTCTTTGAAGGATTTTCCAAACTACTTATTTAGGAATAGTGTGATGAACTATAGCACTTCCTAAAAGTTTTCCTGGTGCAACAGTGGAGAAATATGGATTTATAGCATATATCACATACCCAGGAAATATTTTCCATGCCTAACCTGAAGTCTGAAAAACCAGAAACCATCAGCAGCAGCAAACAGAAAGTTCAAGTAGGCATGCTAGAATGAAACTGGGGTGCTTGGGAGATTAAGGTTTGTGCACTGGTCCTGGAGAGAAATAGCCCTTGGCAAAAGCCAAATTCCAGGCCATAAAGTAGCAGCTGGTATGGCTACAGTGCACTTTAGTAGCCTTTTGTTTATAAGAACAATGCTCACTGCAGGTCAGATTAAACTCTGGTTTTAAGCCAGGTTTTTATGGCATTACAGGAAACTGATCAGTCAATATGGAATAATGTCAAGGTATGTAAAGAAGTGAAGTCAAGATGCTGTAAAGGAGTGGCAATGGACTTGCCTTAAGATTCTCTTTGACTAGCAGTGTAGGGAGAGGTGGTGACATGAAACAAACCATTTCAGAGCTGGGAACTGAAAGGGTTTATGCACTTCTTCAGAGATCATCGTACACTGAAGCTGAATATAACTTATTTATAAAACACATAGGCATGGCACTAATTTTACTGCTGGTTTAGGTCAGTTTTAAGTTCCTTTTCGTTTGCTGGAGTTATGTTAAGGGACATTAAATGTAGGTCAAAATATGACTCATTCAGCGTCAGGGTTGAGAATGAGATCAGTTTCTAAGGACTACATTTGAAACACTAAAATGAGTAAAGGGAAAATTCAGAAAATTACTATAAATGTTAAAAGCAAGTGAGATTAAGCCCGTTACAAAGAAACTATAATAAGCTATGAAACTGTTCTCAGCATCAGTCTTAGTAAAAATCGAGGTGGAAGTTTTTCACTGAAAGTGCTGCTGGTTGAGATGTTCAAAGGAGGATATAGGGTTGGCAGATACTTGTGGCAAATACCTGGTGCTTCCTGTCATGAATATGTATTATTGGCATTTGGGATCAAATCGTTACATTGCTTAAAGGATTCAGATGAGGTAGAGCTGTACTTACCTCATACTAGGAATTCAAAGGAAGGAGAGGTGGAAACATTTCCAGAGAACAGCTGGGCTGAGGTAAGATGCATAGGAATTTTCAGTAACTACACAGAAAGGATACAATGCTTCAAGTCTTGATTTACACAGATTCTTTTTTAGGTAAATGGGATGAACCATAGCCTACCTATTCAGTCTTTCTTGGTTTCTGGACTGGATGCTCTGGAGAATATGTAGTTAAATAACTTTCTTTCCAAGAAGGAGGATAGTTTAAAAGCAGGCCTTTGGAGAGATCAAGCTCATATGAAACAGGGATATTTGTGACCTGAAATGTCAATCCATGGTTACAGGAAGCCACTGGACAGATTGCATTTGAATTTTAAAAAAAAATAAAATTCAATTAAATCCAGGAAGTATCAACTAAACTGCTTTACAGACTACTGATGGAAATTGGGCCTTCGCATTTTTTAGAGAAAAGTAAAGTGCTTAAGAAATTACAACGTTTCTGTGGCTTTATGACTATAGTGCTGCCTACTCCTGACAGAAGGCCAATTACCCAGGCACACCTCCAATGAGGCTGCTTTCCTGAGAGAGGCATTTCGATTGTCAAAGGATTAAATGGATGTGAGAATGGCCTTGTACAAGGTAAACTGAGACTCTATTGTTGCCCTAAAGATACTGAATAATCAGATCCTTTGAAGTGTAAAAACAAGAAAGATTTTCACAACTGATACCTTTGTCTTGGTGTCTCTGGAAAACCGTCACAATTCTTTCTCCTAAAGGATGTTTGGGATGCCAGACAAGTAGCAAATGCCATGTTGTATATCACTGCAGGAAGACTTTATGAACTTGAATGTTACAATCGTATAAAAGAAACAAAGGCCTATCTTTGTCCTTATCAAAGGACCAGGAGGGAAATATAAACAAGGCCCAAGAACACATCTTTGAACACACAAATCTGTTAGAAGCATCAGGCACAGCTCGCAGACCACTCAATCTCTATCCTCCCCCTTACCTAAAAGATGATCCATCGAATTGCCTGATTCTTTTCTTTTCTGGTTCATTACTAATCAGATAATTTTCCAAATGATATTTAGACAAATTTTTTCATGTTTACCTTGCAACTTTCCAATTGTTAAGCCGGTACACTGAAACAAAATAGGTGCAGCATTCTTTTAAACAATCCCTTCTGTATTAGACGGCATTTACAGTTCACAGTCTTTGTTCTCAGCTCGAGATTCTAGATATCAGAATAGATTGATATCGATAAAGCACGCCATAGATAACACTACAGGTCGGATTCCACAGCCAGAGGATTGCTCAGTGGAGAACTAGGTCAAAGAATAGCACTTCTCCCTAAATAAAAATTCAGAGTACAACCCGAATTTTCTTCTACTTGCAAATGCCAATCACTGGTAACAAAAGCCTAAAAAAAAGTTAGCTAAACTACATCAAAGTAGTATTGTGAACTGACCTTTCCAAGCCTCAAACCAATAGGCAAGTCAGAGTTCATCTTATAATGGCAACCCAGACTCAGAGCACACCAGTAAAATGATAGTGCGTTGTAGGAATTGTTCACCTGACATGAGGCAGTATCTCTGACAAATATTTATTTTAGCAATATACTAACAGTACTTCCTGGAGTGTTGGGTCAGAACTGTTCAGCAAAATGGGAGTACCATCCTCACATGATAAGGAAAGAATGGCTACAGGCTGAAACCAGCTGAGCTCTGGCCAAACGGGCTCAGCTGAGCACTGGTTCTCCTGGGGTTACCTTATTGAAATTCATGCTGGTGTAAAGAATTCACGCAAAAGGAAGAAACAGTACTTGGAGTCATGCCACTGATTTTTCTTGAGTTACACCAGGGAAATGTTTGACTTGCAGAGACCAGTCAGTAACTGGAAGAGAAGGCCTTGGGCTACAGATCAAGGCTTGACTCTGCACACATGAGAAGCAGCCACACAACAACAGCAGCAGGATCAGGGTCAAATGAAGCTATTACAGGCAAGGCCACCTGTGTTTAACTTTGCCCACTCTGGTGGGGAGCTTGTGGCAACATCCTAAAGAAGGACACAGACTTTAGCTGCAGTCCAGCTTGCTCTGTGCAAGCAGCAGTGCTGCTGCTGCATGCAGAGGCACAGGCACTGAGCAAGAAGGGCCAGATTGTCAGCTGCTTGATTCAACAGCCCCTAGGCTGACTTTTGGTTTTGTGGTGGGTGGGGAGATGTTTGACTCATTGACTTGAGCATTGTGTGTGGTTTTGGTCACCACAACATAAGATATTAAACTATTAGAGAGGGTACAAAGGAGAGCAGCAAAGATGGTGAAGGGCCTTGAGGGAAGCTGTATGAGCAGCTGAGATCATCTGTTCAGCCTGGAGGAGAGGATACTGGGAGGAGACCTCATTGCAGTTATAACTTCCTTGTGATGGGAAGAGGAAGTGCAGACAATGATCTCTTCTCTGACCAGTGACAGAACCGAGGGGAATGGCCTGAAGCTGTGTCAGAGGAGGTTTAGGTTGGATATCAGAAAAAGGTTCTTCTCCCAGAGGGTGTTTGGGCACTGGAACAGGCTCCCCAGGGAAGTGTTCACAGCACCAAGCCTGACAGAGTTCAAGAAGCATTTGGACAATACTTTCAGGGACATGGTGTGACTCTTGGGGTGTCCTGTGCAGGGCCAGGAGTTGATGATCCTCGTGGGTCCCTTCCAACTCAGCATATTCTGTGATTCTGTAATATTCATCATAATATTCAGCTGAAGAAGCTGAAATTCTCATTAAAAAGGCTTAACCTTGCTGGCAGCTAAGACTCTGCATCTGCTAACAGAGGACCAATGAGTTCTCTTTAAAACCTGGCCATTAGGGCTCTAAGTAGTATCACATAGGCCAATTAGATGCTGGACTGAGTGAGTAAATGGAGTGCCAGGTGTAACTGGGAATGAAGAAGGAGCATGTGAGATTTTACATGATCAAAAGCATCCTGGACATGGATATATGCCTTTGGTTCAAGCATTTCACTTGCCTGAAAAGGAAAATGCATGTCAAAAATGAGCAAGAAATCATGCCTTTAAATCAATGCCATTCTCAGCTTCTGGGTAAAATGTCCTCATCACTGAAACAGACAAGAGAATAGAAATCTAAAGACAGCTGGTATGATTAGATTGTGGTTTATTCCATTCTCCCAGTTGAAGATAATGTAGAGATATGAAAGGTTTCGGATCCTGTTCCTGCTGAGTCATCTTGCTGACAATTATTGATTTGCAGCGTTGCTTGGCAGGTTGATTTGCATGAGTGTGTGTACGACTACTTACAGAGTCTGCTTAGTATTCTGATGACAAAAGCACTCAAGAATGACCTCTTCCCCCTCAGGGAAAGACAAGGAGGAAAGAAAGGAATGTCCTTTTGGTTTTTTTTTTTGGTGTTGTTCTTTGCATTGCAAAAGCATTTGTGCACTTGATTTGAATCAATAAAAACAGTTTTCTGGACTAATGTGAAATTTATACATGAGCCTCAGTCAAGCAATTGTGCCTTCTAGGGGAGCTGCATTGCACTGACAGTTAACAAATTATTTAAAATCAAGCAAAGTCAAGGATCCCCACAATATTAAGATCAGTAACACTATGATGAAGTGTACTATGATGACACTATGATGACAGTACACATCAAAGAAACCTGACATGCTGAAAGGATTTATTATGAAAAATAAGCAAATTAAAGATTCCTTAGGGCTCAAGAGCTGCAACACTTTAAAAATGGAAAGCTAAAGGATAATGGATTTCGTATCTACTTGGTCAGTTCAAAAGCATTCCCTGAAAAACAATTCCCAAAAAGCCTCACCAGGAGGCTGCAGGACACTAAGAAAGTCAGTCTTCAGTTCTTTCAGGTCACAAAAGACAAATTGCTCAAATAATGGAACCATCTGCCTTCCTTGTGTACTCTCACGGTATTGTTGGATCATTTTGATCCCTGTCTACATGAAATACTGTCACCAGTACCACTGGGCATGCCAGCTGGGAGTCAATTATTTTTAACACAAATCATAGTCACATAACCAGTAGTGAGACTGAATTAACACACAGATCAGAGCTTGATGTAGGCAAGTAATAAAAACCCCCAGTGAGATAATGACCACCAATAAGGGTGCAAATATATTAATTTTGTAGTGTATATGTAAGAGCCATGTTATTACACTCCTCATATAGTGCTCACTGTGAAGAAGGAAAAAAAAAAGCACTTTGGCTTCCTCCAGTGACCCAGAGTAACAGCTAAAGTAGATTTGGGACCACTGGGGTGAACAGAAATATGGCCCTGAGCCAAGTCCTGCCTCTGCCTGAGCTGCAGCTGTGGAAGTGATTGTTGTTTCTCTTCTAAGGGAAATGAAGTGATAAATGTGGTTATGGTTTAAAAATATGCACTTTCTTTAGGCAGGACTTTTGAAAGGCATCAGTTGTCTCTAGAGTGTCTTGTAATAACCTTGGTTTATACACCAGTGTGGGATTAAAGACATCAGCCACTTTGTCCCATTAGCAGCATCACTGAAACAGGAGAACAAGTCCTCTTTGAAATGCAGTTTATTCTACAAACATTTAGAGTCAAATCTTAGCTAATTTACATAACTGCATATAATACCAGAAAGAAAAAGCACTACTATGGTCATTTGAAGGTTACTCACAGCTGTTTTCTAAACTACTCACTTGCTAAGGAAGGATTAGATGGGAGATGAAATGTTTCTTTTAGTTTATGCTCATGTTATCCTTTTTGGGCATTTTGTTCCCACACATCCACATTCATCTACATACACATATGTGAACTGGACTGTTTTATGGTCCGAGCAAACCAGTTCCACCTTCACTTTGTGACTTCTTTTTTCATGGCAGCAAGTGCATTTGTGTTCCATTTCACTGGCCTCAAAAGAATACCTATAGAAATGAGATTTTTCATATCAGTCTGCTGCCTATTGTCTTCCCAAACTGATCCATATTAGCTGCTCCAAATGCATGTACTACTAAGGAGCAAAATTTCCAATCTATTTTTCTGCTTATTTATAACAGCCCTTCCTCAGGATGCTATTGGCTATGCAGGGCCAGATCCTTTGACACCAGTCAGGCAAATTCAAGTGAATTCTGTAGATTTTGGATTAGGCCCATTCTAGCACGACAGAAAGGAGCAATTCATGCAGAGAACAAGAGGCAGGAAAACCTCCTGTAAATACTAGAAAACCATACAAGGAAATGTTTAAGAGCATGTTTAATAAATGTAGCTGATGTCTTTGCCAAGGGATCTATTTTCCTGACTAAGACAAGGCACTCTGCTACACTGAAGCCATTGCTAATGACTGCTCTTCTGCACACCCAGTTTCCCAACTTTCAAACAGCAGGAAGGGGACAAAGAGCTGCAGCCCACTGATAACAAGAACCCAAGAAAACAAGCCACAGAGGAGGACAGAGAAAGGTTTCTTACTTACACAGAGTAGGTACTGCACATCCCTTCACAAAAGGGCACTGGGACAGGAGCAGCTGACTTGCAGTTGCCATGGACGATGTACTGCTCCTTCACATTGCGTTTGCATTTGTGTGGTAGGTCAATACCTGGGCAGAAGAACACTTATGTCAGGCTTCTTCAGACTGGGGAATAAATGCTTTGAAAGGTATTTGCTAGTAAACCAAGGATAGTTCATCCTAGTAAAACTTTTCACAGTTCAAATGCACAACCAAAACCACAAATGAGAGTGCAAAGAGGCATTAATTCAGCAAAACGATTCCCCACTGGTCAATGTACTTTGCCATTTGTGTACCTGCTTTAGCATGTAAAAATACTGTTGAATCAAGACCTAAAGGAGACATGAAGGGTTTAGGTTTTTCTAAAATTGCTATAAATTACATTTGTGGCTCTATAATAACCGAGATTTCTGAGTGGATGCTACAGGGGAAAAAAAAAACCTTTATGCAATTTTCAGATGCAGAGAATATTTTCTTCAAGTTTTCTTATCAGGAGTACAGCTCGAGCTAACAGTATTTCAGTTATTTAAAAACACAGGAAAGGAGATTAAAAAATTTTAGTGTTCCCATTGGAAGAATGAGACATATTTTTAGCCTCAGCTGTGAGGTAAAGAACAGTTCTGCTGCTATAAAACTTTCAGCCTGTGGAAACTGCAGGCTTTCTGTGCATGCAGAAACAGGGCTACAAGCAGGGAAGGACCAAAAAGCATTGGAATAGAGAATCAGTGATTTAATGCACTCACATGTCTTACAACAGCCATCTGAAGACACCTCAACTGTCCCCTGTATTGAAAGTAACCAGAACAGTCAGTTCAGATGTATGTAGTGCTAAGCAGACAGTGGCAATGATGAGAGTTCTGTTACATCCCTCATGTCTAATCAACACAAATTTCTCATCAGACCTATCTGCTTAGAAAAACCAAACCAAAACAAATCATCCAGCAAGGGAGTGAATTTTCTTAGAACTATAAAACCTCTCACAACCCAGGTAAGATGCCCTGTAATACACACCTGATCTTATTTAGGTCCTATTGAAGCCAGCATAAAAACTCTAGCCCCAGAGAATGACAGCTGCCTCTGGAATTGAACAGCCTGACCAGTGCAGAGCCTACCCCATAACTAATTCAAGTACATGGCTGTCCTAGTCCCTGCTTTGATCTGCTGTGAAGTTCCAAAATGCTTCTGAAAGTTACTGGAAACCACCAATAGCTGAAAGCCCGGGTATGAATGTTACCCCTTGCTCATTCATGTTCCACTTCCTCACTTAATGTTACACTGCATATCAGAAGACACTTTGTCCGTCAGTTCTCCCAAGGATCCATGGTGAGTTACCACTTGTTCAGTTGCATTTTATAACACTGATGTTTCTCAAGGTATGAAAAATGCCTCCTTGCTATTGCCCCAATAACCTTATCTTTCAAGTTCTAGTGTGTATCCCATATCAATGTAAATTGTGTGAATTTATTTGCGAATATTTTTGCTTTACTTCCATGGGACACAGGGCTGAAAAAGCAGATTTCCTTCAAACAAGAATGATCATCCCAGAAAGATCAAGAAATACTCATTCAAAACAGCAAAGATAACTCCCAGGCCAGCATCAGGGCTCATTACAGAAGTCTTTTTCTGGCTGTGAAATACTTACTGGCACACAGTTTGCTTCTTCAAATGGTAGGCAGACCTTTATTGTACTAGTTAAGGAAAACTGGCCTGCTGATTCAGTGCACGTGTACTGAGTACAGTTGTCATATGGATCTTTATAACTCTTTCCAACCTGATAAAAAAAAGGAAAAAAAATAATAAAAAAAAAAGCCAATAGAGTATAGCAATAAAATGAGAAAACTGAAACAGTAATGAAGTCAATGAACTGGCAGAGACTGCGTTGTTCATATCACTCTGAAAGGGCTGAGATGTCTGCAACTCATATCTGCAAATTATGCACCAACCTCGCCCACTACCAGTCTATGCAAAATCACTTCTGTGGTCACCCAGGGGGAAAGAATGAAAGAATGCCAGAATGAGCATAAAGGTATTAACAGAAATGTCAGAAGGTAGGTGTGTTAATGTTTGTGGGCTAAAATATACACAAAAGAAAAATAACGCTTTCAAAGGATTTCAACAGTTTTCTATTTTAATAGATGGAAGAAAATGAAAAGGAGTGAAGGAGAAAAAAAGTCTTTAGGTAGAGAAAAAAAGTCTTTAGGCAATAGAGGTTAATGGGCAACTGCAAAGCCTCCTCACAGAGAGATAAAAATTATATATTGGAACAGAAAAATCTAGCTTGTAAGATAAGGAATAAAAGGATGAAATAGAAAAGATGTAGAACACAAGAGCTATCAGAGAAGCAATAGCATGTAAGCCAAGTCACTGGTTGAAACAGCATCATTAACCATACACAGGAGTAGCAGGCTGTAATAAAGCCAAAGAGCTAGAATCATGGGATCATAGAATCATTAGGGGTGGAAAAGACCTCCAAAATCATCAAACCCATCCTTTAAAAGTTTAGCTCATGCCCACACGACGCTACATTCACAAGACATGATGTATTAGCTGTGTGTGTACCAAGTCACACTACACTACAGCAGCTGTGTCACTCGGTTTCCGCCTCAGCAAATTCAGAACCAGTGGCAGCACAGCTCTATCAGCGTGCTCACACTGTATCCCTGTATCTTCATGGCAAGATAATGAAACTGCTTCAGATGGGAGCAGTGTGATGTGAAGCCAGCACACGTATCTCTGCAAGAGCAGTATTACACCATAGCACCATCCCTTCCAAATTCTTTCATGCTGTTTCATGTCAGAAGAAGTGGAGGTAACATGATTTCCCTTTCTGCCAGAGAATATAATTGTCAACATGGTAGTGCCTGTGAGATGCACACAGCAGGGAACAGCTGTATAAACATCTACACTTACTTTGGAAACACAGACATTTTTACATCTCCCTGAGGTCCTCCCAGCCTTGAAATGCATGACACTGGTTGAAAAAATGCTGAGGTCTTTTTGATAACTCAGCCTTGTCTGCAGAACAAGGGAGTGCTTACCTCAATGGTCACATTGCCAAATGGAAAACTTGCCACACATGCCACTTGCTGGCACTGGCTGCAGCACTGACCCTTCTCTTCCACATAGCGAAAACCCTGTGGGAATAGTTTCTATTTATCCATGTTAACCCGTGTCTTGTTCCTGAAGCATCTTTGGATCAAAGCTACACTGAAGATGGCAGAGGAAATGAGCCAACCTTCTGGTTTCGATTCTGCTGTCTTTAGAAACCTGTTGGAACCACTTTAAGCCTGGCAATCAAAGCTGCTAAGTTTTCTGCCTGATTGAATAGTGACTTCTGAGTACTTCAGTTGCCATGAAGACCCTGTCATTGACTATTATTCTTCAGACTAACACACAAAACAGGTCAAATAAATTAATTTAGCACATGATTACTTGCACAATCTGCCACCAGTGCTTGATCTGATATCATTATTTACAAGTTTTATTGCTGTCAGACATGTGAAGATTTTCTCCCCTGTGTTTTAGGTATCCATTGGTCTCCTGGTGGTTGTGGCTGGCTTTAGGACAAAGTGTAATGAAAGGTTTTGTCATTTTTAACATTGGTGGTGCATCTGTCCTTATCTGGGCATGAATGGAAAAGCAACCACTCTGCTTATATTCAATAACAGACTGAACAACTTCAGTGCTTATTCTCACAAGTACTGAGAAGTAGCTGAGTACTCCCCACCCACAAGTCCTGAAAGTGTCTGGAAACATGTTTCCTCACAATCTTCTTTTATGAGCTGACAATGGGCAACACCAACAGAATGACACAAACATCTTTCAGCAGTCAGACTTGAACTGGCTTGCAATAATTTCCCCTCAGGGCACCTTTCCAAGGGTGACCTATTAAATTTGCTAAAGCAAAAATAGTCATCACCCCAAAAAGGACTTTACAAAACAATTAATAGAAGATTCTATACTGCTATGTTGCACTGAGAAAGCAGTTACCCTGTCCCTGTTTCAGCTCAACAGCCATTTTCTGTGGTCAAGGAGGTGCTGACCTGCTGACAGGTGGTTTGGCATTGCACTGGAAGGCACTGGATGCGGTTGGTCTGTGTCACAGGATCCTGCTCATCCATGCACACACAGTTCTCACAAGAGCTTTTAGGCACCATTGCTCCTGGCTGGAAATACAGGGGACAGATAAAACCATGACAAGAATTCAGAGGGTTCTAGAATAAACATCCCCCTGGCCTATCAAAAATATTAATACTTATGAGGTTTATTTTTAGAAGAATTTCCTGAAATGAATATACTTCCAGATTGCTAAAACCTCCCTGTTGGTATCACAAAATGAACACAAGGCTGACACTCCCAAGTGTATCAATGATGTTAAAAGAGTTTTAAAATAAATTCCAAGCATCTATTTTTGCTCAGTCTGACCAAGCAATTAAAGTTACAACATCCAATGAGATTTAAAATTCGTGTTCAATCACAATTCTGACCCATTGACTCTAAAACAGGTAAGAGATCATCTAGTAAGCTAGTTACTGGTCTCTGACATTACCTATTCAGTAACCTATCCCAGAATCACAGATTGCTTGGTGTTGGGAGGGAGACTACTCACAGGGTATAATTACAAGTCATTTTAATCCTACTTTTTGTATGAGTGTTGAAAACAAGAACCTCAGAAAATTCTCACTCTGGCAAGATGAACTTATAGGAAGAAGTATCTGGAAGAAGACCTACCTTAAATTCAACTCCTTCAGAAACACACACACCTTTTGGTACTGTAAGAAAAAAAAAAAAAAGAAAAGGTTGTGCTAGGAATGATGCAGTTAGTGTACTCATCTCTGAATTGTGAGTGATTTAGAGAAGACAAAGAGTAGAGCTGAACTTAATAGCCCACACAAGAGGGGAAAAAAAGCAACTAGTACATGGTGCTAGTTGTTATTCAAAAGCCCACATGTAGCATCTGTGTAGATGTTATGCATCAAGTGGGGATAATTCTATACCCTGGTATTTTCCATAAGGTAAAATCTATTTGCCTCACGTTATTTTATCCATACTTGAAATTGCTTGACCTTTTGTTTATTGTTAACCACTGTGCTGGTAGCAAAGGCAATGGGCTTATGTGTGTGAATCTGGAAATATAATTTGGCAGCAGAGCTTCTGGATGGGTTCAGTTTTATCATCATTTGTATGTGGTCAATAGCTTCCACTCACTGAATACTGGCTACAGAGGATCTGCGCCAGTTACTCCAACTCCAAAAAAAAAAAAGGGGGGACACAAAAAAAGAGCCCAATTGTAAAGGCTGAGAGGGAAGGCAAGAAGCTATTGCTTATGATGTTAACTCATTTAGAAAAATCAAATATGCCAAGGAATAAATAAAAGACCTTAAGGAAACTAAGTACTTACTACAGGAGAAGATAGGGCAACAGCCATCCTCAGACATAGCAACCACTGGCTGGAAACCTAAGTCACATCCTGTTTTGTTGATAATGCAGGTTTTTATATCACATTCTGCAATAGACAGCAGAAACAATGTAAGCCAAAGCATCCCATCCAGCAGTGTTACTTGCCGACAGAGCTTGAAAAAAACCACTCATTGCCAAGATCCCCTGTCCTGCGTCTTGGTACTGGGATATGGCCAGAGTTAGGAGCAGGCTACTCCTGTGCTGTGGTGGGCATTTTTGGGACTTGGAGGGTGCAAATGCAAAGTTGAGGGCAAACAGATATCAGGAACACAGGCTTCCATAGGAAGCCTTAGGGAAGCCTGGAAGATGAACACATCTTCCCTTACTGAGTGGATCTCTGCAGAAGGATCACCCTCTCAAAGGACAAGAGCCAAAGGATCCTGTAGAGCACTTGGTGATCCCAGTGATTCACAGGGGATTTTCCAGTGTAAATATCTGTCAGGCCATGGCACTAATTTAGAGTACAAGCTGGACCAAAGGAGTTATTTTCTGATAGCAAGAGCTCCTGGCATGTAGATGGAAGAAATAAGCACTCCAGTGTGCTTATTTGAATCTGCTACCTGTGGGACACCACATCTCACTTGAGGCTTGCTGCTGAAGGCACATGATCCTACATTATGACATGTGAATGATCTACTCACCACAGACTGTCTCTGTGCAGCAGGGGTCTTCCAGACGTGGTTTTATTTTGCGTACAAAGCCTTCTTTTGTGCAGTTGATAGGTGGAGATTTAGCACAAGGGCGGGGGAAGCAAGAGATGTTCAAGGTCGCTTCATCGCAAGTACAGTACTGACAGTCGTGCTCCCAAGCCTCTCCAGGCTATAAAAACAAGAGGGGTAGCAGTTCAGAGAGAAAAACCTGTAAGCATTATATCAATTAATGCCTGCTGCAAGACATCGTAGGGCTCAGTTAACCTAATTTATTGTGTAGGAAAATTGCAGTTCAAATCCCAGAGGGAGAAGAATGGAACAGTAAGAAAAAAATGCTATTATTTGCCACCTTCCTTTGCAGGTTTATGTTTCCAGGAGGAAAGCCTGATAGTTCTACCAGGAAACTGATTCCCACTAAGTGCTCCTTCTGTTTCTGTACCTCATGTGATCAAACAAGTTCTGGATTTAATAAAATCTTCTGGGTTTCTCCCCACTGTCATTGCAGTTCACTGGTTTTTAAGCTTAGAATTAAAACGACTCATGCAGTCGTTTTTTGCAGAAGGTCACAGAACCTAGATATACTATAAAGACAGTATTTTTCTTTCTCTTACCTGTTTCACTGACCCATCTTGTGCAGTGCAACCTATAAAATGAATTATATGTTACTTTAAAGGTAAATGAACCAGGGAAAACAACAGAAGCAGGAAAACAGGAACAGAAGGAAGGTATTGAAATCTGAGAAACAGCCACAAAGAGAAATTCAGTGCAAAGTCACAGGTTGTAAACCCAAAAATATCTTAAACATGCTATTATTTGTTCTTTTGAAAGTTACACCTTCTGCATATAAGAGCAGGCAGAAACTCTCGGTCTGGAATGCTTCCAGCCTCACTGGAAGGGGTCAGTAACAAGGTCTCTCCCATTTCCTCTGTACCCGAAACAACTCCCTTAATGTGCACTTCTAGTCAGGCTCTTACCCCCACTTCCCATAGCACCATTTATACCATTTCTTACCACAAACAGAAACACAAATGCCGTCATAATCATTCAGCAGAATTTTTCCATCAGGACAGTAGCATCCTTCAACAAACACTAATGTGCTATTTTTGGGGGGAAGAGGGTCCATAACGATTCCTCTGCACAATTGGAATATAAATGAGAATGAATGAGAGGCAAAAATGTAGCCCCGGGCAACCAAGACAGGTAAATCCCAAGGGATTATGAACTTCAAACTTCCCCAGCAATTTTCACGTTATGGACTTGAAAAACGCCTTAGGAAATGACCCACCTGCTGAAGCAAGTGTTTCTTTTTGCTTCCCCGCATGGCTTGTACACCTGATCCCGAGGACAGCTGGCCCCTGTGGAGCATTGCAACACACAAGTTAAAAAGCCCAGACCCACGTGTATCCTCCGCACAGGGACACGAAGGGACAAAGCACCCAGGCTGCCGCAGCAATCCCCCGGGTCCGCACAGTTCGGCAAGGGGGTCCCTGCAGCTCCAGCAAGAGGGGGTGATGCGGCCAACAAGGCGCAAGCCACAGGACCAGCAGTGCTCACCCTGACTCATGGGGTGGCCCAAGCAGTGCAAAGCACGCAGAGAGAAGCGGTGTGTTGCCATCTAGTGCCCAAGCTCTGAGGAACACACAGGACTCCTCGGCTGAGCTACGCAGGAGACACTGCGGGCCTGGTTCCCCCTTGTTTTGCACCAGGTCTGGACTGGAACAACCTCTTTGGTTCGTTTCTGCTTTTTCTCAGGTCCAGAGCAGCAGGGGAGGACAGAGCAGAACCAGACTTGCTTCAGCCCAGGGGTTGTTTGCCAGGCTCAACACACTGCCCATTCCCAGGCTCACCGCACTGCCCGCTCGCCAGCCTCCTCCAGTCCACGCAGACCCCGTGGAGCCCGCACAGGGCTGCATAGGTCTGCATGCTCTGGCACTCGGTGCTGGGGTGCTCCTCCGAGCACCCGCTGGCCACACACGCCTCGTAGTAGGGCTGGGGGGGGACCACGCCGTGGCACTCTGTCAGGGTCCTTCACAAAGCAAGGAGAAAAACCTTGGGCTACTTCCAAGGAAGAATTCAACTCGGAGCCAAACCATCCCCCCCGCCGCAGGCAAAGCCTCAAGGTACAACTACAAATTGTTCTCATAGGCAATACACCCCCACAGCTTAATAAAGAATGAGCTTTACCTGCCATTCTTTACAATGCTTTGAAAGGAAACAATATTACGTTGGACTGCTACCTGCAGAGGCTCCTGCACAGCTCATAGCTCTAAGTCTATATGCCGACATTTTTATGCTAGCATGTTTGAAAATCCTGCTTTAAACCACAAAATTATTTTAAAAACAGACACACATACTTTCTTACTATATTCTGACTGTGTTCCATATCATTCAGAGCTTTCAGATACTGAATTATAGCTAGTTCGCACTTGGCCTCTCCAGAACTGACAGGCAGAGAGAGTGCCAAGCAGCAGACACTATTAAGAGAGGACTGATTTTGATGATGCAGCTGAAAAATATCTTCCAAGCTCAAGAACATGCCATCAGTTCACTGCTCAGTTTCACAAGGTATGCAAGACTTTGTATTTTCTTCATATCCTAGAATCAGTTCACCAAAGCTGTTTAGTGAAGCACAAAATTACCCTGTGGACTTATTTTTCTGATACTTTTGGGAGTTGTCTTACCAGATGATTTTACACAGATTAGAAGGCATGCAATGCTGATGGTACCCGATCTTGGATGGTTGTGAGACACCAGGATTACAGTATCTGTTGGTAGGATATGGGACTTTCCAATCTAATGCCATGTCTTTGAAGGACTCGACAACCTTACCATTCCTCTTCATAGCATCATCAGACTTCTGGTTGGTGCAGGTGCCTGGTAGCAACATAAAAATGACAGTTCTGGGACAGTTGATGCTGATGAAGCTGCCTTTAGAGAAAACCTGGGGGGATGTTCTCCTTGTGTGAAGGGAGGAACATGTTGGGTTCTGGATTAATTCACAATAACAGTTTCTAGGGAGAGGAAGGCTCAAAGAAAGAGTTTGCCAGCTACTCATGAAAAGCAGAATTGATGTGTTGGTTGATGTATTTCTCCTGGTGGCCAGAGTAACTGAGATAGCACAGGACTCTCCAGATTTCCTACATTCCTATATGAAGTAGATATGATGTAAAGGAAGGGCTTAGAAAAATTTTATCTCCATCCCCCAACAGACTGAAAACAGAATGAAAGGATATGACTTAAAACTCCATTTCCTGACAATGTCTTTCCATTAAATAAATTTATTAACATTTGTGAGAAATAGTGAATTTGCAAGCACTTAGAGATTTTACAAGGGAATGAGAGATAGAAGGAGGAAAATCCAGTGCATTAATTTTTGTCAGCTGATGATGACACTCACCACAGAGTCCCATGGTATTATTATAAAATTTGCTGAAAGGCAGTTTTATGTAAAATGCAAGTCGACTGTAGGAGATATAAACCTCTAATTCAGGTATTTCAATTATGGTGTAAAGGCCAGAACTGGTTATCCTGATACCATTCTTAAAGATGTCTGGAACAACTTTCTTATCATCAAACAAAATCTAAAAGGAAAAGAAGCAAAATGTCTTTATGAACACTCTTTCATTGAGTAAGGTACGTGATTATTACAACTGGAAAGCAGAGCAGCACAAATTCAGATGTAAGGTCCACCAAATGATGTCTGTCAAAGGCAGTCATTTAAGCAGTTGTCTAATGTCTTTTTAATATGTTGCAGTTTATATTTGAATACTTGTATCAGGACAAAAAACACAGTTTTCAGTTATGTGATCATTTCCCAGATTTTTGGAATATGCAGATTTTTATTGACACAAAGCAAAAATGAGAGAGAAGAAAGTTATTGCATTTCTTACCCATTCCATATTTTACAAGCCTAATCTTTTGTCATGACAGGACATTTGGCAGTACAGTAATATAACTACAGCAAAATAATATTGAGAATTCATTTAAACACAATACTTTACCAAGTTTGTTTCTTTTCCATGTTCCATTGCTTGTGTCAGAATAACAACAGAGTTGGAGTAAAAAATGAGAAGGGACATTGAACAAATTGCTCCACCAGTGGCAGCACAGTAGTAGTTGTCTATGTGAATCCAGAAGTTGTGAGAGTCAGGATGAAATGATTTCACAAGGACATAGGTGCAGTTTTCTTTAAAATGATAATACGCTCCGTCAAAAGTCACATAATGCTCATTTCCCCATCCACTGCAAATACCTAGAAGATAGAATGACAGGGTTCAAGTTTGGCTTCTCCGTGACCTGTAAGTACAACTTGGTTTTAACCATTTTACTTGCTTCAAGTCAGAGACAAAATATCCAGTTTGATAAAGAAAAATTACCCTAGCAAGGACATCTGCTTTCAACAGCCAAAATTTCAGATGGGATTTCTGTTCCATTGCATCCTACTGAATTGATATGAACATAATATAGATGTTGACTAGATAGACTTTTCTTTTTTGAGGCCCAGCTGAACATAACATAAATTTCAGGAATTCTCCTGCCACTTACACTGACACTCAGAGACTTCACAGCAACCAGTTTCATCGGAGTGTTTTGTGAAGGGGAAACCATTGACACAGAGTTTCAGTTGCTGAGGTGGACAAGTCATGACGGACAATTTGACATTGTTTCCTTCTCCCAGGCAAGTGGCAGTATGGCAGTTTCCAAAATTCCATGTCTCATTAAACTATTGATTAGTTGAAAAAAATAAAAAAGAGGAGAGGTAAATAACAAAGTAATGTCACAAAATCTTTAAAAATCACAAAGAGCAACTGCATTCTATTCAGTTAGTTGTCTAGCATGGCAATATAATATTTGGTGTCTACTCTGGTTCTAGAAACCAGGCAGTATGAACCATATAGGCATCAGCAGAGCCTGGATATCTACTTTTTCGGTGTATATACATAAGGGTCCTGACTCCTCTGATGGTGGGACACTGCCAGATGCAGCTTCCCAGTCTTTGTTCAGCTTAGGTAGTTCTGCCCACATAAAATCATTTAGGTGTTTCAGGTGAACAGAAGAATCTGCAACTTGTTCTTTCAGTGGGGGTTTCTGGCATGCTTCTAAATCATCTCATTCAGCCACACCTACAGTCCAACTGTAGTGCTGGATACCAGCATCAGAGGAGAACACCAAATCTTGGCATGAATGGTGGAATGATGAATGATGAAACACATCTTCAAAGTCTCTCACCTTTCTGGGAGGAATGAGTGCAAGACAGTCACTCACAGAAGTCCTTGTGGGAGCAGGAACTTGGTTTGTTACACCAGGAGCAGGTGTTGGTGGACAGGCTTCAGAGTGTGGATCACAGGCCTTGAGGGTCTCGGTATGACCAGTTTTACACTTTGCCCAAACTAATTCAATCTGACATGATTTATTGCAGACAGAGTAAGCACAACGACCTGATACATTCACTGGCAGAGAAACATTTTCTCCTGCAAGGGTAAAACCCAAGTGTTAGCCTGAGGCCTGATCACAGAGCAGCTGCATACTCAGCCCTGCATTTAACAGTCTGGGTCTGTACCCAGTAGCCATGCTCAGGGCGCTGTCTGTCTGCAAGTCCTGGGATTCAGGGGCTGAACTGGAGATCAGTTCATCCAAATGGTAAAGACTGAGGGAGGGCCACAAGGGCTAATCTGAAATTCTGCTCTTAGGTACACTAGAAGAAATTGAAAATGAGTAAGAGATGAGACAATACTGAATACATCACTGAGTGCATCTGGCCTTCACAAACACCAGGAGGTAGGTGAAGCAGGAGATACTAGCAGATGAAGAAGAGTTTTTCCCCCGCTGCTTTTGGAATATTACTGTGAGTTACAAGCTTATGTTTAGCAGTTTGACATTCAGGGCTCTGCTGACAGCAGCAGCTGCTGTAAGCTTCCTTACACCAGGGGTATTCAATCCAGAACAAAGTTATTTGATATGGGAGAGTTGTAGTTCTGAAGGTGTTAGCTACAGTTCAAAGATACAACAACTTCTGGTAATGTCTAGCTGTGACAGACAGAATGAACACTCGCTGAAGCACTTTGATCTACCAGTACATCTTTCCATGTCAATGGTGCAGAAAAAAATTCGAATGGTTTCTTACCCATTTGTATCAACTGCCCATTGTCATTGCAGAGGCAGGGAGTGGCTACTTCTGATGAGGGAGGTGCAGATGTTACATACTGCATATGTGGTTCTGCAGGAAATCAAATCAATTAATATTAAAATTCTCTGCTACTCTACTTTCAAGCCCTATGACATCTCTTAAATTCTCTACAAACACAAAATTTAAAAAAATTCTTTTTTTTTTTTTTACCCCCACTACATTCTGTACATGTCCACACTAAAACCATTCTCTGTATTTATAAACACTCTCTATTACACAGTGTGGTGCTCTAATACTACACACACACCCTCCCACTTCTAGTTAGATTTTTCCTATATGGAATACAATAAACACCCTTTCTACTGTCACTTATTCATTCCAGTTTAACATTTCTAGTCTTGCATTAATTCACCTGACTTTGGAGAGGTCATTTCCATTGGCACTCCATTTGGATTTTTAATGCTTTCTTTCAAAGGAACTGTTGGTTTAAATAGAGACAGATCATGTAGACATTTTATTATGCAATCTACAGTCTGCTTTCAATAATCCTTCCTTTTCTAGGTATTACTCCACTGTACTTATTCCACTTGTTAACTTTTTCAGTAAATACCAAACACATGGACTCACCATCAAGTGTTTAGCTGTTCCACTCAGATGAGTAGAGAAGCTAACTTTTAATTTTCTTTATTGCCCTTGTTAAATTTGCTACCAGGATAATGCATAATTTTTTTAACCACTTATTTTTATTTGTAGTAATCATGTGGCAAATTTACCACTTTTCTTTATTTTTTTGCTTCCTATTTTCTGTTTTTTCACATTCCATTCACTCTGGAAAATCCCTTTTGAACAGGAGTTAACAGCCAGGAAGCTTTATTTTCATATTCCAGTGATCTGTATGAGACTCACTTATTCCAATGCAGAAAACAGTACAATAAGAACCATAGTGTGTTATAGGTGATAAGAAGGAGAAAAACAAGATTTAGAAGTATGAAATATTGAAGCTAACAACACCAGAGTGTCAACTGTGATATGCTTAAGCTTATTGTAAAAGTTGCAGTGAAAAATTGCTGAATCTTTCCATTCTCTCTTAAGCTCACTGACAGTAAGGTCAGCAAGAATCTATAAAAATTGCACTTTTTGTCCTCACCACAAGACCCACAAGCTTTGATCCCTTACTTTTGAAACTTCAGCAGTCTTAAATTCTGCTCTTATCCTAGACATGCTGTAGGACTCTTTTTCCAAGATGGATAAATCTTATTACTATTATGGACTTCCACACAATCACCACCAAGCCTCTTATCAATCTAGTACCTTGTGCTGGTGTAGATGGCGTTCTGCAGAGGGTAAGGGTTTTAATGATCTGTCCATCAGGGCCACAGACAGCTTCACCACACTCAGTCCCATGCACGTGGCTGTACACAGTTTCATTTAAGGTGTAGGTCTTCCCATTGTAGCAGCAAAGGCAAACTGAGGCACCAAAAGAGAAAATGTCATGGCAACAGAGGATATTTGCAATATAAGTACAAATGAAAAGCAAACCAAATTCTGCATTTACCCTTCTGAAGCTCACAACATCAAACATGAATTACCTGTCAGAAAAACTTTGTCAGTTTCTACTTGAAAAACTGCACTGGGAGTCTACCTCATTTATATAAAGTGCGTTGGATTTTTCTGGTTGCTGGTTTCTTGGAGTCAGCTTTCATAGAGGAGTAACTGGCTGGTAAAAGCATGAGAACTGGTACTGGCCTAATCCAGCACGGAGCACAGGAGAACTCGCTCTGGGCAGGGAGTGTGACTGGGATTTTTGCTTTTCTGAGTGACAAAACACTGGCTCAGGAGGTGTTGTACAGCCCTTTCCATCCACGAAGGAGGAGCTTGCAGTGGTACACAATATCATTTAAATATATGAGAACCTCTCCAGATTTTGGAGACTATACACATAAGAAACAAAGGAAGTGTATCTATTACTGTAACAAAATCAGCAAAAGTTCAAATGTGTTGTCTACTGGGTCACCCTGCGTTTTGGGATGTGATTTCTCCCAGCTATGGGAATGAACTGATACCGTACCTTAGCCCAGTGTGTCCTTTAGGCACACAAACATGTATCTAATAAGCTAGCTGTTTTAGCTTATTTTATGAAAGTACTGGTCAGGAAACAGCACTTCTACAAGATTTGCCTTGTTCTAAAAGTACTCAGTAAAAGAGGTACCATGAATGGCCTGCTACAGACTACTATCTGTCTTCACTGACTACCAAGGAAGTGGAAAGGTGGAAAAGTGGTATTAACATGAGTAAGATGAATCCTACATATCACACCTGTCTCCTTCCTCCCTATGATTATCCTTTACACAGTTCTTGAGGTCAAAGGCTACATTTTACTTATCAAAGTATATCCGTGCTGCTGTGCACCCACATATTAAACTACCTGTCTGGCCTCCTATTACCAGCATGTTTGCAGTAACATGTGATGTTGGGTTGTTTCAGTCCTGCCATCACTCAATGCATGGTGAGGGTGGTGAAAAGTTACCTTTGGAGTCCTCAGTACATAGTTTCTCTTTGGGATCGCTGAAGAGAAAGAGTGAAAAAGAATTGTTTTATTGAAATGAATTAGTATATGGAATAACAATGTCTGGAACTGTACCTACTTTTACAAAAAAGTCTACTCCTGGATTTAATGTTTATTGCCACTGCTTATAAACATTAACACAACATCTCCTAGTTTGTCCTTCCCAGTCCTATTCTACCTTTCTCATCATCAGCTGACCTACCATGAAGTGCAGTTGGGGAGGGAGACACACTCCCTGCTCTCCTCATCAAAATACGGCTTGTCAGGACTACACTCTGGGTAACAGCCTGGGAAATTAAACAAAGCATTCTTAGTCTAGTTACATAGATACAGGAAAGCACATAAATACCTCTACCAAATATAGATTTGATCCCCAAATGAATGCAATTACAGTATGAATGTTCTTTTTTTTACCAATTATTTTTCCAAGTCCTTTTTTTACCTCTCTCCCCAAAATTTTAATTTACTCAGTTTGTCAACAGATTCTTTGCAAATTTATATTGAATGGTGTTTTATCTCTCCATATATTTAAAGGCAACAGGCAAACAATGCTATGAGTGGCACCATCACATGGGGAATTAGCAAGGCAAGGTCAATGAGCTTCTGGGACAGATGGGGTAACCTTTCAGTCACATTGATGATTAAGACATTTAAAACCAGACTAGTAGATGCAACTCCCAAAAACTGCATTAAAGTCAAGGAAGGATTACCTTCCAAACTGTACAGCAAGTTCCCACATTTCCCTTGTGGGTTTCTGCAGGTCCTTAGACAAGGGGCTCCACAAGCTTTATAGAACCACTCATGTTTGTCCGGTGGATTGTAATAATCACAGAACACAGCTGGAACAGAAGAATAAAAAACATTTAGGTCTCAGACACTGGGCAGAGATTATTTTTAAATCCTATTTGAAAGATTTTAATAAGATAAACATGATAAAAAGATCTGTTTAGTCATATATGCATAGCAATGTAAGTGTTCTGTTCTTCTTTATCCCGTGTGCCTGAGCACAAGGAGCACTGCTGTCTGTGAGCATTTCAGTGCAGTACTTACGGCAAATGGCAGGGGTTCTCCAGTTGACACAGACACCAGCTCTGCTGCAGCTCCTCGAGTAAGCAGCAACTGAAGTACAAAAGCACTCACAGTCTCCCACACTGTCACAGCCACAGAAGTCAGACACACAAGATTCATAATATGGAATTGGGTTCACCTGTCAAAACACCAACAGAGCTGTCACCACACCTGCATCTGCACTGTGTTTTAGTGAATTTCTGTCATGCACTGGCAATTTGTGACAGACTAGGATTGTCATGAAGGAGCCGTGATATTTTACAACAGGTAGTTTTCTATTTTCACCTGCCTGGTGGAATTGGACTATAAATCTTCCCATTCTCATATGTGTAATGCTGCCACTTACACTCAAAATGTCTTCCCAGTGTGATTTCTGCAAGACTGAACTACCTTGTTCTGGCTTAGCACAACTACACAGTGTGTGCACTCTTCAACTGAGAGACAGTGAGTAAGTAAGTATGAAAAGAAATCCTATTTCCACTGAACTTCATGTCTCTTGTGTTTTAACCATTGCCAACATAAACTAACCAAGGATATTAAGCAAAGATTGTTTCTAAAACCATTTATTAAATGCACTGAAGCTTTGTATAGACATTCTAATTAAGAAGAGTAGCCTTGTTTCTGCTTAAATTAATTCAATTTGTGACTAAAATAAACCAAATCAATAGTATCTTTAGATAACTTGAATGAACTTCCCAAGGATCACTATACAAAGAGTTCTAGACTAACTTATCTCTACATTTTACAGGTACCTAACTCTCTACTTCAGGTGGCCAACTATTATCCTCTTCATCTTCAGTTGTTCAAAACAGGCACTGCTGTTTCCTCAATACTGTGCAACAGGATTTAACTGGTAAAGCTGTGAAGTGAGGTTTTGAGAGAGGTAACCTCATACTACTGTGTAGTAGCTTCAATAGTAAAAATATGCTGCAAATGTGCTGCAAAACAGCAACAAATATCTAGTGTGAAACTATTGAGGATGAGAGAACAAGATTACCTTGCTGTGACAGGCTTCAAAGATGTTACTCTTAATGATGCTGCAGTGCTTCTGTCCCAGGGCAGACTTGAAAGGCTGATCTGCACACAGGTCTGTCATGTTTATATTGGAGCAGGTGCTTGTTATTTTCCAGCTGTTTCCAAACTCCTGGATGCTCATCTCCATGGACTGCCCTCTGGTTGTGAAGTCATTCCTTGAGCGGCCATCAAAGTCCCCACAAAGACCACAGACTTTTCCCTGTGTAATTTGTGTAGGCACAGTAAATGGTTTGGTTATTTTGAGTGCAGAATATTTTGGTTATTTTGAGTGCACTTTTTGACAGAAATAAACTATAGAACCTGTAAAGGCAAAATAGGTACAAGTTTCTAAACAGAGAGCAAAAAAATGGCTTAGAAAAAGCTGGACTTCAAGTGACAAAAACACTCTTAATATGTTACCGATATTTCTAGCCCTAAATATTCAGGTGTGTTCCATACTGACTGAACAGTGCAATAAAACACAAGATATGGGCTGCTTGCTGCTTCTTCTTGTCCACTAAACCAAACTTTCTCCAAGCTCTGTTTTTCAAACTGGGGCTCCAGTTCTGGATGCATAACTCTGAGCTTGAAATCATAACTCCCAATCCACCCCATACTTACCTGGAAAGATGGTGCCACATGAACAACAACAGTAGTCTTTTGGTCCCACATGAAGTTCATCCCTTGATTTGTTTCAATTACAATATAACCTCCTCTGAGGTCCACTTTGTAATTTTTCTCAGCTCCAGGATCAGTGGCTATCTCCTGAATTCTTCCTTCCAAGAGCCTTATTTCACTGCTCTACAAAGGAACAGATAAATTGCATGGAAGGAAATCAAATAGAAAACTTAGTGTAACTGCACTGGCACTCTGCGTCTCGTTCTTTGTCTTATTTTTCTGTTGTCTTCACACTATATCTTGGTTCACTGCTGGATATGTGAGCCACAGTCACAGATGCAAACACACACACACAAATGCACATATATAGAGTGCTGTTGACTCCTTGTATCTTTCCCCTCATCCACAGAAGTGTTCAATCCCTGCTAACTTCAAATATCTAAACCTTTCCTAACTTCCCTCCCTTTGCTTGCTGGCTGTTTGAATTCCATAAGTACTCCTTAGCAGCAACTGAGCTGGAATATAAGAGAATGATACAGTAATTACTACAAAATCAAGACTACTTGGTTATAACCAGTTGTAGACAAACCTCAAAAATCAATGTGATCTTTAGGGAGCAGATGGAGCGTGATTTCCCACAGGCGTTGTTCTGAATCACAATCCGGAAGGTGCCAGCATCCACATTATTAGGGCAAAAATCCTTAGAAAAACAGATAACATTCTATTAGATCTTGTCAGGCAACTAGACCAGCCATAAACATTTTCAGGAGCTCTTAATGAATGACACTCTGATCTGACTTCTTTATTCATTGAAACTCTAGGAATTTTAGAAGAATCTGGTGGAAGGAGCCTGGTTGCAGGTTCATATTTGACCAGGATTTTCAAAAAGAAAAACTAAGGGGGAAAATAAGTTTGTCATGGCAACACTCCAAAAAGGTAAAAAATATATTTTCTTTAAATTAGCAAAACCAACTGCAATCTAGGGATGACAAAATGTCTCACTGAGTGCTGTCCCCATTACATGCAATTATAATACATGAGGCTCACATGTTACCCTACACATACTTCTGTCACAACAAAAATAATGTCAGTCTTGGATGGCTGACAGAAACACTTTTCAACACCACACCAACTCGTTTTCCTTAAAAATGCTGGAATGCCATCAGGAAAGAGATGTTCAACGAAGAAGTTAATCATTTGGGATCACAAAGTGCCCTCTTGTTTCACTGCTGAGGGTCAATTTGCTTTGTTTCATGTGGAAAATCTCACTGTATCAGCTCTAGGTACAAGAGGTGGGGAGTAGGCTCTGCTCATCAGTGTTGGCTATTTTGCACAGGAATGCCTTTTAATTACCTATACTGAAGCCTACAGTGTGGGCTGTGGAAAGCATACCTGAGCTAGGATGTAGTCACAGTCTCCCAGGAAATCAAACTTTTCCCCATCGAAGCTCATGTAATGTCCATTTCCATACACAGTGCAGGTTCCCTTGCAGGGATTGTCTGTGCAGTTCCACTGCCTTTTGTTGCAGGTGCTGGGAGGCAAAATACAAAGAATCACAATGTTTTCATGAAATGCTGGCTTTCCTTAACCCCATACAGGTGCAGAATAATTAAAGGTTTGTTGTTTGCAGTACCCTCTTAACTGTTCTAAGATCATGCCACGAGATGCCATATCAATCAGAAAGTTCATGTTTACTACCCAGACATATTTATTCTATTATTTCCTTCAAATATATTTTAAATAATTGAGTCCTGGCAGCAGACAGTGGTGTTTATGAGACAAATTCAAGATGAAAAACGGAATATTTCAACTATTCTTGAATATTAATCTGTGACGGATCACGTTGCAGTTCTATTACAGTTGTCTGAACAATTATCTCTGTATTCCTTTTTGTATTGGGTCTGGCTGAGATGGAGAGAGTTTTTTCCCTCATAGTGCTGTGCTTTGCATTGGCACCTAGAAAGGTGTTGGTAACACTCTGGTGTTTTGGCTACTGCTGAGCAGCACTCTCACAGCATTGGTGCTGTCTCTTCAGCATTCTCCCCCTCACCAATAGGCTGGAGGGTGGACAAAGTTTTGGGAGGGCACACAGACAGGACAGCTGTCTCAAAATGGCCAAAGAGATATTCCAAACCATGTGATGCCTGCTCAGCAATAAAAGCTAGGAGAATGGCTGAGGAGGGAACAGAGTGGCATTTGTTATTATGGTATTTGTTTTCTTAAGCCCCACTCCTTGGAAAGAGGGCTGGACATCACCAGCTGATGGGAAGTAGCGAATAAATATTTAGTTTTCCCTTTCTCCTGCACACAGCCTTTCCTTTTGCTTTATTAAGCCATCTTTATTCTGACCCATGAGTTTTTCCCATCTTATTTCCTCAACCTTGTCTTGCTGAGGAGAGTAGTGACAGAACAGCTAGGTGGCCACCTGGTGTCCAGTCAGGGTCAACCCAACATACCTTGACAAACTTTACCTCTAGTTCAGGAGGACTGTAGACATCTCATCCTTGGTAAATAATGGATAAGGATTCAAAGAATTTTACCCACCATGATCAGTAATAAGTGAAATCTATGGCAGCATTATACCAGAAATTGGAGCAATTTGAATCTTAATTTATCTTGAGAACAATGCATCTGGAAGCACTGCAAGTCTCAAGGGAAGACCATTGCAATTCCTTTTTGACTAAATTCAATCATTTTCCAGGGTTCAGCTGTGCCCATCAGGCCTGGACTCAATTCCTTCTTATTGAATGGGCAACTACAAATGACCAACCAGGGTAAGGCTGGTGTTTCTGGAGCTGGTGGGAAAGCGGAAAAGGATGGAAGTTGTTTGACAGAAGATACTGGTGCTTGTTCTCCCCAAGTGCAGGCTCATGCAGCATGGTGCAGAGAAATACTTCCCAGTTTATTTTTACTAGCAGCCCAGTGGCTCTCATGATGAAGAGGAAGGTTTCAAAGCACACCTTGCCCCATGGATGCACTATGGACTGACAATTTTAACAAACTTTGTTATAAAACAAGACCCCCTGGGATAACATACCATGTGTTGCAGTCCACTCTGATGGTTTCCCCGGGTTTATAGAAGTGTCCTCCATGGACACATGGGCATTGATCTTTGGGAATACATCCTCCACTCCCATCCAATACCAGTCCATCGGGACACATGCAGCCAGAAACACAGTCTGTGACATACTGCACATTTGAAGAGATAGGAGAAGACAACTTGTTAGTGCACAGAAAAAACAGAGAACCAGCAGAGATCTGCTAGTTCTGGATGCCAAATTTTTGGATTTTTAAAAAAACTCCTTAATCACAAGCTAGTGGCAATCATGCTACAGATATCACAGGTACAGTGTTAGCTACAGCTGCTGTGTTATCAGTGAAGCAGTTGGTGTGTGCCCAGCACAGCATGCTCCCATCAGTGCTTGATAAGGACAGTCCTACATGCAGAGCCACGCTGTGCTGTGCCCCTGCTGGGAGGTGAACTCCTTACACAGTGCATGTCCTGAGTCTTGCAGCTTTTCTGACACTCTGATCCAGTCGCTCCGGGACCTGCAGAGCTGCAGTTGAAGTAATACATGGGAGCTGGGCAATCTGCAGTAGGAGAAAACATTTCAGGAAAGGTAATTTAGAAAGAGCAATAAGGATGCCATCAGCAATTGCAAAAGCAGCCAGAGGATTTCAGAGGGCAGCAGGTGTCTATAATTTAAAGTTTCTAATAGTTTTGCTTCTGCCCAATAATGGTGAAGAGAGAAGACAGATAACTTCTAAGCTTTGGGAAATATCCTCATCATCAAAAGAGTCTAGTAAGTCTGGTCACATTTTACAAAGACAAATGTTATCAATAACTAACACATTTCAGGGAGAATGAAAAAAATGTGTAGAATACTAAAACGTTACAGAAAGTGAGACATAACATAGGAAAACCTTATAAATACTGGCTGACATCATAATGCCATTATTTAACAAAATCTCACCTTTTACCAAGACAGTTTCTCCAATGCAGTCTAATCTTCCTTGAATGCATTTGCTAAAGAGATTCCATAAAACAAAACACATCAGCTCTTTGTACTTTTCTCCCTCACCAGAGAGAAAGGCACTGCAAAGCTTCACTTGTCACATGAATAACAAATTCCTATTAAAATGAATATTTTTTGCAGCTATCAGTTTCACAGACATGAATTACCATCCCCAGAAGGAAGATAAAAAGACCTAGCTCTTAAATACTCTTCCTTCATCTGCCATTGGTTTATATTTGTTTTCCCTAAATCAACTTTTTCCTAAGCATCCATTTTCCACTCCATGAGATAAGACTAATACTTTCTTAAATAAGAGATTTCTTAAATAACTAAATGAATATGTGATTACAAAATCATCTAGAATCCTCAGATGCAAGAAAGATAGAGAGAGAAAATATAAATATCTAAAGATAATGAAAAAGCCTTCCCCTGCTAGTTGTTTGCATTGCTGCCTTAAGCTACTTGAAAATGAGAATAATGATAACTGTTTTTCACTGCAAATGCAAATTAATTATGTTCTTTTTAGTTCTTTCCACAAAATTTTTCTCTCTCTCTTTAGAAAAAATCAGTAAAAATCAGTTTAAAAACTGAGAGTTGGGTGGTTTTGTCATGGGCCATTTTTATTTTTAAATAGTCTGCAGGATGGTGTGGTGGTTTTCACTTTGCTTATTCATTTCAAAGCCTGAAAATCCTCCAAGCCTTCTGTTTTCTAGAAAACTTGCTCCCACTGTTTGTGGATAGTTTTTAGACAACAATGAACTCAGCAAGAGGTAGATTACAAATATTGTTCTACTTAACATGTTTTCAGGTTCTTGTTTGCTAGCAGGAATATGGGATCTCAATATTTGCTGTGTACTTCCTGCCAGAGGAAGATACAATCTAGGAAAAATTTGCCATTATTCCTAACTCTAAAATGATGCCATTCATGGATTGGAGCTGAGACTTCCCCCCGTAAGCCCTGATGTCCCCAGCATGGAGCGGCCTTTGCATTGTCAGAGCAACTCACCACATGAGTTTGTCCTCTTGGAAGGAGTTGCCAGGCTGAACAATCTTGCCTTTGTAGTAGCAGGGGCAGTCATCTGGAGCTACACATTCCTCCTCATCGTTAAGGTAGGTGCCTTCAGGGCAGGCACAGCCCTCCATAGGAGCGATCCGGACCTTGCACAGCGGGTCAGGTTCATCCAGTGAGCGGCACGACTGGTTACAGTACTTCACACTATAGTTATAAACCATAGTCTCAGGACACTCCTCAGAGGGATCTTTGTAAGAGAAATAAAAGGGATGTATGGCCTTCTTTGTGCAATCATCTCTCATGACTTCAGCATGCCTTTCTGTGCACTGGTAGCCATAAGTGTGCTTTTATCAAACTACCGGACCTTGTCTCCTGGGGTTCTGAGAGAATCTACTTCCATAGCCTAAACTATATGACACTGAATACTAAAATACTCAGCAGGGTACATCTTTTTGTAATTTCCACAATTTACATTTCTATCTTATGCCAAGAACTGAAACCAATAACTTCTGACTTGCCAGAATTTTATTTTCTGACCTTTACTAATTATTTCTTTGGCTAGGAGTAACTTAAGAAATGACCTGATTTTGTAAAAGACAAATTTTGACATTAAATGGCAGTGACAAGGAACTCTATTTGATGCTACCAAGAAATGGGTGTTTCAGTTCTCACAGATGTCTCAAGGAAAACTTGTTGTCATCCTCTGGGGAAATGAGAAACAACAGTTTCTAAGATCTCTGGGTGAATCAAACAGGTAAATACCAAAATCTAAAGTGGTCAGCTAACCCTGTAAGACCGTAAAAAGCTGGTTAATTTCACAGGCTGACAGCATACACCACCAGCAAAGCTCTTTTTCAAGGAAGACTGGCATCCAGATTTCTTTGAAATTCAGTGAGAACTGGAGATTTAGTCATCTTGGGGATCTTTCTAATTCTGCAGATTTAACCCACAGCTGTTTTTCAGATACACACAGATGCACTAGATGTTCCAGGGAAATTGATCATAGGCACCTGTGGTAATCAGCTTTGCAGCAATGCTAGGAACTTCTCAGCAATAGGTTCCGTGCTTAAATAAAGCTCTGTATGGTTTTCCAGTTCATGACCATGGCATCCTTTTTTAGATTAGTTAGTGTGCTAGGCTTGGGTACACATTCAAAACCAGCACCTCTACCACCATAAACCAGTGGATTTTCTGGTCCTAGCTGGAGCAAACACAATATCCCATGTGTAAGTCAGGCAAGCCATATTCCCCCACTTTACAGGCATTCTTTGAAGATACAGCAAGTGGTATTTGTAACTCAAAATAGGCCAAATAAGAAAGATATTAATAAAGATGTTGAATATGAATTTACATCTGTTTCAATTGGTAGCTATTAATACAATAAAATAATGTGTTTACTTTCTCCCTTTAAATTTTCACAGAGGAATAAAATCAGTTTTGATGAAGTGAGACTGGTAAGAGAAAGGTTATTTGATTGTAGTGCTCAAGGTCAGAGGATTGACACACATGTAAGATGACAAATCACAACTAGAGGTATGAGTGCAGAGAATACCACCATACCAAAGATACCTTCAAGCTAGCTTGCACAGGGAGCACTAGAAAAGCAGTGCCATGACTTAGCAAACACTGCTCACCCCAGTGATCTGCTGGGCAACCAGCAACTCTGGTGGTAGCTCATGCTTCTGCTAAAGACTGTGTAACAGGCAGGCACATGATTTAGCCAGCAGGGTTTGATGATTTCACACACTCTGCTGGCTGCAGTGCAGACATTCTCTTGGGACACAACCTGCCTTGAATGCTGCCTGCAGCTTGGCAGAGAGGATGCAGCTTCAGGAGCTGGAACAGTTTTTCCAACCCCCACAATGGGACAGAACACAGAGTGAATGTTGTGGTCCATTTACTCTTTCACTCATGAACAGTGAGTCATGAACAACATTACTCTTATCACAGCCATGTTCCCAAAAGATTATTTCTTCCTAAAAAAGGCCTAATATGATTGTTCTGATTAAACCATTAGCATTTTTTCTCAAGGTTACTGCACTGTTTGAGTCAATATTACCTACTGTGCCTTAAGAACACAGATTTCAGCCAAACCCATACTGCGAACCAGTCTTGATTTGCCATAGAAAATGTCAGTAATTCTGTATTGGGAACAAAGCTTTCAAAAAACAGTGGCTGTGTCTAGTGCATGACTCTGCAGGATTCTAGGACAATTTACTGTGGACTACACTGTGTTCCTTTGGATTATTTCAGTACAGGTTTGTGAAATTGTTCTTACCACAGTCTTAAATGCCTTTGACAATGTGTCACACCAGTTACATTGTTTGCCTCTATTAAGTATCCCAGCTGGCCCCTAAGTCAGGCAATTAAATAGATCATAGCTGCATCAAGCTCCAAAAGCATAATCATTGTTATGTTTTCTATTCAGATGCGCAGTTAGTCAAGAAACCCGCACATCTATTTTCATGTTGATACAGGCAAATCTCACTTGAACTCTCTGATCATCAATGACAAACTGGAGATATTGAAACAAAATACAGAATCCAATATCGTGAGTTTTATTCTCAGAGCTTATAGCATCTTATAATAAATTTTGGCAGTGCCAAAGGAAAATACATATGTGGGCTCTAAACTCCGGATTTGGTGACAATGTGTATGTCCAAGAAACTTCTGTTCGTTTTTCAAATAATCCTGAGCTGAAAATGCCTTTAAAGATTTTCACATTCTCAGATATCACCAATATATATGTAGTAAAAAACCTTACTATTTTACTGTAACATGGAAAAATGCAGCTAATGAGAGTGAAGTCATTTGTATTGTCTGAGACAAAAGGACTGAATGTGATGCAAAAAAGGTATGGAATTAAAATACACAGGGAAGCCCATGTGTTCAAAAGTAACTTAATTGCTAACTAAACGTAAACTAAAACTAACCCTAACTTCTATTTTGATTTGAATAATATACCTTGTACTATTTTCCTTCTCTGAATACTGAATTCACATAAGATTTTACACAAGGAACATGCATTGTAAGAGCATGAAGCAGCCACAAACTAATTTTGGCAGGCAGAAGAATTTCATAGAATAAATACTTATGTTCCTTTGAGCCTCAAAGGCTCTCTAACTTGATGACTAAAGACAAAAGACAGTGACTGCCGCAAATGGGGCTATCCTGAAGCTGTTCCCCCTACCCCTGCCCAAGGAATTTCAGTCACATACCGCAGACACCCTGCCTCCAGCCCTGCAGGGACACGCCTGCTGAAGCACAGTCTCTGGAGTAAGTGGAAAGCACACTGCACAGTGCAACTTCACTCTTCTCAGCATTACAGGTGTCATACATGCATTTCTAAAGGACAGAAAAGGACATGGGTATTATTATGTCCAACTCATAGAAGAAACAGGGAAATATGTAGCAATTCAAAAGCAGACAACCAATATATTTTTTAAAAAGTGTATTACCAATGGAAATATCTCTAAGAGAAAATGTATGCTAATAAAGACTATGCAAATGTGACAAATAGTAAATCAGTTACAAAAACTGCAATGACACTATGTCTAACACTCACTAACAGATGAATATTAAAAAATATAGAGGCATCTATAGTTCATTAAAACACTAAGAAATGTCAATACCAGCCTCCCATGAGGATACATGTCAACATATATAATCTGAAAATATTGCACAGTTATGACTGGCACTTGTGTACCTATCTAATGAGCAGATAAGATGTACCAAATTACATGACAGGTGCATGACAAAAGATGGTTTATAGGCAGTCAGTCATATATAATGACATTTTAAGAATTAGTTATATAAGTATAGCTGGAATTTAAAGCTTCAGTTCTTTTAACAGTGTGGGCTGTACAAAAGAACACAGATACGGCTAGTCATTCTAGAGAAGTACGATCGTACTGGATAGACAGTGACTTATCCTGCCACTTTGTGAAAAAGGCTTTCACGAATCATAGTTTAAAATCTGATGAGCTCAGCAGGAGTAACAGACATATCTATAAGAAACTGGTTATTACTTTTCCTTAATAAAAAATTTCAAAATCAAATTTTATTTAAAGTTTACATGAGTTCTCAAGTATATACATTTTCCTCTGGGAGAAGGAACACATAAGCTATATTTGCAGAGGTACCTGAAGATATATTACATTCTATGCAAAATTTCAGGCTCAGGTATTTTCTCAGTGAGTTATATCACACACACAGACACCTCCTGCATGAACTTTCTGTGTTTTGCAGGAACTTCTACACCATCCACATAAATGTGGCAACTCTCCAGCTCAGCCAGCTTTCTCAGCAGCTTTATAGAGCTGTACACCACGAGAACTTATGGGAAGTTCATGCACTCAAAACACCAGGAGATTAACATGATTCCACAGTAATAAATGAGATATAAACAATGTAAATACATATTCTGTCCCTAGATGTGAATTCTGACTGATTCTGCTGGTCAAAGAGTGAAAAGAAATCTTGAACTGATTTTTTTCATTTTGCTTCTGAGTCGTGCAACGGATGCCAATGATGCCAATTATTTACAGGGCTGTAGCTGAAAAGCCCCATCTTGCATCAACTCTCATTTTATAATTTTTCTGATCAGCATTAGTGAATTTCTTTGTGAACAGTCACTACTGTAACCTATTTCACTCATCTAGGCCAGACCACTTTCATGTGGGATCAGTCTCTGGACTAGATTAAACCACCCATTTGGAGCAGTCCCTTACCTTGATGTACACAGAAGGGTCTACAACAGAATGGCAGGCAGCAAACACACTGCTTGTATTGGACAGAAGAGCACACCAGTGCTGGGCAAATTTTTCTGAAGTGAGAAAAAACATCCTTGTCCATAGTCACTTAAACCACATTACTGTGTGAAACAATATTCTTATCAGGTATCACATTGAACTAGAATGTCCTGAAGTGTTTTGAAAATCTTGGATGGAAATACAGGTCATTAACTTATCAAAGGGATAAGCATAGCTGGATGGATGACCAGCCATCTTCCTAAAAGAAAGGTTTCACCTTTCAAGTATTAACATTATAACTGCAGGTGGATTTTCAGAACATATACAAAACCTCCCCATTTACATTGTTTTTCATCAAGCCTTCCTAATTCTTTTCAGCCAGGTAATTCCTAATAGTCAAGTGATAATATCAAGCATGTAACAATCAGTGAGCTGTGTGGCTATGAGCTGCAGCTTTAACTACATGTGGCAGTACCTAGGAGAGGTCAGTCCAAATCCGATATATATCCAAATCCAGTCACAGTGAGAAATCAGGCAGGACACCTAGTATAGTGCAATGCTTGCTTAACTCAGCACTGTTGATAACTTATTCCTCTGGACTTCATCACAGCTGTAATAACCTAGACTGGATGAAGAACTTGTCCAAGTATTGGCAACCAAGTATGCTCTGCCTTAAACCTAAATTGCTGTCATTGATGCTGTGTGTGCTTTTCAAGTCATCAGTGAAGCTGGCTCTTTTTCTAGTAGTGCTGGCTTTTTATTTTGAAAGCAAGGCCATCCTCTTGAAGACCTTCAAAACACAATGTTTTTTCTCTAGTAATAGCCTTAAAGACAGAGAGTTTTGATGTTTATGAGATTTCTAAAGCTTTTTTGATTATCCATCATGTGAAAATTATTTCACACTGATAAGCCAGGGATGAAAAGCCTGGTACCTTTATCCACACTGTTTGAACAAGGGTCTTCAAAGCTGTCCTCCACATCAAAACAGCTGGCTCTAGTTTTCCATGAGTTACCAAAAGCAGAAGCTGAATCTTCCACAGCTCCAGTGACTGTTCTGAAGTCATCAGTCTGGATGTTATTGAAATTGCCACAAAGACCTTGTGTGGGAGGCAAAATAAAAAGGCAAAAGAAAAGAAGAAATCACTAGATGCATGAAAAAAGGAATGGCTTCTAGATGAACACTCTTAGCTCTACAATGGATCTTGCCTGAGAGAAACCTGTTTTCCTTCAGAGACTTCTTGATGTTCCCACAAATCAGATACCATGTTAAGAGTATAATTATTATTTTTCTGCTTTACAGTAGCATTTAGTGATAGCACAGGGATTGTAGCTGCTTAAATGTGCTTCAGTAAACACTGGCAGGCATAGAATATCTTCTCCTAAGGCTTATAAACAAAGTAAATGGCAAAAGAAAAACAAAATGGGTCAGAAATACAGGGTGTAATCTCATTGAGCAAATAGGAAACAGAAGCACAAAAATCTTATATGGTGTAAACAGGAGGTTGGTGGCAAAACCAAGAACATAGTCTGCATTTCACAAGTCTCTGATGAAAGCCTGTTTAAACAGATGGAGTATAAATTATGCACACACTAAACATTACAGAGATTTTCTCCAGCACATTGAAGGGTTTAGCCTTATGTGTCCTACCAGATGTGCGATTCTGAAAAGAATGATCCACAGTTAAGGAGAGCTGCATTACAGGTTTCATTTGCACTCGGATCTGCACTCCAGCTGAGCTCAAGATTTTGATGAAAAATGTAGATTGCCTGAAGATGGTGATGCCATCTAAAGAAGAAAGAGAAAAAAAGATGTTGTATGTACTTGCAAATCTTTACAAAGCTGAGAAAACGGGAACTTCCACTTGCCAGCGCATCCAGTAAGACAGGGATTCCTTGTGAATCTCAGACCTAGTATCCACCTAAAAATTAGTAGGATCATGTTCTTTTCAGAGAAAGGAGCAGGAAACCCTCTGCAAATAAATGTAGGCTACTCTGAGGAAGGTGTGAAGAAGGGCATTTACCTTTGTTTACGGGCAGCTTCACAATGAAATTGTTCATGTAGATATTTCCACAGGAACATATTTTTATAGTCTGCAGGGAAAAGGAAAAAAGCACACAGTACTGAATGCATATGATGTGAGACAGACAAGAGCAACCTGACAAGCTTCATTAAGCATTAAGGAGTAGTGTCTTCAAAACCTCATCACCCCTGGGGTCAGTGTAACTCAGTGTCCAGACACCATATCGAAATGTAGGGAAAAAGAAGTGACCTATCTGTATCACTAATTACTCACAGTTACACTAGTTACTCACAGTTCTGCCTAGTGTGACCAATACATTCTTTAGGCAAGTCATTGTCCTTGAAGTCCCACACTGAATGATCTCCCCAATCACCACAACCGTGTCATCAGTGTTCTGAGAAGACATGAAAAAGGTATGTGCAGACATTGTTATCATGTTACAGAATGGGAGCTTGAAGGGAAAAAGGTGTCACTGACAGGCTAAGAAGGAGTAATGAAAGAACTGGGGTATCTGATCTCTAACTGCAAACTGTTTATTTCATTACCAAAATCAATAATTTTCACTAACTTTCCTTTGCACTGTGTTTCCTTGCTATCAGCCTGTGTGGATCTCATTTGCAGGCATTCACAGGCAATTCAATCTTTTTTCAGAAATTTTGGCTCATCCACTTCCTTCTGACAGTCACACATGAAGAAAACTTCAGAAGGATTGCTTGAATCAACATTTATAAATTCATTAAGAAAATTATTTAATTTTTTAAGAAGTACAACTATGTTGAAGCTGCAAAACTTTGAAGCTAAACATCAGCAACTGACTTGGAATCCATTGCAAATTCAAAAATTTATGGCGTTTAAGACTGAGCATGTGTTGAAGTGCTTTGCTGGATTGGTTTCATTTAATTAACTCATATAAAGCTCTAGCACAGTTTAATGCCTCGTTCTACTCAGGAGATTTAGGAGTGAAAAGAGAAATTGCTCATACCTTAGCTAAGACATAATGACAGTTGCCATGAAAATTGAATCTCTTATTATCGAATGTTGTTATATGGAATCCTCCATCTATGTGACAACTTCCAGAGCAGGGCAGAGAGATACAGCTCCAGTGGCCTCCTTTGCAAGTACTGTGCAAAACCCCAAAACCATCAGTTAGAATAAACACACATTCAAGGGAGCAAAGGTGATACACCATTTGAATATGCACAGATGTGGCCTCTTTGTCTTTTTAGCTCATTATCTTGGCTTCTTATTAAAACCCTGTGGGTGGAAGCCTTTATATTAGGCCCTTAAAATGTGAGGGTTGAATTCCTCTCAGTGAGAGAGTTAACTGCACTGGGCTTTGAGTTGGCTCCCTCAGAGACACACTGAGATGGGAAAGCAAGAAATGGTATTCAGGGCCTAAATTGTTTAGTACACTTTTTAAAGAATGAAAGAACACCTTCAAGCAGGATCTTGCAACATCTTGTGTTACTGATGCAACTGTTCAGCAAGTCACTGGTGAATGTTTCAGCAGCTAACTGTGGAGGACCTGAGTTAATGAGCAATTCTCACACCTGTGCACATGAGAAGGAAACAGCCACGTAGGCTTGGGCTTTGAGACAAGTAAGTGAGGATGTGGCAAGATGGGGACCACCCAAAGCCCATTAAGCTCAATTACTCAAAATTTCTAGGGTTTGAGGAGCATTTCCTCAAATGTAGGATATATTAATCCAAAGGAGTTTGGAGAAGGTTTGGCCATGCACCATACCACATTTCATTCCTCCCTATAGTAAAGCTTTAACTGATGGTCAAAAAATGGTGTTGTGTTACAGGAGCTCAGATAACACATACAGAGTAAGAAATGAAACTGTTTTGAGAGTAATATACCTAAGGTCTTATCACCTTTCACTAGTGCAAAATGGAGATGGGTTCAAGCTGATATCTTTTTTTCTAAATCAAATAATTCTTAAGGATCAAGATGTCTGAGATCCAAACTTTAAACAGCCCTGTGTAGATCCAGATGTTGTTGGAAGTGCAACTTTTCAACATGGTATGACTTCTCACCTCACTCTACTGGCCAAAGTCTGACTTAATCAGTGACGAGTCTCATTT